>OX328123.1:96604141-97204141 GCA_946811695.1 Gonocerus acuteangulatus | reverse complement strand
GAAAAATTCCAGGATACCCTCTCTGTGATCAGATCAAATAAGTACTTGTTGCTAGTTCAGTTAATAGCTTTCGATTGAGGCAGTATAATTCCAAAGGCGTGCAATTTAATTTTAGTCATTTTTCATTAAATATGTACTAGTCGTATAGTCTACATTTTGTTTAATTTTCACCTCTATCCATTTTTTCGACGTGCACCCGATAATCCGGAATATTTGATAATCCGGTATGCTTCAAGCCTCGAACGTGCCGGGTTAAAGGAAGTTTCCTTGTAGGAATTGTTGGATGGTGGAAATTGATATTCAAAAGGATGAAAATATTGTTGATCAGCAAGTCATTTGGAGGCCAGAAATAAAACATAGTAATAATTTTCTCAGTTTTTTTTTCTTTTACGGCGCATCAACAAATCGTGGCTATTAGCGCCGACATCCTCCAGGGTGCAACCAGGAATTTTCTCAGCGAGCCCTGAGATGAGAAAATTCCTGGCGCCGGTGGGGATCGAACCCACCATCTCCCGCTTATGAATCCAGCGCGCTAGCCACTAGACCACGGGAGACCCCTTTCTCCGAAGTTGTTGGCGTTATTTCACTTAAAATGGATATAGTCGATATGAAGTTATCTCTAAAAGTAACTCTGGAAACGGGATCAGTATCCCTTTGAATCAGACGATTTACATCCAAATTTAAATTGAAAAATCTTTCAGGTATTTCAGGCTTTGAGGAAAGCATTTTCGTAGAGCACCAAGAAGCAAATATACGAATAAATATATAACGAATGGCGAATAAAGCTTTCTTATTGATTTTATTTGATTAATTCACAAAAATAGAGTTGTTTGTTTTTTTGACAGGTCACTCATCAGCTGGTAAGTTGTGGCGTTCCCCTTAAACCTCTTAGGAACAAAGCAGTAAGTAGCGTCAATTCTTTCAAGAACCTGCAAACTCCTAAACTATAGCTAGTATAACTATCGAGAACTAACTGACAACAGGTCCACTAACTAGCGGGAATTTCAACTAAACCCAACAAGCTGTAATTAAACAGCCACGGCCAATGGATCCTCCATATTGCCTGTGATAGCTAAATTTCCAAATGGTAGAATCGTCCACGTGCTGTTCATTCTGCAGAATACGTGATGACACAGAGAGGTAGCAGCGGTCCCTACCCCCGGGTCGCCCTTTCTCACGCTCAGCAATTGGTAACTTATCTTATCAGTCAGCTGACGACCTACTTTATCTAATGATTAGGGAGAAAGGCAAATCAAAATATAAATATGAGGAATATCTCTAGTATGGTGCTAATCGCCTCAGGAGTCGATGCACCGAAAAAGGGGAAAAATATTTGTGAAATAGAAAAAGTTGTGTTAACGTAAAATTTTAACAAGAGCATCAATTCAGAGGCTCTAGAAGTCAAAAAATATTTTTGAGCCCAAAGCATTCATTTTATCTTCCGATTTGATGCACAAAAAAGGAACTCAATTTTTGTTTGTTGGAGGAAATATGAATTTTTGGAGACCAATATAAAACTAGGATTCTCTCAGTTTCCTGTGGCGAATAAATGCTTCTTGTTGAATAAATGCTTTCATGTCTTTGAGATTTTATTGAATATTATTCGCGAAAAAAAACCTACCAATACATAATACTGTTTCTATTCTAGCTGACATACGAATAACTGCTTCTATTCCTTTACTAAAGGCACTCGGGATATAAACATAAAACTTGAAGTAGTTCAACTTGTTTTTAATCGACATTTTTAATTGTTCAATTCCTAGCTGCGATTAAAAAATTTGGTTTTGTTCATGTATCGTCCTCCATGAAAGTTAAGCGTATAAAATCTGCTTAAGAGAAGGGATAGAATATGTCTAGAAGCAGTTAGTTGGTTTTGACGAAGCACCGCCATTTTATCAGTTCTAACGATGTGGTCTCGGTAGGGCTGGAAAGTTGGTAAGGCCCTACAAACCGTGATCTAAACCCTACCAGCTATAAGCACTACCACCTGGGCTTTGGAGTACTCTCAACCAGGTTTAGATTCTCCTTATCTCTATAACGTATATGCCGAGGTAAGCATCGGTGAACTGCCGTCATAAGCAGTTTAAAGGGTAAAATATCCACGTTTATTGAATATAAACAATCAACGATTATGAGGGTTAATATTTGTAAATGTTAAATGGAAATATCAGTTCACAACTACCACTATTCACTAATCTCGATCTAAACTTGTAGAGAATTCAAAGTGAGTTGATTTGGAAACATAATTTATTAATTTTTATTTATTTAAGGAGTTTCGCAACGCAGGCGATTTATAAAATGCAATGTCAAAATAAAAGTCCGACTCGCAGGAACTGCATCATCTTAGCGCAGTTCCGATTTTATCCCTAGTCTCATTTGGAATGATTTGAATAGAAACAGTTATTATTTTGGTACCACATTTCTTGAAAGGTCTTGATTTATGATGTTACCTGGATGGGTCGGCCAACCCTGGAAAGGCCCTGCTAGGCAGTTGAAAAGCTATATCTTGGAAATCCATATTTCTAACATTAAATTGTTTTTCTTATTTTACTTAACCTGTTTTGTTTTCAAATACATTATCCAACTATAAGCAACAAGGAATAAAAACGGACAAAAGAACAGTTCGAATAAGCGAAATCAATTACTTTAAAGTTTTAAGCACTTATTTCTCCGATTGACATCGCCTAATCAAAACTTTCTTCAGAACCTTTTTTGTAGAGCATTTAGTAAGCTTTCTAATGGTAACCTTCCCAAGCTTTCTAATGGTTTACCAAGATTCTCAATAGTTTTCGAGATATTAAGGAAAATATACGTAAGGGGCCTCATAAGGCATCTGAGAATCCCAAGATTCCGTAAAAACAAAATATTGTTTCTAATTATAAGCATCCTGTTATATTGACAAATACATTTGACTACTATAAGCAATTACAAAAATAACGAGCAGTGAAAATAAAAACTGCGGGAACCACACAAATAGATCCGTTTAAATAAACGAAACTAATTAACTAAGTTTTAAGCACTTATTTCTCCTAATATGACCATCCCATAAAAAATTTCTTCAAACATTTTTTTGTAGAGAATTTAGTAAGCTTTCGAACTGTTACATTTCACTTTCCACGATTCCCTAACCGTTTTCAAGATATTAATGAAAGTATACGAAGTTCCCAAAACCTGTCATGTCTGTTAATAAAATATTTTATTCTAACCCTTCCTTATCTCCAAACGTAACCAAAATTTCAACATATTAGTTTTGATGAAATTCGAACATGCAGAAAAAGTTACAACTGAATCCCATGATTTTAAGTACCCAAACCAAAAACGTTATTCAACAACTATTTTTCCAATTTTCTCGAAAACGGTTAAAGTTATCGCCTTAAAAATGGTTTCATTCGATTTCCTAGGCCCAGAAGCCTATATATATATATATATATATATATATATATATATATATATATATATATATATATACAAATTTGAACCACCATCATTTTCGGTCGCTAGGGGTTCTGAAACGCAAAATTTTCTAGTCGGCACTTCCGGATTGTTTCATGAGATCAACCTTATAAGCGGGGTTCCTCCCTCTGAAGGGAGGGAGGAACCGGGCTAAAAGAAAAAAAAAATTAAATAAATGGAGCTCTCAAAAAAATATATCAATAAAATTCATGCTTTGTTTTTAAATCTGACATAGTTAAAAAATAAAACTAATTTCAAAACAGCAACGCAGAAGTAAAACAAGGAAAAAAGAAAATAATTAGCCCAAACATTTCCTGGGGAAAACCAATTTCATTGATCTGGTATTGTTCACATCCATAGGTTGGCCTTTAGTCCTCGCTAAAAACCTCTTCGTTCTTTTGGCTTTCTGAGGTTGAATTCACCGAAGACAGTTAGAATTATGTATACTTCCTCATCTTTGCATTTGTTCAGTCGCTTCATTTTCATTCGGTTGCCAGTCCTCAGATCCTCCAAGCAGATTCCTTTCGAGTGCTCATATTTGGTGTGACAAGAAGATCTAGTGTATTTCTGTCAGGGGACTTTAACAGTTTTTCGATAATTTTTAAGTAATCCAATCTTAATATCAGTAACATAATGGTTACTTTCTCTGGTGGGGTCTGGGTCCAGCTTAAGTTGCACTGCTATGTTTTACCCACAATTATTATTCTCAAGTCCGGTTTCTTTACAACTGATTTTCTATTTCTTATAATTACCTCGGCAAACTGCTGGGCTGCAGCAAAAATCTACTGAAGAATTTGAACTAACATAGTTGTAGAAAGTGAGCGATATGTCTCATAGTTAACCTGTCAATATGTTAGTATGTATTGTTTAGTCATCAAGTCTGCATGGGTATGGTGAGACTGACCGATACGGAATCAAGTTAATACTACCTCTTTTCTATGTTGAATGTCTTTGAACTAAAAACAAAACACAGTAGTACCTGCCACATTTTGGCACCCCGTAAAATAAGCAGGGGTGGAATAGATTTTTGCCTGTGATTAATTAGTACGCGAGAGACTTTGGGATATGAATGGGAAGAAGAGAAGGGAGAAGGTACAAAGGAAGAGTAACACTCAAAGTTCAAGCACCGTCACTTAGTCTTACATCGAGGCCCATTACTTATACTACCCTCTAATTTGGAAACTTCTCTCAAACTTCTTGCAATATTCAAGGATCAAAGAATTTAATTTAAATGGCTCGTGTGGGTATTTATTATCAGGTTTTACACAATAAAGTTTAATATTACACATAACTTTGTATTTTCATATCATGTTAATCAGGGAATTTTATTTCCAGGTCCAATTTATCTGCAGGTTTAGATTTTTATTTACAGGTGTTACTATATTTTAAATTATAAATCTGCATTGCATTTATAATAATATATTACAAAACGATAAACAGAACTTATCATGTTCAATTCTTAGGGGATTTGTTTAAGGGGCAAACAAACAGACAAACAGCTGGTATACAATTGTGGCCTAGCCTGTAACACTCCCCGGACCAAGACCGACCTGAGTGGCAAGTATGGTCGAAATCGGACATAAGGTGTGGATTTGTATAATGAACAAACAGCCAGACAAACAGATGATTGACGATTTTGACCTAGCCTATGCCACTCCCCGGATCAAGACCTACCGGTGTGCCAAGTTTGGTAAAAATCGGTCAAAAGATATTAACTTGTATAAGGAACAAACATACAGACAGAGAGACAGTTGGTAGACGATTTTGACCTAGTCTAGTGCGCTCCTCGTATCAAGACCTCCAGCTTCTAGGGATGTGCCTAATAATTTTGATGAGTGAGCGAGTCCTATAAATTCCGATTTCCATCGCTTATGTTTCAGAACATTTTTCAATTTAGGATTATAAAACTTTCCAATTTTACTTATATCTATTAGAACGATATCTGTGTATAATATTATAACTTTATCTTTACCTGGTTGAAAGTTATGAGAGGGTAAAAATCGGATCTAATACGGCGTGCAATAAACACAGTGTACTTAGGCCGGAACTTGGCCTGGCGCAACACCGTGTGTCAAGATAACATATGTGTCTACATATGTCACTTTGAAGCACCCGAAGAGCGAAAGCTGTATTAAGAATAAAGGTCGATTCACACTATACGTACCGTCACCGGCAGGCCACCGTCCAGCTGCCGACCGGCAAGATGGAAGCCAATTCATACCAAACGGATCTCCACCGACAGGCCACCGTCCATCAACGTCGAGAAAACATCTCTCAGTCTGTTGTCTATGCGGGTTGACTTAGTTTCTAACAATCTCTAAATTAAATAATACAAAATTAGCAATAATTGCTTTATTTGAGGCTATGAGAGATTTATTGTAAGTTGGAGAAAATAAATTTTTAATTAATAAATAAGTTGAATATGCATTATTTTTATATTTTTCTACTGCCTCTATTCTTCAGAATCATTGGCAATTTTCAATAAAAATCCAAATAAAAAAAAAATGTATATATGAACTATTAATTTCTATAACGTTACGTTAAAATGTATTCGGGGCTGAGCAAAATAGCAATAATTATGAAAAATAGGGCAAAAACTATAAATTTTGTATATAATTTTATTCGGCAACTTAAAGTGCATTTAGGTCTTTCATATTCTAGGAGAATAATTGTTATAATCTAATAAAACAATCCACTAAATTTTGTTTCAATTAGTTTGCTAGATTTTGCATAAATAATTTCACGATTGAGGTTGTAACGAAAAAAATAATATTTTTCCAATTGTGCCAAAATCCATGTCACATTAAACATTTCAAATATTTAAAAAAAATTATCCCGACCAAATTGACCGATTTTCAATCTGTAAAATGTTTTTGAAACATTTAACGCCTTGGTATTTTTTTTAAACATAATGATTTAAAAAAATGTTCCGGTAAATTTTCAAATCACGCATATCTCTATAATGGTAGTATAATGACTTCCAATGATATCCCTGCAAAAATTAGCTTGCCCCCTTTCAACGTCCTATAACTTTCAACGAACTATAACTACGTTTTTACGAATTGGCCCTCATCCATTACATATTAATTGAAAAATAACTTTAAGTATGACTGAATTCACAAGAGAGACATACATGATTATCAAAGGACAATTCAAATTAAAGAAATTATGCAAAAATAAATTGAAATAATAAACAATTATTAACTTATAATTATAATTGTAACAGCGACAATTGTACGTCTTGTGGTCCAACCGAACCCATACGTAAATAATAAAAAGAATTATAAAAAATGCATGCATGAATAATGAATATTAGTATTAAAAGTAATAGTTATAATTTTGAATATAGTCTGTTGTCTGTGCGGGTTGACTTAGTTTCTAACAATGTCTAAATTAAATAATACAAAATTAGCAATGATAGCTTTAAATTTGAATGAAGAAGAGGAACCCTCTAATGTAAATAAGAGGCCGTGAGTGAAGAATTATTATCAAAAAGAAACTTGGTAGGAAAATATTCAAAGAGCTGCAAGGTGATGAAATTTCATTTTACAGATATTTCAGAATATCTCAAGAACAGTATTTTATACTTTTATCAAAAATATCAAAAAACAACCTTTCGAGAAGCACTTAGTCCTGAAGAAAAGGGTGTCTAAGGGAAGGATAAATAAATAAATAAAACATTAACATTTTCATATTTATTTTTATTTATAATGTAAAAATATCATTTTAGACATAAAAAAGTCCGACTCGCAGGAACTGCATCATCTTAGCGCGGTTCCGTTCATATCCCTAGTGTCATTTGAAAAGCTTAGAAAAGAAATAAACTTTTTTTTTAATATATCTCGTGAAAATTGTTGAAATCCTCTCGAACATCTCGAATATAAGTGATGTTAAGGCGTCAGGGACACCGACAGTAGTTAACTTATACACAGAAGCGGAAATTACACAATCCGGCTCTAATTCTAAAGCAAAGCTCTATAAATCACTACAAAATATGCCTAATAAAGCCTTTTTAGTGGATACAGAAGGATCAAGAAGAAGTACAAGAAAGATTGAGTAGAATACCATGCCTAATATAGCCTATATAGAATAATATGCCGAATAAAGCCTATCTAGTAGATATAGAAGGACAAATAACAAGTCTTGCCGAATAACAAGTCAAGATATAGAATAATATACCTAATTAAGTCCAAGGAGTAGATACAAACAAACCATGTTGGTTTTTGGTCCAACATGGACCAAAAAAAAGTCTTGAGAAAGCTTGTTTTTTTTTTCTAATTAAATACTTTTGATCAATATTTAGTATAGAACCTGCGTTGAAAACTATTGATTGCTAATTGATGAATCTGGTTACAACTAAGTAATCTTTATGAATATTTAGTATATAACCTATGTATGGAACTGTGTTATTTCCAGAACTTGTATTGTAGAATAGAACTTGTATGAAATTTAATCAGCATTCATTTGTTATAGAATAGTCATGTTGCTAGGACGCAGGGTTTCCGAGATATTAGTGAACACCGGAAAAATGGGACCTTCTAAACCCCCCCCCCCCTCCTCCCCGGCTCAAAGGTTAAGGGTAAGGACTTTTGATATGTTCACCTCCTATCCAGCCCATACAAAGTTACGAAGTCAAAAATTGTGTTCCAAACATTTTTACCTATAGCTGTTTTCAAGCATTCGTTGCCTGGACTGCGTAGCTAGGCTTTGTATTTGTGTCGGCAGATACCTGGGGTATATTTACAACTCTTGAGGATTAACTCCAAGCAGGTAAATTTCCTGCTAGGAGGGTTCAGTCCGGGCAGTGAACCGACTCTATTCGCTCATAGTATCTAACCGTTGTGAAGTTTATTTTTTTTGGATTTAGGACTTAATATACATATGTAGACTAAATCATAGCAAGAAGCCTACCTCCGTCGTCGGTTCTTCACTATGTAGACTCGCTAATGTTACCCAATCTTAGATACATCGTAATTAAAATCCACAGCAAAAACACGACATTTCATCAGAATCCCCTGCTTAATAAAACCTATATAGAATAATATGCCAAATAAAGCCTATCTGGCTGAAAAATAGAGGAAAAATGCCGTTCGTGGTGGTAGAAAATCTTACAAGGCATTTCGCTCAGAAATCTCCGAAATATTCTTACTAATTTTACGTACCCTGTTTTAAAATCAAATAGATTTATATTCTATAATCAATAAGAAAAACTACTAGCAATAAAAAACTATGGGTAACAGATGAAAATAGGGAATACCAAGAACAATTCTAAAGAACGAAATCAACACCAGTACTGTAATCTAGATATTCATAAGGCATCTTCGAATTCTAACAAACAAAATATTGCTTCTAATTATACGTATCCTGTTTACTGACAAATACATTTGACTGCTATAAGAAATTACAAAAATAACGAGCAGTGAAAAAAAAAACTGCGGGAAACACACAAATAGAGACTAAGTTTTAAGCACTTATTTCTCCTAATGTGACGACCCCATCAAACATTTCTTCAAAACATTTTTCCACGATTTCCTAACCCTTTTCGAGGGGGTTATAGGTAAAAAACGATATAGAGGTTATATCAACAGAGTTTTTAAATATATGCAAAGACCTGTTGATCAATAAAATTAAAATAAAAAATAGAGTCATTTTTCCGATCCTGTTTTACAAACAAATACATTTTCCTAACATAAGAAATTACAAAAATAAAAAACCAAGGGAAAGAGACAAAAATTACAAAAAGAACGACAAAAACCCGTTCATAAGAACAAAACAGACGTATTTGAAGTTTTAAGCACTTATTTCTCCGATTGACATAACCTAATCAAAAATAGTTTTAGAATAATTTTTGTAGAGAATTTAGTAAGCTTTCAAATAGTTTCTATCCACTTACCACGATTTCCCAACGGTGTTCGAGATATTAATGAAAGTATACGAAGTTCCCAAAACTTTTCATGTGTGTTCATAAAATATTTTATTCTAACCCTTCCTTAACTCCAAACGTAACGAAACTTTCACCATATTAGTTTCAATGAAAGTAGAACATGCAGATAATGTTTCAACTGAATCCCGTGATTCTAAGTACCCAAACCAAAAACGGTATTTAAAAACTATTTTTCCAATTTTCTCGAAAACGGTTAAAGCTATCGTCTTGAAAATGGTTTCATTCGTTTTCCTAGCCCAAGAAGCCTATAAAAAGAGTACTTACAAGCTTATGAACTCAAAAACGTAAGCGTTACGATTTTTTCTGCGCGAATTTCGCCCCAAACGCCATCTTCCAGTGGGCGGATTTTGCTGGTTAACGAACTTGACCTTTCAAATTGGACGACTGATTTTTGTACCAAATTTCATCAAAATCGGACCATTCGTCTTCTATTTAGAGAGCGAACAGACAAATATATATATATATATATATATATATAAATATATACATATATATATATATACAAATTTGAACCACCGTTATTTTCGGTTTCTAGGGGTTCTGAAACGCAAAATTTTCTAGTCGGCACTTCCGGATTGTTTCATTGTATCAACCTTATAAGCGGGGTTCCTCCCTATGGGGGAGGGAGGAACCGCGCTAAAAAGATACAAGGTACAATTTATAATAAAAAAATACAATTTATAGAATATATGTACATATGTCTTATTTAGACTTGAGGTTTGAAATTCTCATAATAATAACTCTTTGTAGAACCTAGACAGTGAAACTTATAACAGCTTTTTTAATTCCGTCAATGGAGTATTCCCCTGGCAACATCAATACATTTGTATTCTAATTAATGATTTATTAATAAAGTATGTCTCATGCCTGCTGTGATGAAATCCTTTCCAACGTGATACCATATTTTATCTTTCTGTAAATTTTCACCGTATTTATAATCAGCCATATTCTACAGTTCTTCATGTTCGATGAGTTTTTCGTCGGCCATATTCATAAATAAATAAAAATATTCACTTAAAATAATACGCAGTAAGAAAAGAACCTTCTCTAAGATAGGTAAGAACCGAACTGGATGTGCCGGTAGAGTGTTCATACACTCCGTGCATGCGCCGACATGCACAGACCTGTACCGACATGTCAGAACATTCTTTCCGAGAATCCTACTAGTTGCCTGCTGGTGGGCTGCCGGTGCCCTGTCGTTGACGGTCAGCTCCTGTGTGAACTACCTCATTGGAAATACATTGAAGAATATTTTGCCGGTCGGCAGCTGGACGGCGGCCTGTAGGTGACGGTATGTATTGTGTGAATTCCACCTATGCAGGCCGTCTCGGGGAGAATATTCGGACGTGCTGGTCTCGGTCGGCGCCTTGAATTTCTTTCTTACCTTTTTTATAAAAGTTTTTTTTTTCTTACTGTATATCATTTTATGTGTATTTTTACATTTATTTTTCAATAATATAATTTGATCATGAGTTTTTGAAAAATAATACAATAGACAATGTATTTTTGTACTAAATTTCATCAATACTGGAGCATTTTTGAGCGTATGAGAGGCAAACTTTTCTGAAATCATTATTTTTTTTTTATTTTATTTTTCCAACAATAAAATAAATAAAAAAAATTAAAAACATTTCTGACCTTTTGAAATGTTAATATATATATATATATATATATATATATATATATATATATATATATATATATATATATATATATATATATATTCTTCAACAATTCAAGACGAACTTTTCTGAAATAATTTTTTTTAAATATTTCTGAAATCTTGAAATATTAATTTTTTTTACTTATTATTTTTTTTTACAACAAAATTTTAATGTTAACAAAAATAAATAATTCAACATTTCAAAATTTCAGAAATGTTTTTAAATTTTTTTTATATATATATATATTTCTGTTCACTCTCTCAAACGCTCGAAAATGGTCCGATTTTTATGAACTTTGGTACAAAAATACATTGTCTCTTTTATAATTTTATCAAAAACTGATTATAAAATTAAATTATTCATGAATAAATGAAGATATACACTTATAATAACAGGCAGTAAAAAAAAATTACGGTGGCCTGCCGGTAGCTAGATTGGTCAGCCGGTTGCCTGCTGGGGGCCTGCTGGTGACGGTACGCTCTAGTGTGAACTACCTCATTGGAAATACATTGAAGAATATTTTGCCGGTCGGCGGCTGGACGGTGGCCTGCTGGTGACGGTACGTATAGTGTGAATCGACCTTAACCCGGCAGGCAATATGACGAACTTTGAAAGGTGATAATCGCTACTCATACCCTCTTTAAAATGTGAAGAATTTATTACTTCAAGATTATGTCAAGAGACTGAATTTTGGTAATTGGTTTCTTGAAACAATTCGCAATGTCAATTTATATCTATTAAAAGTACAAATAAATAAGTAAAAAAATGAAACCTTGTTTTGTTTCTTGTTTCGCCATTTTTTCCAAAACAAGCAAATCTCAAAAGGACTTTTTTTCTTAGTTTTTTTTAGTCCCCTACACGTTCCTGAAGTTTTGCCATTTAAATTCGGGACACCCTTTATTTATATAATCTTTCCTCATTTAGATGTATTATTATTTCTAGTGTATCGACATATTAAGTAACGGTGCATTATGTAGCGAAATAGAAGCCGATGTACCAGTAATATGTATACAATGCCACAACATGATCAAAAATCTAAAAAAATAATCATATTTCTTCACAAGTTCACTTGAGTAGTGTTGAATTTGTAAATAAAAAATGCTTATTATATTTATTTGTTATATTTATTAAAACATAATTATTTTCTTTGAAAATATTTGTACACCAAAAAAACCTGTCAAGGATATTGTCTGATGCTGTACTATTCTTAGTTTTGAATACCTCTCAGACGAAACCACGCCGTTCAGTAGTTTAACGTTGTTCTCATAGATTTCCTTTATGCGTAAAGTTTGTCACAGCCCATTTAATTTTTAATTATTCAGTAATTTCATATAAGAAATCTGGGTTAAAATAATTTCCATGAGAGTGAGCCTTAAAGAAAAGTAAGACTAGAAGCTTGAAATGGTAAATAATGCATTGAAAAGAAAGTGATTGAGGAAAAAGGGAGCGGAGTGAATTAAAATGATAATTTATCTCTTAAGTATCTACTTTGCAAGTCTTATTTCTTAAGATTTATCTCAAGGTTCTTAAGGATTTTAGCGGACGAGGTGATTTATCTATAGATCTAATAAACCTAAAAGCTTACTAGTTCAGGCTCAAGGCTTGTTAGGGAATAGAATCTCCCGCGTATTACAGTGGAGACATTGATTCAATTTTTTTGCTCTAGTCTGTAGGGAAAAGAAGATTAATTCATTTTCAGACTTTTTTATTTTCCCAAGTGTATCTCTCTTACACTTGGGAAAATATTAATGATTAATATAGATAATGACACAGATTCTCCTGCTCTACGCCCTTCTATGTTTAGAAAATCACACAATTTATTTGAAAGAATAGTGAGTTAGTTCTTCCAAAACGTCCAAAGCTTCTGACATATCCTACCGGACTTCTTAACACAGGGAAGAAAAACAGGCAGTAAATGCCGTCCTTTGTACTATAAAGTGGTTTTTAATCCTAGTTTATGTAGCAACTCCAATATTCTATGACAATAATATTATCTGGTCTCAGATAAATCAAAGTCTATCGGAAACTATGGCTTCTGTAGATAAATTAACTTGCCATATTGTAATACGAGGCCTTTAATAGACAACGCAACCAAATAGCAGGGATATAGATATTTTGCAAAGGAAGTAAACAAACTGCAGGTATTAATAATGTGCTGCAGGATTGAACCCTTATTCCCAAGGGACTGATTTAGTTCATTTTCACAATGAACCCGGGGTTCTCTTTAGATACCCGGGATACGTCACAATATAGAGAAATATCAACCGTAGTATATATAAGTTGTGCCTGGAGCATATCTCTATTAAAATGGATGGATTTTGCTGGTTAAGAATCTCGATTGTCGTGGTAAGTAACTCCTTTAGCAAGTTTCGCAGAAAAAAAGAACATTTTGGCAGCTATCGTCAAGAGACACACACATGTGAAAAAACAAAAGGTTTCGATCATTTTCCATAAAATGTAGGTAGGATTGATGAAAAAATTCGTTTAAGAGTTTAACCTCAAAAGCTTAAATGTAAAATCAACAAATATATACCAAATTTAACGGCAGTCCAAAAGGCAGAATCAATAAATATTTGGTGACATTTTTCAAAACCGTTGCCCATTTGACAACGTTGGCCAGTATAGAAGAGCCTCTCGGAAGAGACTTCTAACGAAATACTATGTTTATCTATTATTGAGGATCCTTGAATCGCCTGATTTTTTGTTAAAATCGTTCAGCAATTAAAGTATTTTATAGAGATCAAGTATCACATAAAAAATAATTAAATAACAACAACCACTTCACTTCTGTTTGGTGTGAAATATAAGCTCCCAAGTTTTTCCAGTCATAAACATTATAATAGAGTGTTATGCAATGTAGAATAAACACCGAGAGCACTATTCGTCGACACGAAACAATAAATTCCGTTGAACTGTACGAGAACCGTTTCAAATAACCGCTGTATTGGCCCAGTTTAGTAGTTGCGAAGTCTGGACAGATCTAACAGAGAACTAGCGAAGCTATTAAACAGTCACCAACTTCTGGCGAATATTAGAGAGTTAAAGTTCTAACAGCACAGCTGGCAGCTTAAGCTAATAAAAACAGGACAAAATTGTTCTAAAAGGGTCTCCTGCGTTTTTGTTCTTTCTAATATTTTCTTGTGCAAGGCTAAGGTAGATCACGACGGCCTTAAATAGAGTTCGATCAGTAGCTGTGGCTTGACATCACCACTGTTTTCTTAGATAATTAAAACATTTCAGGCAAGGGTAAACATCTCAGCAGGTAAAAAAGGTCTTTCAGCTGTCTGTCTGTATGTTTGTTCCTTATACAAATTCACACCGTTTGGCCTATTTTGACCAAACTTGGCACGCAGGTAGGTCTTGATACGGGAGTGTCATATTACCTATGACGTTTTCTACTTTTTGTTCCATCGAAATGCCATCATTCCTTCAGAAACCCATCATGTTGGGTATCAAATGAATCGTCTTGGTAAGGAGACCCTATATTTGATGTTTTAAAAAACATTTCGACGCATCTTAACAAAAACAGTTGTGACTTATTTCTTAAATGTAGTAAATAAAGCCGTAGGGGTTGTTCACTTCATAATATACTTCAAAGCAGATACTAAGTTTTTCAAAGTCGAGCTATCTAAATTACAAAGTTTAGGATCACAAACCCAGAATGTATCGTCTATGTTCTTATATTTTTCTTGAAGGCCTTCTGCACTTTCCCTTATCGTGCTTATTGTGATCTTTATCCTCGGGATAAGGTTCCTGTGTTTTACAGTGTAATAGTTTAGTTAAGAGAGCAATCAATTTGTCCTCTAGAGTAATGTCATCTGGAAGAGCTTCTAACTTTTCTAGTCTAGTGATTAGATACATGTAGGTTGATTATTGGTATCAAATATCAAGCAGTAAGGAGAACCTTATGCAGAATCCACAGACCCTGGTTTTAAATGAAGTACAAAAGCCAGTAGGTATGCGGCAACTGAATTCTATTTAATACTTAGAAAAAAGTAATGAGATCCCCAAAAAAACATAAACGTGAAATAGAGGACAAGTTCCTGCCCCCACAAAGAAACACTCCCTTCCTCAAAAATATCCCCTCCTAAAACCCCCCAAAAACGCCTTACCATTCTACACTCCAAGAAAGTAGTATGATTTGGTGTATTAATTCAACCAAAAATATTTGCCAATACAAGAGATGATACAAGAAAGAAATGTCCAAGTTCTTTACTTGGAAGACCTCATAGTTACTTACTAAGAACAGTAAAGACACTTCAACTGACCTTTCAAAAAAGTCCGACTGCATCATCTTAGCGCGGTTCCGTTCATGTCCCTAGTGTCATTTGATAAGCTTAGAAAAGAAATAAAGTTATTTTTTTTTATATATCTCGTGAAAATTGTCAAAATTCTCTCGAACATCTCGAATAAAAGCGATATTAAGGCGTCAGGGAGACCGACAGTAGCTAACTTATACACAGAAGCGGAAATTCCACAATCCGGTTCTCATTCTAAAGCAAAGCTCTATAAATCAATACAAAATATGCCTAATAAAGCCTTTCTAGTGGATACAGAAGCATGGGCGTATATGAGGGGGGGGGGCTGAGGGGGCTGCAGCCCCTCCCAAAATTTTGAATTGATGATAAAAACTTGTCGTAAAACCCTTAAAAATAAACTAAATAAGATCACTTAGTTCATAAAACATATTTTATTTTACGTTTAGTAGCGTTTTAGTTGCCTAAAACTATTCCAAGTTCTAAATATTTAGTATTCCATACCCTGGAAATGCTCTCAGCCCCCCCCCCCGAAATTTTCCCAGCCCTACCCGAAATTGTTTTCCATATACGCCCATGTACAGAAGGATCAAGAAGAAGTACAAGAAAGATTGAGTAGAATACCCTGCCTAATAAAGCCTATATAGAATAATATGCCGAATAAAGCCTATCTAGTAGATACAGAAGGACAAATAACAAGTCTTGACGAATAACGAGTCAATATATAGAATAATATACCTAATTATGTCTATGGAGTAGATACAAATGGACCAAAAACAAGTCTTGATGAATCTTGTTTTTTTTTTTTCTACTTAAATACTTTTTATCAATATTTAGTATATAACCTATGTTTGGAAGTGTGTTTTTTGGGGTGCTCTCCGCCTAGGCTTTGTATTTGTGTCGGCAGATACCTGGGGTATATTTACAGCTCTTGAGGATTAACTCTTAGCAAGTAAATATCCTGCGGACCTTATGTTTGTACGGGCACTGACGCCACTCCCTATTCCCTCATAGTATCTAACCGTTGTGAAGTTTATTTTTTGGATTTAGGACTTAAAATAGATATGTAGACTAAATCATAGCAAGAAGTCAACCTCCGTCGTCGGTTCTTAACTATGTAGACTCGCTAATGTTACCCAATCTTAGACACATCGTAATTAAAATCCACAGCAAAAACACGACATTTCATCAGAATCCCCTGCTAAATAAAACATATATAGAATAATATGCCAAATAAAGCCTATCTAGGGGATAAAAATAGAGGAAAAACGCCGTTCGTTGTGGTAGAAAATATTAAAGGTATTTCGCTCAGAAATCTCCGAAATATTGTTACTATTTTTACGTATCCTGTTTTATAGCCAAATAGATTTATATTCTATAATCAATAAGAAAAAACTACTAACAATAAAAAACTATGGGCAGCAGATGAAAATAGGGAATACTTAGAACAATTTAACACCAGTACTGTAATCTAGATATTCATACGGCATCTTCGAATTCTAACAAACAAAATATTGATTCTAATTATAAGTATCCTGTTTACTGACAAATACATTTGACTGCTATAAGCAAGTACAAAAATAACGAGAAGTGAAAACAAAAACTGCGGGAAACACACAAATAGAATTCAGTAAGCTTTCGAACTGTTATATTTCACTTGCCACGATTTCCTAACCCTTTTCGAAATATTAAGGAAAATATACGAAGGGGACCTAATAGATATTCATACGGCATCTGAGAATCCCAAGATTCCGCAAAAATAAAATATCGTTTCTAATTATACGTATCCTGTTTTATTGGCAAATACATTTGACTACTATAAGCAATTGAAAACACTAGGGAATATGCCAAAGAACTCGGGGTAGGAGCCTCGACAGTTTCAAGACATTTGAAGGAAATCGGCAAATCCAAAACTGATATTTCATACGGTACAGCCTGCTATATTTTTAACAATGAATTGTTTTTCTTATTTTAATTAATCTGTTTTATTGTGAAATACATAATCCAACTATAAGCAACGAAAAAACAACAAAGAATAAAAACAAACAAAACGAACCGTTCGAATAAACGAAATCAATTACTTCAAAGTTTAAGCAATTATTTCTCCGATTGACATCACCTAATCAAAACTTTCATCAGAACCATTTTTGTAGAACATTTAGTAAGCTTTCGCATGGTAACTCTCCGTTTGCCAATATTCTCAACCTTTTTCGAAATATTAAGGAAAGTATACAAAGTTACCAAAACTTTTTATGTCTGTTAATAAAATATTTTATTCTAACCCTTCCTAAACTCCAAACGTAACAAAAATTTCAACATATTAGTTTTAATGAAAGTAGAACATGCAGAAAATGTTTCAACTGAATCCCATGATTCTAAGTACCCAAACGGTATTCGAAAACTATTTTTCCAATTTTCTCGAAAACGGTTAAAGCTATCGCTTTGAAAATGGTTTCATTCGTTTTCCTAGCCCAATAAGCCTATAAAACGAGTACTTACAAGCTTATGAAGTCAAAAACGTAAGCGTTACGATTTTTTTGCGCGAATTTCGCCCCAAACACCATCTTCCAGTGGGCGGATTCTGCTGGTTAACGAACTTGACCTTTAAAATTGGACGACGGATTTTTGTACCAAATTTCATCACAATCGGACCATTAGGGAAGCCAGAAATGAGCGAACAGACAAATATATATATATATATATATATATATATATATATATATATATATATATATACAAATTTGAACCACCGTTATTTTCGGTTTCTAGGGGTTCTGAAACGCGAAATTTTCTAGTCGGGACTACCGGATTGTTTCATTGTATCAACCTTATAAGCGGGGTTCCTACCTATGGGGGAGGGAGGAACCGCGCTAAAAACAATAATAATACTTATATCCAGTTACTAAAATATCACTTTCCTCAACCAGGTATATTCTTAAACTTGGCAATGTTTAGTTTTTCTCTGAAGATAATTTCGGCACAAAAAAACATTGCCAAGTTTAAGAATATACCTGGTTGAGTAAAGTGATATTTTAGTAACTGGATATAAGTATTTTTATTGTTGTTTTTAAAGGTCAGTTGAAGTGTCTTTACTGTTCTTAGTAAGTAACTATGAGGTCTTCCAAGTAATGAACTTGGACATTTCTTTCTTGTATTGGCAAATATTTTTGGTTGAATTAATACACCAACTCATACTACTTTTTTGGAGTGTAGAATGGTAAGGCGTTTTTGGGGGGTTTTAGGAGGGGATATTTTTGAGGAAGGGAGTGTTTCTTTGTGGGGGCAGGAACTTGGCCTCTATTTCACATTTATGTTTTTTTGGGGATTGATTTTCTCGGACGTAACCTTGAGGAAGCCAGCAAAACGTTGGTAAAGAAAATGAATACACGTTCAAAACCCGAAGACCATAATGTATGTAATGGTTAATTCTGCTCCAAATCCTTTTCTTACCTGCTTCAAATGTTTCATGACATTATGGCCCCTTCAGGAGCTTATGAATAAAAATAAATCTGGTCACATCAGTAGGAAAATTACAGACACACAGTCCTTCCCCCATGAGCAGCTTAGAGCATTCCAGTATGGTCAAAGAGGAGGAAGGTTATACACTGGCGCTGTTGTATTATATGAGACGAGACGTTCTTAGGATATCTAGAGATTTAAAGAGTACCTTGAAGGAAGACCTAGAACCCCCATTGCGGTTAGTGAATAAGAAACTAACGGATTATTTTGTGGAGAAGAGAGTTAATTATTTACCTAATAAGGAAATAGTGATTTATATCTTGGTAATCCAGAGGTGCCCTTCGTGTACTAGGTCGTCCACCCACAGCCCTTGGAGGGAGATCAGTTGTACTAGAGATGGGTGATAGTCGATAGTTCAGCACTAACGATAGTCCGATACTATCGGTTAAAAAATATCGATACTATCGATAGTGGCTTCCCCTATTCCGTACGTACCTGTCCAATGAAGAATTTAATGTTACTGAATTGATCTATTACTTGCAGGATTAGGTATATTTATAAGATTACACAAAAATTTGAAACGATAAACGAATTTATTTAAATTAAAAAAAAAAAAAAAAAAAAAAAAAAAAAAAAACACTTCCAAAGAAATATCGCTGCTTCTCAATTCAGTCGTAGGTAGTTTCGTGAATGTCGGGTGTAGATGTAGAAGCAGCCAATAAAGTGTAACCAGAAGTGTCTGTACTAGTACTTTGTCTCTGCAAACTACTAGCAGTGTTCTTAAAGGAAGTTAAAGCATGTTTAGCCACTTATGTGCATTTTAAGCATTGCAATTATTTAAAAATGCCTTTTTCTTCCACCGAGGGTCCAACAGAATCGCCAAAGAAGGAATGGTTTTAGTTTCATGAGGAAATAACCGGCAGTATGCACTGGCTACCAACGGGCCAAGGGATTTCTTACAAGTATCGTGTCAGTATTTAATGCAATGTTAAAAAAAAACCAAAAAAAAAAAAAAAAAAAAAACCGAAATACCACAGCCCTCCAAATGCTCAGAACTTCAAATCTAGAAAAAAAGTAAATAAATCAATCGATAGTTCATGACTATCTATAGCTACTATTGATAGACAGAAGCTATCGATATATCGATAGTAACTATCGACTATCGCCCATCCCTAACTTGTACCAGTGACAACAGGTAAGGCTGACGGCACGGAGACTATGTTTTCTGCATGGTGGGGCCGTACGCCAATAGGTACACGACAATGCAAACAAATAAATAAAATGCTGTCAGAACACACGACGTATTTAATCAAAATGAGAAAAATATAAAATGATAAATAAATTCCCTAGCCATTGCTGACAAAATGTCAGAATATCTGAGGTAAATTGGTACTTTAAACTGCCTGTTAGCAACTAACTTTCCCTTGGCTTTATATCTGAGGTAGAGATAATGATCTGAACCTTTCTTTGATGCAGACCTCCTTGTGCTCTCTTATCAGCCTTTCGGCCCATAAGCTCTGTAATATTTCACTCTTTTTTTCTTCGCTGCCTTTTTCCAGGCTTTTCTTCTCTATCAAAGTCAGCAACCTACCAAAATCAGATAGTTATCACAATCTTGAAGTTACGCTCATCAGAGGCAAAGTTGTTTTGAAAGTAGATTATGAAAGATAGATAGTATTTTAAAGTAATACTCGGCCAGTAACAGGTTTTATGTTTTTCACTTTTTTTAAAAACACACTCCGCCGTGATTCTATTTGAATATTTTGGATTCTAATATTTCAGATATTTTTGTTTAAAAAGAATAAATAAAAAGTAAAGTAAGAAGAAAATAGATTGTGAATTCACATTCACAGCAACTTTCTTTAACGTTCTTCTAAAGATGTGGTTGATTTAAGGTTTTATGACATCTCATCGGTATTTTTTTAAATAATAAAAATTGTATTACTATTCATTAATCAATCTCCGCAATCTATGTAAACGATAACTTTTTTAAAAAAGGTATTTCTTATTTTATTTTTCTATTTATTAATATTATTTAAATTAGCTTCTGTGAAAAACCTGTTTTTTATTACATAATTACACAATTCCCTTCTTCAGATAAATGTATAGAATTTTGAGTTTTTAATCAAAGTTATTTTGTCCATCATAGTAATGTTACCAAACGGAATCCTTATATTTACGAAATATTCGACTTAACCTAATTTTAGTAGTAATGGTTTTTTACTAGAATTTGTTTTATATTAAAGGTGTCGTAACATCTTAGGCATTCAGAGTTCTTACTAATACCACCTGTTCTGCTAGCACAAGATAATCACAATATTCTATTGGAAACCAAGAAAACCAACTTTATTTGGGGTCCTTCAAAAATACATTTATTCCGTAATGCATCTGAGCAAATAAATATGTCTCTTATTAGTGTGATATTAATTTACATGGAGCCCAACAATGTCTTCTATACATCAGGTACTATCGCGATGTAAGACCTAAAACTCACTGCAGGGGATCAACGGACAGAAGTACTGTAAATACAACCTTTTCTAAAAAACGATCAGATAGTCGATAATTGCGTTCTTAATCTTTAACCTGTTTGAATGTGCCCATTCTTTTAAAACCACTTATATAGGAACAACAGGTTTTTTAGTGATAAACAGGTTATGAAACATCGGCATTTCTCGACAGTACTTTTGGATTGGATTATCAGGCGGACGTCAAATCGGGGTTTCAGAAGAGGCACACTAATATTATAAGTCTATGATTTAAATGTTCTTAGATAGATCAATTTAGTACATCCTTAACAAAAGAACCTTAGTGATATGTATAAATAGGTTCTTGAAAGTTTTTCAAACCTGATAACAAACTTTGGAAAATGAAAAATGGAGCGGTCAAAGGAGAGTTTTGTGAAGTTATAAAACTGACAAAAAGGCTTACAGGAAGTCGGCCCTTCTCGCCTTCAAGTTGAAAGCTGATGCTACTTGAAAAATCCTGTTTATTGACTTGCAAATACTTGGGGGATGCTTGTGGAAGGGAGGATGTCTGATTCCATTTCCTTCTCCGTCAGACTTCGGCCTTTCATTCGTATTTTACATGTCTGCTCTTCTTTCTCCCCAAACTCACCTCCTTATAGAGTTCATAAATAATGTATGGATGAAAAAAAAATTAAAATAACACCAATTTACGGGAAATATCTCATAATTCAGCAAGAAGATGAACTTTGAACAATCGATCAATTGTAGGAATAAATGTAAATGTTTTGGATTATTCCTCGCATTATCTGCCTGGTCGAACGAGTACTTCACAAGACGAGAAGAAGTAGTATTGCCAACGGCCACAGCCACTTTCAATGCACCGGTTTCCGAAGATCAAGTCTGCAATGCCAGAGAAAACCTTAGGTTTCTTTACATATCTTAGTGGATTTATAGAACTTAACTAAATTTATTATTT
This sequence comes from Gonocerus acuteangulatus, assembly GCA_946811695.1. NCBI lineage: Eukaryota > Metazoa > Arthropoda > Insecta > Hemiptera > Coreidae > Gonocerus > Gonocerus acuteangulatus. The sequence goes on along the minus strand of OX328123.1, from coordinate 97,181,924 downwards.
TCCTAATAAAAGTATTTCATCGAGAGTGCTAAGGTGAATTTTAATAAGCATTATTTAATATACCTAATCTTCTCAGTTATGCTAATCGAGTTTTCTACTCATTGATGGTCATAGATATTTTCCCCTCTATTCATAATATAAACATGGCATGAATAGAACCCATACTTCCGCAGGCTACAGAACACTAAATTTCACCATTTAATGTCGAGGCAATAAATCTAAGAAAAAAAAATGAATTTGTAATTTTAGTTTAATGATTTGTTCCCTTGGTTTATCTGTATGTGTGACTAGTGTTATTTTTTAAAAGATGATTAAATGAAATGTTTAAAAAAATTATATTCCACTGATTGAACCTAAGTCCATTTCTTTTAAGCAATTTTAATAACAGTACCTAGACATAGGATAGGGGGTATAATAAATTTAATCAATAGATGCATTATAAATGAACTGAATATCCGAACTTCTATATATTTTCGATGCTATTATTATTTCCTCCAGTATTTTTTGTTTAAAAAAGTAAGTTGTATTTTTATTACCAATGAGTGGAACATAACAATTATGAAAGTATAAGACTTAAACAATTCATTATATTTGCTTTTTTTTTTTCATTTCAACTTCTAAAATAATATCTCTTTAAAAGATACCTTAATATTTAAAGGACTGTATAGTGCAAACATTGGAATAACCAAATAAACGGAGGCAAGCAACAACTATTTATCCAAGTGAGGAACGGACCATAATTAAAAAAACGAATTTAATTAAATCGTATGATTAAGAATACACAGGCGTAATTAATAAATATTTGAATATAAATAACAGGACATTAATTTCCTCTTCCGTCGTTGTTCGAGGTAATTTTCTCCATCTTTAAAACTTCTGATCAAAAAGGTTTCAGCCACACTTAAGAAATGTATTGTCTTTAATTTACAAATATCACTCAGGAAGTTCTTTTCCTAGTAATTTTTGAAAGGCATGTACGCCTTGGTACCTTCGAGTCAGTTCTCTCATTTGGAATGCCATTGGATCCGAAGGACTTCATTTAGTAAAATTCAATTTCTTCATTTAAATTTAAAATAATCTAAGTAAATTTAAAATTTCCAAGTAAGTAGCATATCGAAATGTAGTACTAGACACTGCACGTTCGTTCACCAAAGAACTAGACGTCTATCAATTTGAGTTCAGGTATCAGTTTGTGAACCACCAGAAGTAAAATACTTTGGCTTTTTGGATGAATAAAGGACGAGACGCCATTTGCTAAACCAGGTAGCAAATGGACCTGGGATGGATTTCGCCATTACTTGTAGATTATGAAACACGCTTTTACCCTCATAAGGCAGGTTACTTTGAGTGGAAAATATGAGAATGTGGTCAACAAATCTTGCCAGCTGAGCGAAGGGACCTTCTTCAGGGGCAAAGAAACAAAGAAGGTGGCTTTATCACGGCTAAAAACATTACTAATTTAAAGAACATTTCATTGGAGGAGGAGGATAATTATTTGTGCACAAAGCAGAGGAGATGATTGCATTTTCTGGAAAGTGCTTTAACATGAATTAGATGCTAAGCAGCCTTGTTTTTATCTCTGCACCTTTAGTAGACTATCAGTTTTTTTTTTTTTTTTTTACGGCGCATCGACATAATTCTTGGCCATTAGCGCCGACATCCTATAATTTTTTAGAGCGGTTCCTCCCTCCCTCCATAGGGAGAAACCCCGCTTATAAGGTTGACCTCATGACGCAATCCGGAAGTACCGACTAGAAAATTTTGCCTTTCAGAACCCCTAGAAAACTAAAATAACAGTGGTTCAAATTTGTATACATGTTACCGGCAAAGTATATAATCAGGCATTCTATAGAATGCCTACTGTGCTTTAGGCAAAGTATGCAAGAAAGGATTTGAAGCTTGTAGGCGTAACTACCAGCGGTGCGATTGCGGATTTATATCCACGAACATCGCGCCTGATGATGTTATATCCAACTCGATGAAATTAGTAGAATTCTATTAATTTCTGCGAGTTGGATTGACTAGGGTTTTGATATCTTCTTGAGCGAGCGTAGCGAGCGGAAACGTATGGCCAAAAGCGACAGCTTACGACAGGTCAGCTACGCCAGGTTAGACTAAATTTCAATTATACTTCTTCATTAAGGATTATTGCTCATGCGCATGTTTACAAATACGCTGTTTACGCCGTCTTTTATAATCTTCATAACAGTGAACTTTAGTGCTTATAACTTCTTTCCTAGTCGAGAGCAACTTTTTTTTTTTTTTTAACGGATTCGTGTTTAGTGCATCAAAATACGTTATAGTGCAAACTTTGAAGAAAATCTTTTTAATTTTATAAAATGCCAAATAAGCAACAGGCATTCTATAGAATACCTAATACCTAGGCATTGTATAGAATGTCTAGGCAATGTGTGTAATCTGATGTAGAAACTAATACATTCTATACTTTGCCTAAACCACACAGGCAATCTATAGAATGCCTGGATTATATACTTTGCCGGAAACACACATATATATATATATATATATATATATATATATATATATATATATATATATATTTGTCAGTTCGCGGTGTAGCACAGGGAATAATGGACCGATTTTGATGAAATTTGGTACAAAAATCGTTCGTCTAATTTGAAAGGTCAAGTTCGTTAACCAGCAGAATCCGCCCACCGGAACATGTTTTTGACGCGAAATTCGCGCGAAAAAACCAGTTGCGCTTACTTCAAATGCTTAAGCACTCGTTTTGTAGGCTTCTTCGCCTAGGAAAACGAATGAAACCATTTTTAAGGCGATAGCTTTAACCGTTTTTGAGAAAAATGGAAAAATAGTCGTTGAATAACGTTTTTGGTTTGGGTACTTAGAATCATGGGATTCAGTTGAAACATTTTCTGCATGTTCGAATTTCATCAAAACTAATATGTTGAAAATTTGGTTACGTTTGGAGTTAAGGAAGGGTTAGAATAACATATTTTATTAACATACATGAAAAGCTTTGGGAACTTCGTATACTTTCCTTAATTTTTTTTTTTTTTTTTTTTTTTTTTTTTTTTTTTTTTTTTTTTTTTTTTTTTGTGCATTTACTGCTAAGGTCATTAGCACTTTCCTTAATATCTCGAAAACGGTTGGGAATTTTTGCGAAACGAAAGGTTACCAATCGAAAAGCTTAATAAATGCTCTACAAAATTCTAAAGAATGGTTTGATTAGGCGATGTCAATCCGAGAAATCAGTGCTTAAACTTTGAAGTAATAGATTTCGTTTATTCAAACGGTCCTTTTTGTCTGTTTTTATCCCTCGTTATTTTTTAATTGCTTATAGTTGAATAATGTACTTGACAATAAAACAGATAACAGTAAAATAAGAAAAACAATTTATTGTTATAAGTATAGAGAGAGACTGGAAGACCTTTTTTCGGGGGCCTTTCTGGGGTTGGCCGACCCATACAGGTAAGATCATATATCAAGTCCTTTCAAGAAAGGTGGAACCAAAATAATAACTGTTTATTTTAATATTTCCAAATGAGACTAGGGATAAGAACGCAACCGCGCTAAGATGATGCAGTTCCTGCGAGTCGGACTTTTTATTATTTCATGTAAGTTTTATAGACCTAAAACAAACGCGATTTTGGTGTACTAAATGAGTCGAATAATTTTGTTTAACTATTTTTCCTAGTTTATATAATCACATTTGACCTGTTTTCTAGAAAACAAAAATTAAAATGGCACTTTGGGACGCAGTTTGAAATATAGGTGGCAGCGATAGTGTTAAAATATATACACAGAAGATTCTTGGCCAGTGTTTCATCAGTGAATACGATGAATCTTCATCAGACAACCCACACTAATTTTAATTCATTTTAATTAGTTACATTATTTGCTATATTAGCATATTTCGAGTGTCTATCTTCCACTGCGGATAATTTCGCATCCCTTTTAAGACATATTTTAAGAAATTGAGAACTCCTTTGGCCCGTGGATTAGTTCTTGTAGTACTTTTTCCATTTCAAATGTGACCAAAAGGTATGTATCTTAGTTAGGACGGTTGTCAATGGTTTCAATAATTGTTCAACAAAATCATGTTTTTTAAGTAATCAAAACTCGAAATCGGTCAAAAATATCACCTAAAATAGTTATTATCCGATTCTTCGTTTATCTCGAATAACGTGTATCTGGAAGCCTACTAAAGTAAAATTGTAAGAACTATGACTTTTTCGCGCATATTTAAACGGGGAAAAACTACTGCTTTTCTTAGTTCAAAAACACACACACACACACACACACACATTATACAGGGTGTCCCGTAAATGTCTAGTCATATTGTGGAAGATGATAGAGGTCCTTTAGGGGAACAAAAAATATTCTATGACGATTTTCCGTAACGATGGAAAGAAATATCAATATATCAGGAGATTTAGAATAGCTTCCTTTTGGTAAGATATACATACTTACATTCATTCATTTTTACGTTTACTTCCAACTAGTCTTATAGTAAATTTACTCAGCTTTCGATTGGTTTCACTCCCTTTCTAGTGGTACCACCTGGGACAGAGCTACAAAGATTATTCTCTTAAAAACCACGTTTGTCTCGAAAAAACGACAAAACTACGTTTTCTCCCTTATGGGCGAGAATTTGGGAAATCGTCATAGAACATTTTTTGTTCCCCTAAGGGTCCTCTATTACCCCTCACAATATGACTAGACATTTACGGGACACCCTGTATATATATATAGATATTTTGTTTTCGTGATCTATGGATTATGAAAAGTCGAACATTTCTTGTCAACATTTTAGGTTTGCTTACTCCATCCGAGTTCTTCTTCTTGTAGGGAGGGAGAAAAATTATGAAAAGAAATTTCTAATTGACAGCCCGAAGTAAATTTGTGTCTATAAGCTAAAAAATGGTAAAATATTATTTCTAATGACATATTTTGCTAACTAAAATGGCCAAATTAAATGTCCCCTCTTTAAAAATTATCCAGTATTCTTCAGAATGAAGTGCAGGTATAAGTTGTTAAAAATTTGTGAATAAACTTATATTTTGAAAATAGTTCTCTTATATTTTATTAAATTATCCACTGTTGTTTTTCTAGTCTAAAGAAAGATAACTGTGAGTCTGGGAATTCTGGTGGTCAGAAGATTAAAATTCCTCATATCCCAAGTTTATTACAAAGGCATTCTAAGAATTTTCATATACACAAGTAGAAAAGGGGTTTTCCTGTAATCGCCAAAGAAAATTTGGAGATTGAATTATTATGTAGAGTTTTAATGTTTAATTACCCGGTTCTAATACAATAAAAACTTTCAAACATCAGAGAAAAAAAAATCGAAAACTAGGTACTCTAAACTAGTGGGTAAATAATTAACGAAGTAGATATTTGTCGAAAGAGAATACAATCCTACTCACAAGAAGTGCACTATCCAAGCGAGTTTCCATGCAGTCATAATTGGTGAGATGTATATTTAATTTGCTGCAAAACGTTTTCGTATTTTGCTCAAAACTTTATACTACCTATATTCATTAATTCATTTTATAATTTTAATAATTATCAACTTTAAATACCACCTGAAACGAACCCTCAATGAAAAATTAGATTTGTGGCGCTACGACGGTCTTAATGTTAGTTAGGATAAACGAGAGTGTCAATTCTTAGCGGATATAACCCGCTCTCTACGTTTTTCGCCTTCCTTCTTTTAACTTCTTCAAGATCAAATACAAAGAAAAAGCAATGTAATACTATTTTTTTTTCAGACTAGTTTCTTTTTACTCCTAAAAGCATTTAAAAGAGAAAAAAATAAGCCTAATACATAAGAGCTTAGTTAACCAAAACTTTAGAACATTAAGTCACACTTTTCTCCATCTTAGGCGATTTTATGTAAATTTAAGACCATACCTTTTATGTAAAAAATATATTTGACTTCCGAATGCTTGACGAATAATCTATAACACTTCATACCTGTTAATCACTTTTTTTGGGAGATAATATAATATATCCTGTATGCCTATATATAATTTATAATATCCTCTATCTCAGATGTGTTACTGGCATCTATAAATATAAGTTTGGATAAATGTTGAACATGAGAAAAACGTTTTAAGGCAATCCATCGTTTGGGAGGAATCGAAACACAAATTCTAATTGTTTTCACTTTTATCGAAAACGCATACATGTCGATAAAAAATGTACTTGAATACCTGTTGACAGAACATTGCAAGCGTATTGTTACGGTGTACATAATCTTTTGGTTAATGAATTTTCTCATAGTTTACCTCCAGGTGCGGAAGAAAACGCGCTAATGAGATATAACAGCCATGCAGGACAGAGAGTATGTTCCTTAGAGTATATCCGAGTCAAAAGTTTCGCCTATATTGAACAGTTAGAGCATTTATGTTGATCATAACCACAGAAGGATCAAACTTCTAGCCAAGTTGAAGGCGGAACAGTGGACCTCTGCCTCTACATCAGACTCATCCCCAGATTAGCTCTGCTCAGGGCGTTGTAACTTTTAGAAGTAGCGTTCTGGAGAAGTTCCAGCTTAACGACCACCTAATGTCTTCATCTCCTTAGCCGGGATTAACTTTAGCTCAGACTACTTCGAATATGGTCATGACCAGACGAAAATTGTGTCAAAGTGTATCCGATTTAAATAGAACAGAGAGGATTCATCATCTGTTCGTAATCATATGCTTATAGATTTATAATAGCTAAGAATGTCAACATATTTCTTCATATTAACATATAACTTCCTCCTACAATACCGTAATGGAAAAACAGACATATTACGCATAATATTAAACATCTGGTATTAAAAACCGATTTCTCGCACTAAAGATATCCCACATCCAGCGATTCTTAAAATCGATGATTACCAAAGAAACGAAATATTTAAAACACAATATAATTTAATACATAAAAACAACCTCATATTCATTTTTGGTGCCTATTTAAATGTACAAATTAAATTATTTATTTCATAAAAGAATTTAAAATACACCTTAATAATTTAAGGAACACCTTTAATGGAACTAAACAAACACTTCAGAAAAAGATAGCTCAGTTTTCTCTGACTGAGCTAATCCTAGAGACATTTAGATGTGACGCTTTCTTATGTAAAGTTTATTAAGATCTCCAATGATTATTTTCTACAAACCATGAACTCTCGATTGGCCTTTTTTTTTAAGCTGGCTCAATATATCATTATTTCTCGTTTTTTATAGGTAGAACGCCAATCATTAAAAATGTTTAAACTTAAGCCTGTTATCCTAAGTTATATGTATGTAATGTATATATATATATATATATATATATATATATATATATATATATATATAAATTTTAACTCATTTTCGGTGTCTACTAGGTAGGAACGATAAAGATTTGAAGACATTTGTCAAAAATTCCGTCATGAGTGCAACCTCAATAGCTACTTTCCTTCGGAGGAAAGTACCAAAAGAAAACAAAATCTGATATACCATTTTGTACATTTGTTTCGCCCAGAACGAGCAATGCATCCAAAATTTCGTAAATGCTTTCTAAAGAAAATAAATTATTAAAAATTAAAAAGCCTCCCATAGTTCTCGTAAAATAATGGTATTAATAATGAACAGAGTGTTTCAAACCATCTTTTAGGAGAAGTATGCATTATCATTAACACGTTGCCTGGTAGAAGAGCAGCTGATGACGAGGGTGGTGGCAGGCTGTGTACCCTCTTAACGGAAAAAAAAAATACAACACTGGTGACTTTTATTATATCATTTTTTGAATGATTTGAAAATTGGAAACTAAAAGGTTTGAATAATATTTTCCTTCGTTTGTAAAGGAGAATCTCCTTCTCGATACGTCAAGATTTCTTATAATATGAATAAAAAAATTTCCCGATTCCCTTAGAGAGAGTTTTTAAAGATATTTGCACAAATGTGAATAACCCCAGGCTGAGAACAAAGTAGCACAGGTTATGTGGACATATTCCTCAGAAAAAATGAGAAAAAGTAAAAGGCAATCCATTTTGAAAAAGAGTAAGTTGCAGAAACTACACCATCTTATCGCGATTTCATATAAAGTTCTTATCAGAATGTCATTTGGAAAGCCTGGAATAGATACACTTAATATTTTGTTTGGATATTTTGTGAAAAACAAATACTTCAATAACGAAAAAAGGCGAGATCGAACTCCAAAACGCAGTAGCAAGTGGAAATGACGACCCCATGATCAGATTACTCACTCAACTTTCAGTCAAGGTTTAGTTAGCTTTCCAATGGATGGCATTTACTACCATGATATCTCTACCGTAATCAGAAGAAGCAATTCAACTCATTCTATGTCCTCTACAAGCAAGAATCTAATTTATGGTTATTGCATATGGATTACTGTTCCAAGAAAGAAGCACAACAAAGGACACCACGACAGAAATTCAGGACAAGATAACAACTACTATGGGACTTAATTTTTACGTGCTAAGAGACAACCAATGATGAGAAAACCTCAAGTCGACTTTTCCAGGATCCACCTACTACAGCTAATATACGTGGAGTGAATGAAGAATTAATTTACCGCATTCTATTTATGTTGGGCTTAAAATGGAAATTATTTTCAGGAAACTGCCTCTTTATTTGTAAATTTATAAACGTGGTACAACATGTCTGCTACCGTTCATAAGGCAAGGAAGCACCATTATTTTAGCTGTGATGTTGCCGATAGGAGGCCCGATACAAAGATTACCGTAAATCTTCTCAGCAAATCTAGAAAATTTAGTAGAATTTTCGACAAACATCTATGTAGGAGATGTTTTATATAAACTCCTTGGACCGTGACACAGTGGGGCCAAACGACATATCGTGTTTCAAACAAGCATACACCCTCTAAATATTAATCGATTTCAAAACATGAAAATGAAGGCTAATAAATTTTAAAACAACTTCATCTAGTCAGAATTTTCTTTTTCGTTTCCCTTGTTCATTAAATTACGTGTAATTTTTTTTTTTTTAAATTGATCTTTATTGATAATTTACAATCTGTACAGTTATGTACAATAAGTAAATATGGTCAAACTATACTTGCTATGCAACTATGGTGTAAATAATTTAAATTAACTAAGTTTTACAATCCTTGTATAAGTAGTCTGAATGGAAACACATTCCAATTCCGATAGATGCGGAAAGGCAAAATTTACTAGAACAATAGTTTATTTTATACTAGCTGTTACCCGGTGTGCAATGCTACACCTACTTTATATTAAATATCTGTAGCCGGGCTTACCATGCTACACATGCTTCATATTAAATAGTTGTAACCCAGCTTCCATGGTACGCCTACTTTATATTATATATTTAAAAAAATGAATGATTATATTATATTTGTCCAAATTATGAGAATATAAGATAATAAATTGAGAGCTCGGCTGAAAAATTTATTTTCCATTTTTTTAAGAGAAAGTGGGGTGGAAAATAAATTAATCCTTATTTTTTAAAAAGTACCCTTATTTTAAAAAGTATCCTTACTTTTAAAATGGTATTACAATTAAATGATTCCAAATAATTTAATTGCAATACCGTTTTGAAGAAAATCCGAACCAAACTCCCTGTGTTTAATTTTTTTAAAGAAAAAAAATATGTGGTCCATAAATAAATATTCATAAAAAATAGCAATACAAATGAGGCATTTAATTAAGGTTATGATTAGTTATAAGTTGTAATAACCTACAACTGAAACTATATTCTTTATTTTCATTGATTTTTTTTTAAATATAGTATTTATTTATTTTAAGGGCTTCGCATCTAAAGCTAAAACCTCAACCTTGCGCAAACATAATATTAATATGTTATATTGTTTACCTGTTCATGTAATAATCCGTAACTGAGTTTTCTTTATGAATGAAAAAGTAGGTAAGTCGTGCAGGGTGTATGTTATTTATGCCAAAAGGAAAGTTTTAAAAACATAGTTTGTTAATAGTCCTTTCTATTAAAGCTTCTGTTTCAAATTTTATGGTTCATGGGCTCTTCTATAAGGATAGTCCTTCTATCATAGGAAATAGGGGCCTCTAAGAGTAAAAACAAATTTAAGATATTTTTCTTGCAGTTATGGACAACAATGAATTAAAGGTATTTGGGAATTTCAATAACGACATTGACTTGGCGAGCAACAATATTTTTACCAGAATTGCAACCGTATTTAAACATTTAGTCCAAGAGCTGGTAACACACTTTTCAAGTGTTTTATGTGCCTTGAAATTGTGCTATAGTGGGTCTCTAGTGTAGATAAAAAGTTAAGTATGTGGTTGCTGGACATACCTTGAAACACCAGGTACTGCACATAGGGGAAAGGTGTTAAAAAAATATGTCACTAAAATGGTATTTTATTCAGAAGCCAACAATCTTTAATGTATAATTAAGGCAAGTTGCTTTATTTCTAGAACAGCCACAACTGTCCTGTCCAGATGATTGGTGCTCATCCCACCAAACAAAAAAAAAAAAAAAAACGAAATTACGACATGCAATACACCAAAATTCCAAGGTGCATAAAACACTTCATGAAATGTGCGTTACCAGCTATCCGACTAAATGGTGACAGTCAGAGGATATAACTATCCCAGAAAAAAGGAAGCATATGGCAGAATATAATGCTTAAATTATTATGGATATTAAATTAATAAAAAATTGCATGGAAAATTTAATTACTTATTCATTTATTAGAACACCACAATTCACGAGACTTCCTCTTCTTATAAAAATAATATTTTAATACATTAATTTATCTGCAAAAAAATAGCATGTAAAAGAAATATTATAAGAAGAATAACTTTATTAAAAAAAAAATTAAAGTGAGGCTGCCCAAATTAATAGGGTTGCTAAACCATACAGCTCTTATAATAATATATTGTTTCAAAATGTGGTGAAAATTAATTCATTTATATACATTCATTTGTATGATTATAAACATTTATATAATTTATTATGTACATCTATCTATATGCGAATAAAACAATAAGTTAAATATAACAACATTTAATATAATATTTTAATAATATTTGCATATGTATGTGAGAGAATTAATTTCAAGTTCATAAATTTAAGTCCTTTACAAAATGACATTGTTCACAAAGGAGTTTTTAATGTTTAAAAAAATCTTTATGTTTAAAACAAAAAGTTATATCTTTTTGGAACTTTTAACTTCACTTAAAGCTACATATTCTGCATATGGAGACTCTTCTGTACCATCTTTTTTCTTTCTCGATTTCCAGTATAATACATTACCAAATAACCTAATAAGAAAACCAGTGGTGGATTTTCCTTCTAAATGATCATTTAAGAATATAGTCTCTACATCCATCTGTTCAACATTTAGACCCATTTGATATCTTCAACTTCCTTATTTCAACAAAATCTCAAGCATTATTTTGTTTCAAACTATCTATTTCTCTATCCCAAAAATCACAATCGCTTGAACTTTATCAGATTCGCCCTCAGCCAATCCAATACAGCTTATGTTTTCTTGGATAACATCAACAGCGACAATGATTTTATTATTCAAAAGTACTTTATATCCCACTTCACTATACTCGATTAAAATGCACATATTCACCTTTTTATCCCATTTAGAAGTTATTATTTGTTCTGGTTTCCTAACAAAATTTTTACTACCATATAAATTAAAGTTAGAAGCATCTGGTTTCTTTCCAAAACAGATTTCATAGGGTATTTTATTGTCAATGGTGTTAGCTAAAGAGGGATTTTTCAAATAAATTGCTGCACATACCATTTCTGGCCAACATTTTTTTCTACAATATCTTCTGCCAGTAAGCAATGAGATATATTCATAATTGTTCTAGTAAATCACACCGTTTAACTCAGAGACCGCGACAAAGGGAATTCATCACTAAACACTTAAATAACAATAAACAATACTGAACAATTATGAAGAAATTAACATGAGGGCAATCTTACTATAATCATCTATAAATGAAACAAAATATTTTTCACCTTTGAGAGTCCTAGTTAAAAAAAGGTCCACATCAGTGTAAACAATTCCAAAATACTTTTAGCCTTGTTCTTATTGTTTTCCAAAGGGACACGGTCCATTTTACAATACAAGTTTTATAAATTTATAACATGTCCAGATAAACTGATTGTTTCATTTCAGTTGTTTGAATTTTATTTTTTTAACATAATCTGAAGTTTCTATGTACAATTTACTATGCTGTTGATTCCTTTAGGTATAATCTATCAAATTTCTGAATTATGTCTTAGGCTGTTGTCAAATCACAAAGAAATTCAAACTGTTTATTTGATCTTGCTGATCCCAATCTTCACCAACTTTGGTCTCCTTTGCCTTTTCAATGACATTTACACACCTCATCAGTTTAAAAAAAAAAGTTAAGTGTTTTTCCACATACTAAAACCCTCTCCATCAAATACCAGTACAAACATATTCATTTAACAGAAAAGCGAGTGAGAGATTATTCAACCGAATACTATAACCGACATTGCAACCTTCCTTTACTAAAGAGAAAAAACTACCTCTCAACAAAAGTTTTGAAATTATTATAGTTCTGAATAGAAACATGACCACTTAATTATATTATATTAGTCCAAATTATGATTAGATAAACACAGAACATTTTTATGATATACTTATTTATACGATATTAGTCTATATTCTGGTTAGAGCAGTGTTGCCCTAGGCAATCAAATGAAAATTGATTTGATATGAAGAAAACTGATCTGATATTAAGGAAATTAATCTTAAAAAATATGATATTTTATTATATGATATCTTATATGATATTTGTCCAAACTCTGAGAATATAAACCTACTATTTAGATAAACAAACAAAGGTATTTTTATTGCACTTCTTCTTAGAAGGAGGGGCAACACTGGAAGAAAATGGCTATTTCGGAGAATTTACTCCTTCATAAATGACATTTTCGAAGGCGTAACTCCCGAACTGTGAATCCTAGAAGATTTTGAGCTAGACTACGAGATTTCCCGGATCAAGACGTATCTATGTGCGAAGTTTGGTCAATATCAGTCAAACGATGTGGATTTGTATAAGGAACAAACAAACAGAAAAGCAGAAAAACAGAAAAACAGACACGTGATTTTTATATATATAGATAATTCAATACAATTATTATCTATACAACATATTATTTCAAGTAATCACATTGTTTGATTAAGAACAATTTACGTTTTTTGAAGATTTTATGAAGTCTGATTTTTCCAAGTCAGGATTTGAATGTTTAATTTGAACGATAGCAGTGCTAAAATTAAGTTAGATAAAAAATTAAATGCTATTTTATGTTCAATTGTAAAACTTCGTGACTTCAAATTCTCTACATGGAATTAACTAAACAAGAGTAACAAAAAACAAAAATCTACTAACAATGTTGTTCTAAATTTTATTAAATTTCATTTTAAAAAAAAAGTATATATTTTTTTGTTGACGAAATTGGAGCTAATCGCCGTTGCGGAGTTGTTAAATAAATAAATAAAAATGCATTGAAATCGGTAAGGATTTAGAGGCTGTAGCTGTAGCCTTTTTGACAGAGGATATGTCGTTTAGCCCCACTGTGAGTCAGATCGCTACTTTAACTAATTTTGCAAAGAGCATTCAACTAAGGGCAGATTAGACACTCATCCACAAGTAAGCGAAACTTTAGTTATTAATTGAATTACATGACGTTTTCTTTTTATCCTATAATGTAAAGAATACATCATTAATCTTGTAAATAAATCATGTATATATCAGATATTACTGTGTCTTTATTTATACTGGGCTCTTGAAAAAGAAACAATGTAGTTTGCTAGTACTGGTTTCGCGAATCCGGCTATTTCGGATCACTGTGACCAGTACAGGCCTCATTAATAGACCAAAAAGAAGTAATGTTGTCTCTTCTAGCTCTTTCCGCAAGAATAAAGCTATTCATTGAAGGTGTTCGCAAGAATTCAAGCTCTCATGAAAAAAAAAAAAATGCTCATTTTTTCATTGATCCTACCTCCTCGATACCGAATATGAGCCCCTGTAAACAATTATGCACATTAAAGTGTGTGTTATAAAGAACGTGAGCACAATAATTAGTTTTTTCAAGCAAAAAGTGATATTTAGCATCACATAACATACGATAGAAATGTTTCGCAAACCATTACAACCCGCGAATCTGAAGGCGAGGTTTACTCTAGACACAATTTTCGTGTTAAAATGCCGCTTATGATGGAAATTAGTTTTCAGTTTGATCCATTCCACCATACGTAGTAACCTTTGAAACCAAAATATTTGTTCTAAAAACAAAATTAGTCCATTAGAAGTTTACTCCAGCAACAAATTACTATAAAGCTGGTATATAACCTATTCTATTTCAGATTCAAACTTTTATCAATAACTTCAGATTGGAGAACGTTGAATAAGACAATCTGTCAATTATTTTAAGAAAATTCTTCATGAATACAATAACCACCCATCTTTATGAGGTATGTGCTTAATAATACAGCACCTACGTGAAGGACATTAAATTCATATGTTGTGGTTTTACTTGTCGATAAAGCGACATATATTCTGGTTTTTAAAGTCACAGATAGTGAATTGTTAATACATTCTGAATTTAGTAGATTGTTATATTTTTGTACATATATATTATTTACATATTATTATATTACATTATATTAAAACTAGAAAAGGAAAAGAAATTGCTTGGTTCAAATGAAATATCTTCAAGAAGATAGCAATTTGGGACGAGGCAGTGACTAATATTTGATATAAATCAGTAAGAATATTTGGAAGCTACAAAAAAAATTGTACTTGGAGAAAAAGTATCACCTCTGTAAATATACTGGAAGAGCTTTGTAAACTCCATTTAATGAATTATTCAATATATCTCTGTCTGGTGAAAATAAGTTGGTTTGTTGCACGACTATCTCCAAATACAATAACCATTTCTCAAGCTCAACTACCTTAACCGAACTAAGCATTTAAACATTTATATATTCTTTATAATAAACATATATTTTTATAAGAATACTTTTCTGGGTATATCTTCGAAAATTAAACTTTTCGTTAAACCACTCAGGTATGGAGTTTACATAACAAACAGCCTTTATTATTATTATTTGAAGACCCCCCGGGAGTGCTGACATGAAATGTCACCGTTTCATGAAACATAGATCACAAAATAACTTCTTTTACTAGAGTCTTAGTATGGGTGGCGAGCTATCCACACATGGGGATGTAATGGCCCCTGAGGAGGTGGCATAAAGGCCACGAAACGTGTAGGGCGTACAAACAATAAATAGTACAAAGAAAATTGGAGTACTCTTCTTTTGACCTTGGCCATGTATAAAGAATAATTAATTATTTATTTACGTCTAATTATAATTAGACGTAAATAAAGGTCAGAAATACGTGGAAAATAATATGTATGTATATATATATATATACATATATATATATATATATATATATATATATATATATATATATGTATGTATGTATATATAATATGTTATATATATTATAATATAATATATAAATTTTATAAAATGTGTATTCTGGCGCGACTACAAAGATAAAAGTTTCAGCTGCTGAAAGAGCTTATCATTCATAATAAAACAGTTTTAAGTAAGTGACAATTTTAATATATCAACACCAATAAGTAACACCAATATTTTTAAAGTTAGTCAATCGGACTCAGCAAACTATTGAAAATACCACATTCGACAATTTGAAACGGCGATCCAAGAAAAATCACTTATTAGCAACAAGATGAAAATTCACGAATATGATTTTTTGGTAATTAAAAAACAGTAAACAGTTTGTTCATAATATCACCTTAAAGAGATAAACAATATTCATAGAAAAAATATGTAAAATTGTCCTTTTGTAAAGGTGCTGATTTTGGAATCACTATTAAAGCTTTATCTTTCTCTCCTGAAAAGTAGCGATTTTGCATATTCCATAGTTTGACATGGTAGGGAAGATATGACCGACAATGCATTAGTTCAAAGCTATGGTTATTACATCGTGAGAAGTTATTAATACTAAAACTTCAAAAGTAAATCTGAAATGCTTTTACATTAGTAATCACGTTCATTGTGACTTAATCGATGGGGGTTCCGCTGTGAATATTCATAGTTTTATTATATTGACATAAATCATTCTATTTCTAATTGTAATATTGTTTGAAATGAAATAGAAAATGGTTGCTATATTTGTATGGTGTATGCAACCTCATTCCGTCATAATAAAGCAAAACTCCCCAGAGATCCCCCCCCCCTACGTCCCGCATTATTATGCAAACATGCGCGATCCAAGATAATACCGCGAATCGTCTGGACTTTATGGAAATGTAGCAGAGAGATAAAACCCCAGTATACAGGAAGAAAACTAAGTGAAGGAAAATCCCTTTCTCTCCAAGCTGCTTAAAATTTTATATTAAAACACTATAAAAAACTTCAAGATAGGGGGAAACATTGTTTAATCTTTTTACGCTAGAGCTCCCATAAATTGAACCTAAAAAGAAATATTTATTTTGGAATGACTTTATTTCATTGTAAATTTCACAGACACCGAATTTATAACTTTCAAGTATACAATAAATGGAATAATAGCTCCTGTTTAGCTGTCGGAAAAGCTGCTCGGATCAGGCTTGGTTCGGCATGGGAGAATTCCGTCAGGGGACATAAGCGAAAAAACACCTTTATAAAATTGAGATATATTTAAATATGCTGCCGCATTTACTTAAATGTCGTGAAAGGAATAAAAAAATACTCAATTAATTCAGCCCAAAATCTTTTAATCCCTCCTCTAAATGTTTCAGGACTTTCTGGTTCCTCTTCAGGAGATTAACAACTAAAACTGGAACTGTTCTTGGTGATATCATAAACACATTATTTTTATTATTACACACTATCGTATTATGATGATGAATGATGGTTTTGTTTACATTTTAACAACAAAATAACACAGATTTTTGGGAGGAGTTATCTATGGGTTATTCTCCTTCTCTAGCCAAAAATTAGCAGACGCGTTTTCTTTAAAACTTGATAGAACTCATAATTGAATCGTTTATTGCAGAAACCCGTCAAGTGACTTTTTTTCAAAAATGATATTATTATAGATTATGAATGGCCCACTTTAGACACACCGTCTTGTGCAGAAACATGTGAAATATCAATCCTCTAAATAGGTTTTATTTTGTTTTGAAATTTCCGTTTATTGCAAAAACCCGTCAAGTGGAATCACATGACGGGTTTCTGCAGTACATTTCGTATTCATCTTCTTTCGAGCCAACTCAGATGAAAATTGTGGCAGGGGAATTCGAAAGGAAGACAGGATTCCTTTTAAAGTATCCTCCTACAAAGAGTTTTACTACAATAAAAATGACTGAGGAAAAGTGGTTACTAAGCACTTAATTGATGGTTTCCCCTCCTCATCGTTCACACTCAAAAAATATTCCGACGCTCCGGATCTGCCAACAGTGATCGCATGTCCATCTGGAAAGATAGAGGTCAACGCAAAGAAAATGAAAGACCTGAAGAAGTTGGCCAAGTATAGTACAGGCTATGAATATTTTTTTGATGAAATTCTCCAGTGGCCTACGACTCCAGCCGTCTGCAACATCGACCTAGCGTATGACGATGAGTAGAATAAAAACTCAAACAGGCCTTCATGCATAGACAATGATTTATTTTCGATTATTTCTTAATTTTTTGTTCCTTATTTAACTGATATTTCAACTTTCTTCCTTGATTTTTAATAAATTTAAACATAAAGATAATATGCTTTTTTATTTACGACCTTCAACTGCTTTTTCAAATCAATAGAATAGTCAAAAATATTTTTTTAACTAAATTTATTTATTATATTGCAGAAACCCGTCAAGTGCAAAAACTTTAAATATTTTTTGCAAAAAAAGTAAAAACTTTAAAATTAACTCCAGGTATTATTTGTTTTCGCAATACAATAAGAAACATTTCAGTTTTTTTCCAAGCCAAAATCTTTAATAATTTTGAAATTAGGATTTTTTTTCTAGTTTTCCGAAAATTTAAAAACGTGCACTTGACGGGTTTCTGCAATAAACGATTCAATTTACGTGTTACAATATAATATTTTATTCATTACACGTAATACGTTCTATGTCTGCTTTTTATGAAATTTTTGTATTTAAAGAATGAATTTCAACATGTGTGCTCATTATCAAACCCCTGAGGTAACCATATACCAATCCATGTTTTAGATGAGATATGAGGTCAAGCTTAAGACATGAGTATCCGTAAATTAAATTTTTTTCTTTTTCATTTTTGTCTACTGTGAGAATAACATATCGCCCTTCTGGCGACTAGGTGATAAAAAAGGAAATTGTGTAGAAAATAAAATGTATCCTACGAAAAAAGAAGCTTACAAAAAGGTTCACCAAAAAAAAAAAGAAGAGAATTCAAGAACGTTAACCGGCTTCCCAACCGAGTACTAAGCTACACGAAGAATGGAGGCATAAGCCCTTAGAGTCGTTACATTCACCTATATTTTATTCAATTTACCCAACAAAGGCCTCTTTCGGGTTAAGCTCAACATTTACTTCACAATGAGTTTGAATAAAATTTATAGAACCTTAGAAATAATGGCGATTTAAAAACGTAGAAGACCGGAATCTAGAAACAGAAACTAGTTATACCTAACCTAGTTTATCTAACTAAGTTATCCTTATGTATCTTTCTTCTTGGAGACCAATTAACATCTATGTTAATCATTTATTTCTTCTCAGCACTTCCGAATCGCATTAATTCTAATCGAACTATATTTTTAAGGATTTTAAGACATCCCATCACATAACTTTGAGATAGACCATTTCTCCGGCACCTTTTCATATTTATCTATCCAAAAAATAACTCGGTAAATGACCAAATTAATAAAGATGTCATCTCCTCTACCTATTTCAACATTTTCCATTTATTAAAAACATACAGTTTAAAACCCTGATCGGCTCCAATAAACAAATAAAACATTTCATACATGCCTTTCTTCCATTAGCACCTCACTTACATGACACTTCTCTCTATACCCCAGTTATCTTCAACCTCAATGGGTGTACCTCCCACACGCTAATTCCATACATGCCTTTCTTCCATTAGCACCTCACTTACATGACACTTCTCTCTATACCCCAGTTATCTTCGACCTCAATGAGTGTACCTCCCACACGCTAATTTCATACATGCCTTTCTTCCATTAGCACCTCACTTACATGACACTTCTCTCTATACCCCAGTTATCTTCGACCTCAATGGGTGTACCTCCCACACGCTAATTTCATACATGCCTTTCTTCCATTAGCACCTCACTTACATGACACTTCTCTCTATACCCCAGTTATCTTCGACCTCAATGAGTGTACCTCCCACACGCTAATTTCATACATGCCTTTCTTCCATTAGCACCTCACTTACATGACACTTCTCTCTATACCCCAGTTATCTTCGACCTCAATGGGTGTACCTCCCACACGCTAATTTCATACATGCCTTTCTTCCATTAGCACCTCACTTACATGACACTTCTCTCTATACCCCAGTTATCTTCGACCTCAATGAGTGTAACTCCCACACGCTAATTTCATACATGCCTTTCTTCCATTAGCACCTCACTTACATGACACTTCTCTCTATACCCCAGTTATCTTCGACCTCAATGAGTGTACCTCCCACACGCTAATTTCATACATGCCTTTCTTCCATTAGCACCTCACTTACATGACACTTCTCTCTATACCCCAGTTATCTTCGACCTCAATGAGTGTACCTCCCACACGCTAATTTTTATCTTGTGCTTGTTCATTTTATAACTATTCTTATATGACCCATATTTTAAGTTCGTATCCGTATTAGTCTACCTTTAATTTTAGCTACAGCTACAACACACATTTACCATATGTATGTAGCGGAGCCTACCTTTAAATTATATTTTTCCGCGGGAGAGTAGCCCGGCGCAACATCAATTTTTCATGAAGCTTTCCCGCAGGAATAGTTACAGTAAATGCACAGATAGTGAACACGAGGATACGGCATCTCAGCATATCCAGCAAATGGCCGCCCTCCGCTTTCTTCTGAACTGTAAGCTCCTCAGTGAAACCCACTGAAGCCGGCACAACATCGCTGTACAATGGAATTCCCGCAAGTACTTAAGGCAACTAGTGATAACCTTAAGTCCCTCAGTACAAGCAGTACCAGCGAGGTCCATACTCCCAGCTGTCAGTATCTCTACATAGATCCGAACATCAGCCTGAGTGAGATCACGCCCTTATATAGACTTTTATTTATGAACGCTTATTTATGTATGTTTATGGTTGTGCACCCTAAAGAGATATTTTACAAGAATATGCGATTGGACTCCGCCGACGGTGGCGCCGTCTACCACACCTGGTCGAACCACCCCCGGTCAAGTCGGGACTCTTTTACCGCAACTTTCAAAATTTCATTAATACATTAACCACCACATGTTTCTGATTTGGCAGTTCCCCCCCCCCACTCTTCATTTGTACTCAATAAATATAAATTATCAACTCATTATTCATACAGTCCACTTATTTATCCAGCCCTACAAAAATCTTACTTCCACATCATACCATATAAAAAATGGTGGTGTGGCAATCTTTTTACAATGTATTTAATTTATTTAATGACAGTCAGTCATATAATTTTATTTAATTATTATAATAATTTTATTATTTATTTACCAAAGAAGAATAAATTCTTTTTATTTATATTAATTAGTGAGCACGAATTTTACTTATTTATTGTTGGGTCATTCTGACCAATATATACATACAATACTTATCATATATAATATATCAGTCATCATCACCTATGTATAATGTTTTTCCTGTCATTTCATCTGTATATTAAGAAGTTGTTTTACTGTCCTGATGAAGGCTTTAATTACAAGCAAAAACACCAGCGGAAATAAAAAGAATTTTCTTATTAAACAATTTAGCTTTATTAAAATACCACAGGACCGAACCCTGACTTTATCGATCTTCGCTGTACCAACGGTCAACGATCTCTTCGCAATAAAAGGACTTTAGGAAAAAATTCTAAAAGTGAAGTGGAATATTGAAATGCCTACCGTGATTTCCATTGGGAATTTAAATCCGTTCATATGATCCGACTCGAAAAGACTCGGCTACTGTGAATGAGCGATCTACTTCCATTGTGGAGGGTTTAGCTGAACGGGAGCCAAGGGCTTAACATCATTCAAGCTAGCTTCCACACTGTGCTCGTTCACTACAGCTCCAGGGATTTAACCTTAGTCTCATACCCCGCTCCTATATTAATCACCACCCCGTCGACAAGACCAGTCTATAAACAATGAGCAGGAGATAAAAACCTGGGTTAGAATAATTTTCCAGCGGAAGGTTTCTCCAAGTTAGCTAAGCCAATAATAGCCATGCCCCTGTAAACGGATGAATTTATAGGTAGCCATTGTGGAGGACTATTGTTTTCCTCGGAACCTTTGTGTGCATTCATTCTAAAGATATTTTTACTCTCACGCGCACGTGCCAATTGTCAGATAAGTACCAGAGTGGAAATAATTGACTCGATATTCATCCTTTCAGCACTTTCCGGAAAAATCTATTAAACTACACTCATGAATGAATTTTCAAACAACATTGATAATCTTTAACTCTCTCAATCCTCAAAAAAAAATAGTCAGAGAAAGGTTAAATATCAGCAGGCATCATTACTCAGAGGAAACTCTGGACAGTACATCCTGCAGACAACGAGGGATTGTCGACGAAAAGTAACAAGGTGTTCACAACCTCATTCTAAAAGTGAATCACAAAATAATTCAATGGTTTAAACACGCAAAAAAAAAATGAAAAATAAATTATTTAAAAGCGGATTTTTCCTAATAAATTCGTCAATATATGGTTCTTTGGTTTTGAAAATATGAATTACTTATATTAAAGCAAACTATAAAGGTAATCAGTTTTATAAGTATAAACACATTCATAAATGTGTGTTGTTTTTTTTAACGCAAAACAATTTCTACTAAATCTACTTAATAATATTATAAAATAATACTGTTAAATTACATTTAGAAGAAGAAGCAGCTACTGGGCATTAATTTATCTTTCTAATTGGCTTAGCAATGTTTCGTTTCCTTTCTGCACGTGCTGCTACTTCTGAAGCAGTCACCAACTCTGCAACGCTGCGTGATTGAACGATGTCGTCAACAGTACGCTTTTTTGGTTTATACGATACCTCGTCAAAGTTTTTCCGCGGTCATCCTACATAAATGGAACCTTAAAATAATGTGGAAAATAATTTCGGCAGGGGCTTAAATTTGGACGAAAGGAACTTAAAGAGGAAAGAGTGTTTATCTTCCGATGGATGCTCCAACCATTTTCCAAAAAAATACCTCCTCGAAATTAAGTACTCTAAAATTAAAAAAAAAAAAAAAAAAAAAAAAAAAAAAAAAAAAAAAAAATGGTGTACTTGAGTCTGCTGGCTGAAATACATCTTATTATAAATGGGAAGGGTGTAGCTATGAATTTTGTCAACCTAGTTAGCACAATCAAAACACTGTACGCCGGTGGGAATCGAACCCACCATATCCCGCTTACGAATCTAAGGCGCAGCCACGAGACCACGGGAGACCCCATAAATGTATGTGATTGTACATAAATTCATAGGTGTATATAGAAAATAATTTCGGGGGGGGCCATGGTATGGAATACTAACAATTTAGAACTTGGAATAGTTTTAACCAACTAAAACGCTATTACACCTGAAATAAAATATTTTTGATGAACAAAGTAATCTCATTTAATTTCTTTGAAAGGTTTTATAACACATTTTTACCGATCAAAAAAAATTTCGGCTCCAGCCCCCCCTTATATACCGCCATATCGATACGCTATCAGTGCTGATATATGGCTATATGATATAGTAGTAAATAAAATATTATTTTATGCTCACTTATAAAAGTTCATGAATTATTCACACATAATTTAATAAACACGTGAAACAGAAAACAAATATCTAGCCAGACAAAGTTTTTCTAAATTTGATTAGCTTTCATTTAAAAAAATATGCATTGAAATCGGTTAAGATTTAGTGGCTGAAGCGTTTTTTGAAACACGACATGTCGTTTGACCCACTGTGCGGCGCCTTCCTAAAACGTAATAGCCTCGAAACTCCCTACGCGCCGCTAACGAACTATCATTGTTTTAAAAAAAAAAAACATTTTTGTCTAACACGCGCTGCATTGTATTGCACTGATCTATGATTACTGAATTGACAGACTATCTACTCGCTAACTGTCACTTGCTGCCACTTGACCATGGCTGCCAATACTTATTCCTAACATTCCCCTTTTTCTGTGCCACCCTGTATTACGTATACCTGGAAGCCAATTGACGAAAGAACGCAAGCATTAAGATTTATTGTTCCCGGATTTCCACTAAAAAATATGTGTGGCCCACGGAGTCTACAGGTCAACGACCTTGACCAATCAGATTACTTAAAGTATTTTTCTACCAAATTTCATTGAAATCGGTTTAGCTAGAGAGAAAAATGGCAATTATTATTGAGTGCGTGTATGTGTGCGCGCATGTGAGTTTGTGTGAATGTAACAAATTTTCATAGTATGTTGAAGCAGATTCGGAATATCAAATTTACTCATAATGTTTATATTTCAAGCCTCATACAATTAAAAATTTTATCTTGAAATAAATAATAAAATAAATATATTTTTCTATTAGGATTAATTAAAAGATTTGTCTTTTCAGCACTTTCCTCCGAAGGAAAGTAGCTATTGAGGTTGCAATCATGACGAAATTTTTGAAAACATTCTTCGAATCTTTATCAATCCTACCTAGTAGACACCAAAAATGACCCCAGTTAAAATTTATATATATATATTCGCCACACTTGGTATATAGTATTCCCCCATGAAACGATTAAACGAGTTCGTTAACCAACAAAATCGGACCATCTGGAGGGGGGGGGTTACTCCAGAGCCAAAGTAGTTATTTGCATATACCAGCCATAATTTTTGTTATATTTCAACGGAACTCAGTATTAACTGAAGAGAAAAATTTGTTATAAAAATAAACTAAATCGGTTGACTAGAAGGGGGGGGGGGGTTACTCTGGACAGAAATTACTAATTTGCTCATAAATAATTTGTAATTTGTAATTTCTGCTGTATTGTAACGAAACGCGGTATACGTCCTGGGTATCTAATAAGAAAGAAGTGTTGTAAAACTGAACTAAATCGGCCTATCGGAAGGGGGGGGGGGATTTACTTTGTACTATGTTTGAATTGAATTGAAACAGGTTCTCATAACAAATTCAAAAGAGCTGAACTATTTATGTTTTTATTTTATTTATCTATATAGGTTATTTTAAGCAAATTATTCAGGAATGCACTCGACACTACCCAATTCTGAGGAAAGTTCTCAGTTATGCAGCTCCTGCATGATGGATTTTTTATATATTTAATTTTGTTTTATTTTCTATAATGTGAGCAAATCACATTGCTGTTTTGGAGCTCAATACACACTATTATAAATGCCCGATTAAAGTCATATTCATGCAGAAATTATTAATATTAATCAATAAGTATCATAATTTAAACAGGGAATAACAGATTTGAACGCGCCTGATAGCTGATAAAGCCAATACTTACAAACGGAGAGGAAAAGCACAATAGCATGAACTGTTATTTAACAATAACAAATGATCATATATAGTATTCAATAGAAAAAAAGGGCCTTTTAACATCAAACCGCAAAGAGAATCAAGCCCACAAACAAACAGAAATAATCTCAGATTTAAAGTTAAACTCAAATTCACATATACAAGCCGTAGAAATATATCAGCACTGCATACATTTATTCACAGTTGCAATGAATATGACCCAAGGATCCCAGAAAACACTTTCCGATAATCTTTAGAAGTCATTTAAGGGCCATTTTTAGGCATTTTGCAATTTCTTTTAGTGCGATTTCTCCCTCAATCAATCAGATGGAAATCTGCTTATGACATTGACCTGATGCAATCCGGAAGTGCCAAACAGAAACGTCCACGTTTTAGAACCAATAGATCACGAAAATTACAATGGTTGAAATTTGTAATTACGTACAGGGTGTATCGCAAGTTCATGACAATCCTTCAGGGGGTGAAAATAGACGAAAAATGAAGTTCAAAACCAACAACCATACATTTCTATCTCACTTCGTTCCAGACATAAGCCGTTCAAAAGGTTCTTTAGAAAAAAACCTTTATTTTTATTTATTTTTTTAGTACAACTCCAATTTTCATTGCATGTACACATTTCTTTTGTAAAACGATTAATTACATTTTGAAAATCAGCATTCAATTTTCTTTCCAGTAGAGTATATATATAAAGTTTCCGGCCGAACGTAATTGTAAAAGTAATATATATAAAGGGTCCAAAGTGGAAACATGAATATACCATCACAAATTATTTTTAATGTGTTATCGCTTTTGAAAATTTTACATAATGATTAACAATTAATTATAACAAAAACAACGTTTTTCACTTCTTCATAAGTGGCCGGCCAAGTAAAAATTTTGCTCTAAACACCTAGAAAAATTATACAAGCCTTCTAGTGAAGGAGCTAAACACTAATTATATCAAAATTTATAAAATGTTGCTACAAGCCGCCATAGCCTCGGTGGTCAAAGGCACCATATGGTCAGAGGTACAACACCTTCCTCTATACTTGTTTATGTATGTAAATACAAAATTGAGCCACCGTTATTTTTGTAATCTATGGATTCTGAAATATGAAATTTATAGTCGGCACTTGCGGCCTGCGTCGGGTCCCTCGCTATGGAAGGAGGACATGCATTGAAAGTAAGTTATAATTAGTTAAATATATTATTAACTGAGAGAAGCTTTCAGACTATTTTAACTTTTTTAAACATAAATTTTAAAATGAAAAAGTAGCAAAGTTCATAAAAGCAAGGGTATAATAAAAATTCGTAGAGAGAACTCCCCCTGACTAAAACGACGGGAAATTGCACCCACCCCCACGGAAAAAGCTGTTTAATATTCCAGATTAAGGAATGATAAAAACATTGAGTTAGTGCTCGGCTATCTGCTATTTAACATCTTTATTAAAAGGTTGATAGACCATCTTCTCCACTTCCCTAGTAACAAATCTTATAATTTACCCTTTATACTTTTCCGATTATCAAGTTTTTATAACTTTCAAAGTTCATTAAAGAAATTGGAGTATTTAAATAGTTAACAGTATAAACCATTAAACTTCATTCATTTTCTAAAAGTGAAAATTGACCGTCCCAAAGGAGCTGCGTAAACTGAGAAATGGTCTCAAACTAATCAACAAGGGGCAGCGTACCCTTATACCTGGAATCCCACCCACTACTGGTTGGCCAACCCCACTACTACAAATAGTTATTTGTTGTAGTTTTCAAATATCAAAACAAATATCAAAATGTTTCTAATTTTTTTTATTTCTTCTACAGTAATACTAATTCTATAAATAAATTCAATTAAAAAACAACAACCCATTAAAATGTGAGCTAAACAACTACGAAAACCCGGTCAAAAGAACAAAACAAACACATTTGAAGTTTTAAGTACTTATTTCTCCGATTGACAATGCCTAATCAAAAATTTCTTTAGAATCTTTTTTGTAGCGAATTTAGTAAGCTTTCGAATGGTAAACTTCCACTTCCCAAGATTCTCAACCGTTTTAGAGATATTAAGGAAAATATACTAAGTTACCAAAACTTTTCATGTCTGTTAATAAAATATTTTATTCTAACCCTTCCTTAAATCCAAACGTAACCAAAATTTCAACATATTAGTTTTGATAAAAGTTGAACATGCAGAAAATGTTTCACGTGAATCCCATGATTCTAAGTACCCAAACCAAAAACGATATTCAACAACTATTTTTCCAATTTTCTCGAAAACGGTTAAAGCTATCGCCTTGAAAATGATTTCATTCGTTTTCTTTGGCTAAGAAGCCTATAAAACGAGTACTTGCAAGCATATGAAGTAAGCGGAACGATTTTTCCTTCCTGACCTCAGCAGTCGATGCACCAAAAATAAATAAAAATATGTATTTTTAATATGTTTTGTTCTTTTTTATAAATAGGCGACTGAATACCTACATCAAAAAAATTGTTAATCATTGAGAAGAATTGGTCAACTTAGAAGAATAATTCTATACCACTTAATCCCATAATAGAATCATGGGATTCAGTGGTCAACTTAGAAGAATAATCGCCAAAATAACTTATACTTATAATAGACTGATTGGAAAACTAATATGTGCCTTCATATGTTTTTTTTTTATTTTTTATTTGTTTGTACAGCAGACAAAAAGAGTTAAGACTTATATACAGTGCTGTTGTATATAAGTCTTAACTTATATACAACAGCATTGTATATAAGTAAGAAGTTTGTTAATTAAAAGTATGTAGTTTAGTTTAACATTGTAAATACTTAAATTGTTAACTTAATTATATATATGAAATATAACATTGTAAATAGGTAAATTGTTAAGTTAATCATAAATATGAATTATAACATTGCGTTAAAACTATATCAGAGTTAAAGCTCAATACTGTGTATGTTAAAGTATATTTATAGTCTATTTCTGTAAAACCATGATCTATCAGCTATCAATGTAAATAATATCCATATGTAAAGCTCTTGTCGCCAAAGCAGCGAAGTGTCTCAATAAATAAATAAAGAATTGGCCAACCGTTGAAAAGTAGATGGTGTTGATCATCAGGGTTTCGGTCTATTTTTATTATTCAATAAAACCACATTTTATAGTTAAAATGTATTTTATTAACGCCTATGTTTCGGCTTGGTATTCAAGCCTTCTTCAGGGCTATGGAGAAGAGGGAGAACTGTCCAGTTTCATGTAAGCTACATTTCGTTAATAAAATACATTTTAATTATAAAATGTTGTTTTATTGAATAAAAAAATAGACCGAAACCCCAACGATCAACACCTTCTCAAAATTGTTAATGGAATGATCTTGCTGATACCTTGTAGGTTTGGATCCATGAAGTTTTCACATAATACAAGATAAATATACATATTAAAAGAGTGGCTAAAAACTTAGGGGCATACATCAAATTAAAAAAAAAAAAAAAAAAAAAATCTTATGAAAGAAGTGAACAAGTTGCCAACCGGACTCTCACTAATAAACAGTCCTTAACGATAAGACTGGAGAGACCCAGATGCCCATATTGCAATGTTGCCTTGACGATAAAACAACCTTGCAAAAGATGGGGTAGATTGTTTTAATTGTACATGTTACTATGAAAATCTGTATCGTTGTAGTGCTAACCAACGTTTTGTCTGTCATTCTGGTGGCTTGAAAAATATAGCAGAATGTCTGACGATACGTAAATTTTTTATAAATAAATAAAAGTATTTTACTTGTGTAAAAGGAAAATACCGGAAAGAAAAGTCCTTCCTAGAAAGAGAAGATGCTAAACCTTCTGTTCCCTACTGGGTCATTTCCCGTTTCTCTAATCCCACAATTTCCTCTAGAAGGAAGAAGGTAGTGTAAAAATAGAGAAGAGTTCATTATCTCTGAGAAGGTTTTGCTCTCGGACAATCCTATCTCGACCGGAGTCCTTCTCATCTTCAACGACGTCATGAATGCAAACATGCCAGCATTTTCGAGGAATTCACTATACAACAAAAATGGTTGTCATACAGCTGCATAGTTAAACACATTCCTCAAAAACGTCCGTCACGCAGGAGCTGTATTAGTAGGAAAGGTGCTATTCCTGAGAAAAGTAATAGTGAACACTGCATTCCTAAATGATTTGCTCAAAATTACCTATACGAATAAATTCAAAACGGGTCTGTTTGCGAAGACCATATCCAGTTACTCTTGAAGTAAAAGTAGTGATTATAACAGTGATTCAGCGCACGCGCATAACTCATTAGGTTTTCTATTGGCCTAGTCCCACGGGCAATTCTGTTGGTTGTTGCTGGTAGTAAAGTAACCTTTAACACTCAAGCCAATCCAACTCGCAAAAATTAATAGAATTCTATTAGTTTCAGTTAGTTGGATTGACTAGAGTTTTGATATCTTCTTGAGCAAGCGTAGCCAGCGGAAACGCATAGTACGCATGCACATAATGTGAAAAAAAGTCCGTCACGCAGGAGCTGCATAACTAAGCACTTTCCTCAGAATTTGGGTAGTGTAGACTGCTTTCCAGAACAATTTGCTTAAAATATCCTACATAAATAAAATAAAAACATGAATAGTTCTCTTTTAAATTTGTAATGAGTAACTGATCAATTATTAATTTGCTTCCAGAGTTATGTTTACACATGGTACATACTACACTACGTAATAAATACAAAAAACCTCATATTATCGTATTTTGATCTAACGCAGGAATAGGATACAGTCACTCTAGTGGTAGAAAGCCCTCCTTGCGGCGGCTTTGTGAACCTACGTTTGGCGGGCTTTTCTATTGAAATATATTACAAATTAAACCCCCGCTTTACGATTGACCGATTCAGCTCATTTTTACAACACTTCTTTCTCATGAGTTACCCACGACGTATACCGCGTTTCGTTACAATACAGCAGAAATTACGACCGGTATGAGTATATTAGGAATTTGGGTCCGGAGTAAACCCCCCCTTCTAATGAACCGATTTAGTTTATTTTTACAACACATATTTAACTGTAGATTACCACTACGAATACCGAGTTTCGTCGAAATATACCAAAAATCACGGCTGGTAGTGGTGAATTGGTATTGTGGGTCTGGAGTAAACCCCCCCCCCCTCCTAATGAACCGATTTAGTTTATTTTTACAACACATATTTACCTGTGGATTACCACTACGAATACCGAGTTTCGTCGAAATATACCAAAAATCACGGCTGGTAGTGGCGAATTGGTATTGTGGGTCCGGAGTAAACCCCCCCTTCTAATGAACCGATTTAGTTCATTTTTATATCTCAATTTCCTCTCTATATTACCACTACGAATACCAAGTTTCGTTGAAATATAACAAATATTACGGCTGACATAGTCAAATTAGTGTTTTGGGTTCGGGGTAAACCCCCCCTTCCGGTGGACCGACTTTGGTGGTTAACGAACTCGTTCAATCGTTTGCTAATTGAATGCTATATACCAAGTTTCGTGACGAAAAAACAAAAACTCTGGCCGCTATCGTGTTAACAGACACATATATATATATGCATATATATATATATATATATATATATATATATATATATATATATATATATAGATATATATAAATTTTAACGGGGGTCATTTTCGGTGTCTACTAGGTAGGATCGATAAAGATTTGAAGAAATTTTTCAAAAATTCCGTCATGAGTCCAACCTCAATAGCTACTTTCCTTCGGAGGAAAGTGCTAAAAAATATAAAATATAAATATGTTATAGAACCACAGGACAAAAAAAATCGGTGAGAAGGCCCCAAATCTTCAAAATTACCATTGATTTTTATAGTATTAACCTTTTTATTAATAAATATTGCTTGCTGAAATGTATTCTGCTTATTTTCATTTATGCTTTACAGTCCTAAAAGTATTAATTACAAAATAAAATTTATCTATGGGTTAGTTAGAAATCATATTATATAAATATAGTAGCCAGAAAAAGTTACTTTTAGTAGTGATTGCAGTGATTTTAAATACTTTTCATTAATATATTAACTTTTGATTACTATATTTATATAATATAGTTTCTAACCTTAGATAGCACGGAAGGAATAGGTAACCTGCAAAGAACCTGTAAGCTAATCCGTAAGTACCGAAATCACTGTTTAAAATCACGACAGATACTTCAAAGTAACTGGATGTGGTCTTCCTAAAGAGACCCTAGAAAACAATGATGAGAAGTTTTAGTATTTTATATTTGAAATAAACAGCTGACTCAATAATTAATTTCTATTTAATTTGTTTCTAGATTAATTCCCAACTTTTAATAAACCTATTTTTCTTTTACCACTCATATTCCTTATTCGTGGGGCATCTGCCGATTTCGTTACAAGGAAATACAAATTAGGTTACGGCCAAATTAATAATTTGGATCCGGAATACCAACCCCCCCCTCTGAATAGACGGATTTAGTTTATTTTCACAACACATCTTTCTCTTTAGATACTCACGACGAATAGCGAGTTCCGTTGCAATATAACAAACATTACGACCGGTTGGTGCTAATGACCTAGGGAGTCGACGCTCCTTAATATAATAAAAAAATTACGGCTGGTATGAGAATTACCTCTGGATGGAGCGATTTTAACGAACTCGTAAAATCGCTTGCTTTGGGTTGATATATATCAAGTTTTGTGTTCACAAACCCCAAATTCTAATGGCAAGTTGGTTATTTCTTATTTTAACATCACACGCTCCTTAATAGTAGGGCTCGATATCTAAAGAAGATTCGAAAGAAGAAGGACGAAAATCGGATGCTGTAATATAAGTCTCATTACATTAATAAATTATATTGGTTCATATCCTTGTAAAGACAATTAAATATAATTTAGTCAATAGAATTGATTATTTTGCTCGGGTATGTTCAATTGTATAATAATTTCTATTTCTACGAGTTTACAAATGCTAAAGAATGATTATAATTGATATTATAATTATTTTTAGGGTTTGTTATTATTGTCTTAATAATGGCGGAATAATAGTTTGAATGAAATCCAGAAACAATGTTTATATTAATCTCCGATGTTTGTGTTAATTAAAGGTTGGATTGATACATATTTCGTGCAGATGAATTTGAATAACTTATTTGGTGAAGTTATTATTCTAGAATATGTTGATTTCATGAATAACTAATTAATTTGAATTGTTTAAATGAATTGATATAGAGCTTCGACATTACGGGTTAGATTTTGTAGGCCTATGTATTATAAATATATAGCATTTCCAAGTCTATTTGAACCTTTTCCAAGTCAACTGTAACCTTTCACAAATCAAATGTCACCCTTGAAAATGCTGGAAAATTTACCGTAATGGGTAATGGGTGAATTTAGGGCCTCAGAACTCAACGAGATAAATCATGACGATATTTTTATTTTCAGAACTATTATTGGGCGAACAGTAAACGAGTGGAAATAATACGCTTTTCGAAAATCAATGATTTTTCAGAAAATAAACTGTCTTAGGAACAAAAATATCAACTATTATTATTATAATTATTTCTTAATTATTATTTTCGTAAGGTGTAAAAAAAAAAAGGATAAAACACACGGAGGCCTCTGACATCTTCAGCCAATGACCGAAAAAAATCTTTATTATTATTGGCCCAAAGAAGTAAAAAAAAAAAAAAATTTATTTACAATTTTTAAAAGTCAATTCTCATAATTTATTCTTATAAGAATAATTTTTAGATAAAAATTTTAAAATAATTTTTATTTGCAAAACTTTTATTTAAAAACGTCCAAAGAATTTTTTTTAAAAAATTCTAGCCTATAGAAATTCAAATAAAATTTTGAAATAACTATTTGAAAACAATTTTATAGATAGAATTCTGATTTAAATGTTAAATAAGATTTTTTTGCAAAATTGTGATAACACTTTTGGTCCCTGAAATTTTTGAAACATTTTCAAGGGTGACAATTGAAATGGAAACGGTTACAATTGAAATAAAAGGGGTGACAATTCAGTTGTAAAGCGTTACATTTGTTTTGGAAAGGGTTTCAACGAATTTGGAAAGGGTTACATTTGAATTGGAAAGGGTTGCTAATGAGTTGGAAAGGGTGGCATTTGATTTGTAAAAGGTTACAGTTGACTTGGAAAAGGTTCAAATAGACTTGTAAATGCTATATACACACACATATATATATATATATATATATATATATATATATATATGTATGTATGTATGTATGTATATACATAAATATTGTATAAATAATAGACAGGGTAACACTTGTCACAGAACTTGGGAAGACCAGACCGGTGTAAATGGTGCTTGAGATAGTAAGGCATATTTTCCATTTTCCTCCATCCTTCACGGGTTTTGCTTTTGTGCGTATTTTAATGTAGTATTCGAGCACGGTTCAAAAAATCTTGGACGCATCTAGTACACAGATCTTGTTGATTTTGCAATAAATCTTGTGCAAACCATTTGTCGGGGAGGCTCACCTCTGAGCTATTCTGAGTCCAGTATTATGGATAGTGTCGAGGAGTTTAAATGTGGTTGGACTGGCAGATGAATAAGCTGTGCATCCATAATCCAGAAGATATATGGACCATAGAATAAAAGAATAGTACATGTGTCAGCACCCCACTTCTTATTACTCAGAATTCTTTGTAAATTCAAAGATTTCTTGTATTTATTAAGAAGTCTTCTCAAATACGGCAACCATGTGAGTTGTTTGTCAAATGTCACTCCTAGAAATGTTAGTGTTTTTGTGCAGATTTATTAAAACAAACTCGCTAATTGGGCTTGCATCATTCCATGAGCGATGCTTTGCAGAATTATAATAAATTGAATTAACAGAGAAAATAAGCTATTATACGAGATACCAAGGAACCGGCACGATCGAGGTTGGGAGCTAGTAGCTTCTTTGCAGTAAGCGAGTCTTCATAGTGAGGATATAATCATATCAATATACCATTGCTTTAGATTTAGATTGAATCTCGGCCCCCTTGTTGTGTGAAACGAACTCAACAATAAAAGGTCTCTTGAACACCTGGTAACAAGCTATGTCACCTACAGCAGCCCTCAGTCCTTTAAGAGCCCTCTGAACTTCTGTGGTCTGATTTCAGGATTTCTAGTCCGGGGAGTAGCATTAAATTTTACCGTACCATTTCCTCAGGCTCGAGTTTAGATAAACCTTATTGATTGAGCATTGCTAATAGCAAAGAAATGGTCATTTACGGAAAATATGTTTAAATATTGACACATTGTGACATAACTGGCTGTAAAACACATTGTGGCAGAATTCTTACGGAAACAAAACAATGCTGTACCATATAATGTGAACGAATTACACAGTGATGGGTTTTCTATTACTTATGAAATAAAATAAAACACAGCCCTAATAATATTGCAATAAATGAAATAAAATAACCTATAGTTCTTTACGGGTAGCGAGAAGTATAGGCCTGTTGCTTTTATGTCCAACAAGAGACCTCAAATATTCCATCCGCAATACTGAGAGACTTCATCAGGTCCATTAGAGAATTCTGGAAATCCAACAAGGAGAGGATTTATGAAACGGAAGAGGTTTTATACTTAAGAGAAGAAGAGCAACAGAAATGAGACTGAGTATCTGGAATCGCTAATTTATACCCAAGTTGGAAGGCGAACAAGAAGCCTTCTATTCGAAAGTGGCTTCTGTTTTATTCATTCCTACCCCCGTTGATCCCTTCTATCGCTAGAAGTGAAGCTGAATAATACTCTACTTATCCCATTTCCCTTTTAATGCCTTTTAACATCTTATATTCCTTACACGTATCCTAATCCGATTATCCAGCCTTTTTAAACTCTTTATCCAAACTCAAATACGTGACTTCCCTGCCTTTTTACTTTTATATTTCATTTCTCCTAAATTTATCATTATTTCAATTCCAGAATCGAATTTCGCCTAAATAAGCATATTTATGTGGTTCTGAAAAAAATGTAGACATTAATTCTATATTAATGCGTAATGATCATTCTAGAAATAGTGAAAGTATGTTTACAAATTACGTTAGCTAAAATGTTATTTCACCTAAATAGTAGCTAGCCGGGGAATTAAATACATTTTATTTGTGTAAATGGATTGCCGAGGATCATGCGATTTGTTTAATTTTACCTACAATTAGCATCTTGGCGATTATCATTCTCTAACCCCAGCAGGACTAATGACAATTGCAGATTCAGGCTTTAGAATGAGTAGTTTATAACTAGGGAACGGATATATATAAAACATTTTTTTTCGGATTCTTAAATCATAATTGTTGATGTAATTTTGCAAATTTTAAGTGACTCTAAAGCATTTAAACACTCATTATCACAGCCAAATAGTAGGCTGTGATAATGAGTGTTTAATTGATGTAGGTGTAATTTGACTTGGTTCATTACAGGAATCATTTTTATTTATTTCATGACTGTTTAAGTGTAACTGTAGTAATTAACAGGACATGAATGCCTGAAGATGGACCAGTGTGTCCGAAACGTTGTGATGGAGAAATAAATGTAAAGTTTGAAAAATTTTTGAAGGGTTATTCTTCACATATAACACATTTTCTTTCCTTTTTTGTGCGTCGGCTGCCGAGGCCATTAGCACAAACAAATTCTTGTTTAGCAATTGCAATAATCCATTAATCTACTCTCTAAAACAAATGAATTAGTCAAAGAAACATGTCGATATTATTTTGTAAACCCCAGATAATAATGAATTTTCAACCTATTTTATTTTATTTCTTAGCTCCTAAGGCGCATTTGGCGAAAAGCTTGGACACGTGTCGACTATTTTTCGATGCAAAATCACCAGACAAAAATGGGCCTGATCGGTGACCCCACCACTTTATAATCCCCTCATGAGATCTGACCGGCGTAATTTTACACGCTTGACAATTAAAAAATGCATGTTGTTGCAAAATATTTTCCAAAATAATGTTCATCTGTAGACATTTTCAACTTTTTTCCCCTTTTATAATAAGTTCCTAATATTTATTTATGCTTTATTTTTCAATGTTATAGAGTTTTAGTAATTTTGTTCAATATATTTTCAACTTTCGTTTTTTCCATTTCTAATAACAGAGTCCATACATAGTATTTATGCTTTTCTTTATAATACTTTATAGTGATTTACGTATTTGTTTACTAAATATTTTCAATTTTTTGGGGTTACTCTAGACCCAAATTACCAATTTGCCACTACCAGCAGTAATTTTTTTTTATATTTCAACGAAACTCTGTATTCATTGTGGTCAAATACATAAAATATGTTGTAAAAATATACTAAATCGGATCATTGGGAGGGGGGTTTATTTCGGATCCAATTTACTAATCTGCTCATGCAGATTGCAATTTCTGTAATGAGCGCTTCTGTTTTATGATTTTATGTGGGTTGTAGGTCTGATTTCTGCCACTAGGAGCGCTGTATACTATATCCTATATTTCATTACTACTGTGTCGGGTTCCTTTTATTATTTATCAAGATCAGTAGCCGAAAATGTAAAGTATTTGTGTATTCATTAAATAGTGTAGTACCGTGCATACACAAACCTCTGGAAGGAAATTTATTACATAATTAATAATTGAAACAGTTGTTCATTAAAAATGTATATGAGCAGAATTATTCATATTTCATTTTATTTATATGCGTAACTTTAAGAAAATTATTGAGGAATGCACTTAACCCTGCAGCTCCTGCGTGACGGACGTTTTAGCGCAGTTCCTCCCTCCCTTCATAGGGAGGAACCCCGCTTATAAGGTTGATCTCATGAAACAATCCGGAAGTGCCGACTAGAAAATTTTGCGCTTCAGAACCCAAAAATGATGGCGGTTCAAATTTGTATATATATATATATATATATTTGTCTGTTCGCTCATTTCTGGCTACCCTAATGGTCCGATATTGATGAAATTTGGTACAAAAATCCGTCGTCCAATTTGAAAGGTCAAGTTCGTTAACCAGCAAAATCCGCCTACTGGAAGATGGCGTTTGGAGCGAAATTAGCGCAAAAAAAATCGTAACGCTTACGTTTTTGAGTTCATATGCTTGTACTCGTTTTATAGGCTTCTTGGCAAAGGAAAACGAATGAAACCATTTTCAAGGCGATAGCTTTAACCGTTTTCGAGAAAATTGGAAAAATAGTTTTTGAATACCGTTTTTGGTTTGGGTACTTAGAATCATGGGATTCAGTTGAAACATTTTCTGCATGTTCTACTTTCATTAAAACTAATATGTTGAAATTTTGGTTACGTTTGGAGTTAATGAAGGGTTAGAATAAAATATTTTATTAAGAGACATAAAAAGTTTTGGTTAAGTTTTCTTTAAGATCTCGAAAAAGGTTGAGATTCATGGTAAACGGAAGAACACCATTAGAAAGCTTACTAAATGCTCTACAAAAAAGGTTCTGATGAAAGTTTTGATTAGGCGATGTCAATCGGAGAAATAAGTGCTTATTAAAGTAATTGATTTCGCTTATTCGAACTGTTCTTTTTGTCTGCTTTTATTCCTTGTTATTTTTTAATTGCTTATAGTTGGATAATGTATTTGATAATAAATCAGGTTAAGAAAAATAAGAAAAACAATTTAATGTTAGAGAGATTGTAAATAGCTACATTGTAAATGTAACTTGTTTTAAAAGTTCAAGACAAAAGGTTTTGGCCAATGGGCCTTTTTCCCCATCGGTCTTTCAAGACATGTAATCAAGAACAAAATAATTATAAAAAATACTGGATGTATTGTGTAATTTTCGAATAAAGATTATATATATATATATATATATATATATAATGTTAGAGATATGGATTTCCAAGGATATAGCTTTTCAACTGCCTATCGGGGTCCATCCTAGGGAGGGTTGGCCGACCCATCCAGGTAAGATCGTAAATCAAGATCTTTCTAGAAATGTGGACCCAAAATATTAACAGCTTCTATTTTAATCATTCTAAATGAGTCTAGGGATAAGAACGGAACCGCGCTAAGATGCTGTAGTTCCTGCGAGTCGGACTTTTTTGTTTTACAGCTTGAAATGCAAGCCGAAAAAGTGGCATCAATAAAAAGTAATTTTTATTTAAAAAATATGGTATTCTATTATACAGAAAGTTGAATATTTTTAAATTGGTAATTATTATTTAAATTTATTTATTTAAATTTTAATTTACATTATTATTAACTGAGAATTTTGGGATGGGTTCTTTAAATTTAAACGTTATTAATAACAACGAATTCCTACTTAAGGATAGGAGTGATGCCTTTTCTTTTTTCGAAAAAAAAGCCACCGACCCTAGTGGGGATCGAACCCACGAGTTTAGGTACGAAATGCAGAGACCTTAGTACAACCGGGCCTCCCCATATTGATAAATAAATATATTGATATTCATTATATTTAATAAAACTCTCCCCCTCAAATTAAAACAATTGTTAATAAAATCTGTTACAACCACTATAATTCCTTCAAAATATTGTTCGAAGGACCGATTATTCATTATGGCAGATTTCCACTCCCTGGATTCGGCGAGTTGGAAGTCCGGCCTCAGAGCAGCCGTCTGCAGGCTGCCTCCTAACCCCTCTACATAAACCAAACGGACTTTTTACACCAGATCCGGTTTCATACCTGTCACCGTTTTGAGAATCCTTTTAAAAATATAACCGAGAGGGTATTTTATTTATCGGTTGAGTTCTGGAAGGAAACTCTATATTCGAGTTGAAAGCATGACACCCTTCCTCTCGCCTACCCGCTATACACCAAAGGGATAAAATATACAATCGGCTTTGACGCAGTTCTCGAGGAATTAGTTTTCTCACTACTGGACAGTTAAATAATTTATACTATGGGGAAATAAAACCTTACAATTACGGAGCAGGATACCCATTTTTAGCGCGGTAATTTTACGCTATCTCCATAGGGAGAACCCACTTATGAGGTTGACCTCATGACGCAATCCGGAAGTGCCGACTAGAAACATTCACGTTTCAGACCCTATAGATCACGAAAATATAGGTGGCTAAAATTTGTATACATATATATATATATATATATATATATATATATATATATATATATATATATATATATATATTTATTTATATATATATATATATATGCTTGTCTGTTCGCGCTCCTGGCGGCTCAAAAATGGTCCGATTTTGATGAAATGTGGCACAAAAATCTTTCTTCTAATGTGAAAGGTCAAGTTCGTTAACCAGTAGAATCCGCCCACTAGAAGGTAGTGTTTGGGGCGAAATTCGCGCAAAAAAATCGTAACGCTTACGTTTTAGAGTTTATATGCTTGCAGGTACTTGTTTTATAGGTTTGTTGACATAAGAAAACGAATGAAACCATTTTTAAGGCGATATCTGTAACCGTTTCTGAGCAAAGTGGAATCAATGTTTTTGTAAGTCATTATTTTTTTGTGAGTACTTAGAATCGCGGGATTCTATTAAAATATTTTCTACATCTTGGAAATTAATCCCAACTAAGATGATTAAATTTTGGTTATATTTGAAGTTAAGGAAGTATGCGAAAAAAAATATTTTATTAATAGACGTGAAAAGTTTTCGGATCTCCATATATTTTTCGTAAATATCTCGATAACGGTTGGGAAATCGTGGTAAGTGGAAAGTGACCATTCGAATGCTTACTAAATTCTCTACAAAAAATGTTCTGAAGCAATATTCGATGGGACAACGTAAATGAGAGATATAAGCGCTTAAAACTTAAAAAGTGTTTGTTTTGAAATGGTTTTTCTCTTTCTTTATCTCACTTTTTAATTGGTTGTTTCTAGTTTAAAATTGAATTTATCAGTAAAATTAGTATTGTAGTAAAATAAGCTAACAAACGGTGAAAGGTATTGGTAATAAGTTTGGAGTGGCTGTGGTAATCATGATGGCATTGGCTGTCAGTTTCCTGTGATTTGTGATGCTAATCTATTCCATTTCTTCAAGATGTACGTAACCGCGCTAAGATGACGAAGTTCCTGCGAGTCGGGCTTTTATTTATTGCCTTTAAAATTTGAACACAATTCTCAATTAAGGAAAGAAATAGAAGGAAAAGAAAATGAAATTTAATTCACAACATAGAGTGGCATAATATTTTGTATTTTTTTTTTTTATGTGGAATTAAAATAAAATTAGTATAACTAAGTAGGGACTACACTTTTTTAGCACGGTTCCTCCCTCCCTTCATAGAGAGGAACCCCGCTTATAAGGTTGATCTCATGAAACAATCCGGAAGTGCCGACTAGAAAATTTTGCGTTTCAGAACCTCTAGAGACCGAAAATAACGGTTGTTCAAATTTGTATATATATATATATATATATATATATATATATATATATATATATATATATATTTGTCTGTTCGCGGTTTTCCGGCCCCCCTAATGGTCCGATTTTGATGAAATTTGGTACAAAAATCCGTCGTCGAATTTGAAAGGTCAAGTTCGTTAACCAGCAAAATCCGCCCAATGGAAGATGGCGTTTTTGAGTTCATATGCTTGTAAGTACTCGTTTTATAGGCTTCTTGGGCTAGTAAAACGAATGAAACTATTTTTAAGGCGATAGATTTAACCGTTTCCGAGAAAATCGGAAAAATAGTTGTTAAATCAAGTTTTTGGTTTGGTTACTTAGAATCATGGGATTCGGTTAAAATATTTTCTACATGTTTAAATTCCACACATACAAAGATGTGTAAATTTTGGTTACGTTTGGCGTTAAGGAAGAATTAGAATAAAATATTTTATTAAGAGACATGAAAAGTTTTTGGAACTACGCATATTTTCCTTAATATCTCGAAAACAGTTGGGAAATCGTCATAAGTGGATAGAAACTATTCAAAAGCTTACTAAATTCTCTATAATTAATGTTCTGAGATGCTTTTCGATTAGTCGATGTCAATCGGAGAAAACGGTGATGAAAACTTTGAATGTGTTCTTTTGAACGGGTTTTCGTAGTTTTTTAGCTAACTTTTTAATTGTATGTTTTAAATTGAATTTATTTTATGAAACATTTAGAAATTATAAACATTTTGACAGTTTTGAATACATTGAACAATGAAATAAAAATTTCATGTCAGTAGCAGTGGAGCCTGGCCCAGCCAGGCTCTAGGGTGTTCCAGGTATAAGGGTACGCTGCTGGCCCTTTGTCACCGGTCAAGCTGCTGCCCCTTTGTCATCTGTCCGTCTAGGTCATTCCATCGGGTTTTAGGTGATATCATCCAGAATAGGTTTTTTTAGGTTCTTCCAAATTTGCATGAATCATACTACAAGACGCGAATCATATAAAAAAACGATCTTTATCATGTTTAGGAGAAAGGAAAAAAATACGTGAAAACCTAAGAATCCGGTTCCTTGTAATAACTGTTTCTATTCTAAGTATACAAAATGACACTAGGGATATGAATGGAACCGCGCTAAGATTATGCAGTTCCTGCGAGTCGGACTTTTTTGTAATTTTTGTCTCTTTCCCTTAGTTTTTTATTGCTTTTTATTTCTGTAATTTCTTATGTTAGGAAAATGTATTTTTGTGTAAAACAGAATAGGTAAAATGAGACCAATTTTCTGTTGCTAGAAATAATGAAAAGTTTTGGGAACTACGTATACTTTCATTAACATCTCGAAAACGGTTGAAAATTAGGGAAGCGGAAGGTCACCATTCGAAAGCTTACTAAATGATCTACAAAAAAGGTTCTTAAGAAAGTTTTGAATAAGCGATGTCAATCGGAGAGTGCCTAATCTTTGAAGTAATTGATTTCGTTTATTCGAACGGTTCTTTTTGTCTGTTTTTATTCCCTGTTTTTTTTTTAATTGCTTATAGTTGGATAATGTATTTGACAATAAAACAGATTAAGTAAAATAAGAAAAACAATTCATTGTTAGAAATATAGCTTGCCAAGAGAAAGAGATTCGATGACTTATTTTGAATATTTTCAAAGAGCCTTTATGTTGTTGGTTTTTTATTCTTTTTTTTAATTGATTTTATTTGTAGAATTATTACTATAGTAGAAGAACACAAAAAAATGTGAAAAGGTTTGATATTTTTCAATGCATTCAACGTAAGAAATAGGTATCTCTAGAAGAGGATTCTAGGGTCTGGCGGACCCGACCAGGTAAAGTCATAAAGCCCTTCGAACAAAGGCCGATGCAAATATTATCTGTTTCTATTCTAAGCTTTTCAAATGACAAAAGGGATAAGAACGGAACCGCGCTAAGATGATGCAGTTCCTGCGTGGCGGACGTTTTTTTAATATCGAGAGTATCACTGTACTATTGATAAATAATTAACTGCTATTCCTGCCTGCCATGTTGGATCTTTTAGTCTTAACACTGCCGTTGAATGTGGAAGGTGATAGTAGAAAGGCTCTTTATCATTTTCAATGTTGTAATCAATAACTGATAGTTTTTTTGTTTTTTTTTTTATATCGGACTCATAACAGGGCGCGAGGGGCCATAGCGCAAGAGCTCCAAGGCAGGCGTTTTGATTGAATCTAACGCACCCCAAGAGTCTCTAATGAGGTTAATATCATCGAAAACAAGAATACTTTTTTTCCTTTCCGGAAGAGACATGTATTATGTCTCGGTATTGGAAGAAAAAAGTATTATTTTTTGTTTTCAAAGATATTTATCTCATTAGAGTAAATTCTATATATAAAAAAGACTGTCACGCAGAAGCTGCATAACTAAGCACTTTCGTCAGAATTGGGTAGGGTCGAGGGCATTGCTGAATAATTTGCTTAAAATAACCTATATAGATAAATAAAATAAAAACATAAATTGTTCTGCTCTTTTGCTTTTATGAGCAGCTGTTTCAATTATTAAAGTAATTAATTTCCTTCCAGAGTTTTGAGTATGCGTGGTACTACACTACGTAATAAATACACAAAGCTTAACAAATTCATCTATTGATCGAACCTACGTTTGCAGGCAGAATTCAATTCAAACATAGTACAAAATAACACCCCCCCCCCTTCTAATAGACCGATTAAGTTCATTTTCACAATACTTTTTTCTTATTAGATAGCCAGGACGTATACAAAGTTTCGTAACAATACAACAGAAATTAAGACCGGTATAAGGAAATTAGTAATTTGTGTCCGGAGTAAACCCCCCCTTCAACCGATTTAGTTTATTTTTACAACAAATTTTTCTCTTCAGTTGACCACAACAAATACCGATTTTCGTTGAAATATAACAAACATTATGGCTGGAATTGACAAATAACTACTTTGGCTCCGGAGTAAACTCCCCCCCCCCCCCCTCCGGCTGGACCGATTTTGTTGGTTAACGAACTCGTTCAATCGTTTGATGGGGGAATACTACATTCCAAGTTTCGTGGCGAAAAAACAAAAACTCTGGCCTGTATCGTGTTAAGGGACACACACACACATATATATATATATATATATATATATATATATATATATATAGAGAGAGAGAGAGAGAGAGAGAGAGAGAGAGAGAGAGAGAGAGAGAGAGAGAGAGAGAGCGAGAGAGAGAGAGAGAGAGAGAGAGCCCGGAAGTTAGCCAAAATGCCTTTTTTATCTGAATGGATATATTGAAGAATCAGATAGAAATAAATATGTTTCCGTGCATTTAGGAAGTGTAGAGACAATTTTTATTTTGCCTTTTTTGCCTATTTTGGCTACTTTAAGATTTAAAGCCCTTTTTTGCATTTTTTGCTCGTTATGCATTTTTTTTCTGCGATTTAAACATTTTAAAAAGCACATAACGAATTTCGAATTTTAGTTCGTCGAAAACAAAAAAGGTTTCACAAATTAAATTAAATTTTGCCGTCACAAATATCAATTCGAAAGTTTATTTTACCAACCCGTGGATTGACCCTCTGTAAATAACAGAGCCTTCCTTGGTTGAAGGAATGCACAGGCATAATGAATAGCAGGAAAGAGAGGATGAGAGAAGTACATCTCCTTCCTCACACCCCTTTTGCTGTGATAATGGTGTAGTTACCTGGTATTCCGGATTTAGAAATGATAGGATAATGCAGAGGAAGTATTTCCATAAAGAAAAACATTTTTTCTTAGAAGATCTATGGCAGTTGATACTTAGAAAAAGCATTTTGTTGTTGCTTGTAAGAAGGGAAAGTAAGAGTAATAGTCCGTCGGCCGGTGTACATTCTATGCAAC
This sequence comes from Gonocerus acuteangulatus, assembly GCA_946811695.1. Classification (NCBI taxonomy): domain Eukaryota; kingdom Metazoa; phylum Arthropoda; class Insecta; order Hemiptera; family Coreidae; genus Gonocerus; species Gonocerus acuteangulatus. Next base: position 97,138,088 of record OX328123.1, on the reverse strand, counting down.
GATTTTTAAGATTCTTCATTTTTTCACTATTGATTTTACAAGTGCCACTTGTCAGCTGGCTAGGTAGCGGTGGGTTTGGCTGCGGGGGCATTGCAAACTTCGGAAAAATATGAAAATGTGAAACGACTTTAAGATTCATGAAATTTTTGGAGAAACACCTTTCATTATACAATAATCATTGGCACTTGTCAGCTGGCCGGCCAGCGGTGGACTGCTTGTCAGCTGGGGGTCTAAACTTGGCGAAAATACGAAATTTTGAAACGATTTTAATATTGCTGAAATTTTGGTGGTTACTAGTATTTGTAGTGAGATTAACGAAAAACATTGTCAGCTGCTCATATCTTGGTGGAAAACTTGTCAGCTGGGGGGGGGGGGGGGGGGTATAAGCGCTGAGCGTATGGCGCGCGCTCCGCTTTATACCGCCAGCTGACAACTTTTCCACCCACATATTAGCAGCTGACAATTTGTTTCGTCAATCTTATTACGAATACTACCTACTAACAAAATTTCAGGAATCTTAATATAGTTTTTGACTATTTAATAGCGAAAGCATGCTTATATTGATTACAACTTCTGAATATATTGATTGTAAATGAATATTTTTATTATCAACGTTAAAATTTATTATGTATTTGCATTAAGGTATGATGAAAAAATATATCATTTATTTGTATAAAATACATAGCACATAAAAAATTTTCGCCTGTGAATGCGTGAAAATCAGGCAACGCTTGGCACAGTGTTTCGCCTAGTGTTAAAAATAACTTATTATTATCTAAATTGTTTGGTTTGTTCACGTTCCCATATCCATCCAAATTTTAACATCTAATAATAACATGAATAAAATGTACACGTGTAAATGGTTTGATGGCAAACAATTACCTCCAGTAGTCGAAATGATTGTTCGAGATCAGTAAAATTCACTGAAGATATTAAAATTATTCATTTTCTTTGCTTTATTAATGCTTCATCATTTTTTCAATACCAATAATTAGTATTTTCACATGAGAGACAGCAGGATGACCTCACAAACACTACAAATATCGAAAGTAATGATTCTGAAGGTGAAGAGTCAGACTTTCTTTTTATTAAAAAGTTTTATTAGGTAACTATTATTATTATAAATAAATTATATAATAATTTTTACAGTATTTTATACAAATAAATAATATATTTTTTCATCATACCTTAATACAAATCTATACAAATAATACAATTCTAACGGATCGCTGTCTGTATCTGGAAGATGGGGAAAAATACTATCGGGGACCTTTATCAATGCAATAGTACCCAAAACAATGATTTTTAAAATTTTTGCCTGCTTGTCTGTTTATCTGTGCGCGCTAATCTCAGAAACGGCTTATCCGATTTAGTTGCAGTATTCACTAATATATTGTGGTACGTTTCACTTAACATTTAGTGTTTGTTTCATGTGAATCGGTACATAAATAAAAAAGTTATGCCAATGTAAAGAATCACGTCCAACATTTCATGAACTATCGTTAATACGATACACACCAGAGGTTTTTTTTTGTCACGAAACTTTGTATATAGTATTCTCTTAGCAAATGATTTAACGAGTTCTTTAACCAGAAAAATTGGTTCATCTGGAGGAGGGGTTTACTCTGGACCCATGGTCACTCGGGCGAAACTCGATATTCGTTTGTGGAAATATTAATAGAAAAATATGTTGTAAAAATAAAGTAAATCGGTTTATTAGGAGGGGGGTTTATTCTGGACCCGATTTACCAACTTACCACTGCTAGCCGTAATCTATCTTCACATATAATAAAATTCTAACGGATCGCTGTTTATATATGCAAGATATATGAGTAAAAATACTATTGGGGGCCTTTATCAAAGCAATTGTACCCAAAACAATGATTTATAGAATTGTTGTCTGTTTGTCTGTATGTCTGCTGTGTCAGACACTCTATACACACTACAGTTAAACAATCCTTAAGAGCTGTAGAGCTTCGTCACGTTTTAGCAATCCTAGCAGCCTGTATGCTTATCTACTGTAAAGTAGATTGAAAAAAAAATACCTATACGACGATGTTTAAAATCTAAAATAAACAAACAAGAACCTTCAAGTTGAACTCCTCTGGATTACGGATGGGATATTGAAGATAATATATAAACATGTAAATGGTTTGACGGCGAACAATTCCGTCGAGTAGTTGATATGATTGTTCGAGATCAGCAATTCACTGAAGATATTAAAACTATTTATTTCCTATGCTTTATTAATGTTTAATCATTTTATCAATAATAATAATTACTATTTTCAGCTGAAAGACACCAAGAAGAGGATGACCGCACAATTACTGCGGGGGGGGGGGGGGTTGATGATTCTGAAGGTGCAGAGTCAGAATCAGAAAACGATTGGCTTTCTTTTTATTACAAAGTGTTATTAGTATACTATTTATTATTATTTTTTATTTATTTATTTTTTTTTTTTTTTACGGCGCATCAACAAATCTTGGCTATTAGCGCCGACATCCAGAGTGCAGCCAGGAATTTTCTCAGCGAGCCCTGAGATGAGAAAATTTCTGGCGCCGGTGGGGATCGAACCCACCATCTCTCGCTTATGAATCTAGCGCGCTAGCCACTAGACCACGGGAGACCCCCTATTATTATTATGATACTATTATTATTATTATGATTAATTGTATAATACTTTTTTATTACCAATACAGTATTTTATACAAATAAATGACATATTTTTTGATCATACCTTAATGCAAATACATAATATATTTTAGCGTTGATAATAAAAATATTCATTTACAATCAATATATTCAGAAGTTGTAATCAATATAAGCATGCTTTCGCTATTAAATAGTCAAAAACCACATTAAGATTCCTGAAATTTTTTTAGTAGGTAGTATTCGTAATAAGATTGACGAAACAAATTGTCAGCTGCTTATATGTGGGTGGAAAAGTTGTCAGCTGGCGGTATAAAGCGGAGCGCTCGCCATACGCTCAGCGCTTATACCCCCCAGCTGACAAGTTTTCCACCAAGATATGAGCAGCTGACTATGTTTCTCGTTAATCTCACTACAAATACTAGTAACCACCAAAATTTCAGCAATATTAAAATCGTTTCAAAATTTCGTATTTTCGCCAAGTTTAGACCCCCAGCTGACAAGCAGTCCACCGCTGGCCGGCCAGCTGACAAGTGCCAATGATTATTGTATAATGAAAGGTGTTTCTCCAAAAAATTTCATGAACCTTAAAATCGTTTCACATTTTCATATTTTCCGAAGTTTGCAACGCCCCCGCAGCCAAATCCACCGCTACCTAGCCAGCTGACAAGTGGCACTGTTCTAGTTACGACTTGTACAATAGTGAAATCAATAGTGAAAAAATGTAGATGCGCCGTACAAAAAAAAAAAAAAAAAAAAAAAAAAAAATAGTGAAAAAACGAAGAATCTTAAAAATCGTTGCATAAAATGTACACGGGCCGACGGACTATAAGTACGCTAATTCTGTGATAAATTGATAATAAAGAAATGAATAAGTATTTAAAATACACATTTTCATTAATAATGAGTGAGATTCCTCTTTGCCTTCACTCCTAATAAATGCCTATTTTAATTACAATACTGCCTATTTTCAGTATTTCAAGTGCCTTTTTGCCTGCCTATTTGAACCAAAAATAAATGCCTATCTTCCGGGCTCTATTCATGAGTTATGCTTGTTTGACCGATTCTTTATTCTCGCAAGGGCTATGTCTTTTCGGCGTGAGTTTCATATACCTCTCCTCAGCTCTCCTAAAAGAACGTTGCATGTTATTTTCTCGAATTTAATAAGATTTTAAAGTCTAGATCAATTGAAAAAGATCTGTCTTCCACGAATTATAGTTGAGAAGGCTTACCAAGGATTTGAGGGATGAAAAATGTTTCTTCCAGCAAAATATAAATAATATTTCACTATATCGTTAGCATTGTTAAGCTAAAAGAATTTTACATACACATTTATTTATTTATTTATTTCGAGAGCTTCGCAACAAGGGTGATCTGCTCTATTGAATAACAAAAAATAAAAACAATAAAAAAGAAAAAAAAAATGAGGATAAATAATAATAAGAAATACAATAAAGTAATTGGTTATGAATTAATTGGTTATGATCTGAAAAATAAATATAATCCGATGATAGGTTATAACATAGGGCTTTGATTGTAATAATAATTGGTCTAATAATATTATGGCCAACCGAAAAAAGAAAAAATAAATAAATAAATAAAATAAAAAATAAATAAATAATAATAAAAAATAATAAAATAAAATAAATAGGGGTCTCCCGTGGTCTAGTGGCTAGTGCCTTAGATTCATAAGCGGGAGATGGTGGGTTTCGATCCCCACCTGCGACAGGAATTTTCTCATCTCAGGGCTCCTTGAGAAAATTCCTGGCTGCACCCTGGATGTCGGCGCTAATGGCCAAGATTTGTCGATGCACCGTTAAAAAAAACAAAAAAAAATAAAATAAATAAAGGAATAAGGAACATAAATTAAAATAAAAATAACAGTTAATAAAAGATATAAAGGAATGAATAGGTTGACAATTATTGTAAAATCAGAAATTTGGTTGGGAATTAAGATCGTTGGTCATTTGTTATATTACTATATTTTAGCGCGGTTACTCCCTATCTCCATAGGGAGAACCCGCTTATGAGGTTGACCTCAAGACGCAATCCGGAAGTGCCGACCAGAAACTTTCTCGTTTCAGACCCCATAGATCACGAAAATATAGGTGGTTCAAATGTGTATATATATATATATATATGTATATATTTATATATATATATATAAATATATATATATATATATATATATATATATGCTTGTCTGTTCGCGCTCCTGACGGCTCAAACATTGTTCGATTTTGATGAAATTTGGTACAAAAATCTGTCTTCTAATTTGAAAGGTCAAGTTCGTTAACCAGCAGAATCCGCCCATGGGAAGATAGTGTTTGGGGCGAAATTCGCGCAAAAAAATCGTAACGCTTACGTTTTTGAGTTTATATGCTTGCAGGTACTTGTTTTATAGGGTTCTTAACATAAGAAAACGAATGAAGGCGATATCTCTAACCGTTCCTGAGAAAAGTGGAATCAATGTTTTCGCATGTCATTATTTTTTTGTGGGTACTTAGAATCGCGGGATTCAATTAAAATATTTTCTACATATTGAAAATTAATCCCAACTAGGATATTTTAATTTTGGTTACATTTGGAGTTAAGGAAGTATGCGAAAAAAATTATTTTCCTAGTAGACGTGAAAAGTTTTCGGATCTTCATACGTTTTTCGTAAATATCTCGATAACGGTTGGAAAATCGTGGTAAGTGGATGGCCATTCGAATGCTTACTAAATTCTCTACAAAAAAGGTTCTGAAGCAATTTTCGATGGGGCATTGTCAATCAGAGATATAAACGCTTAAAACTTAAGAAGTGTTTATTTGTTGTCTTTAACGGGGTTTTGTCTTTGTTAATCTCACTTTTTAATTATTTGTCTTTTGTTTTAAATTGCATTTATCAGTAAAATTAGTATTTTAGTTAAATAAGCCAAGAAACGGTTAAAGGTATGAGTAATAATAAGGTTGGAGTGGCTGTGGTAAACAAGATGACAGTGGCTAATCATGATGACGTAGTTTGTTTTGAATTCTCCTGTCTATATAACCTTCCTCATAGCCTCTAACTGAAGTTATCGTTATTTCTTATTTTATAGAAAGATTTAACACACGACCGAAATGAATTATAACAGTAAAACGAATTTTCTAGTAAAACAAGATAGGTACTTAAAATGACAACGAATTTTTATTTGCTTAGAATAGAGCCTTCTCAGCAGTAGTCGAAGAGTAAGTACGTTTTCAGTTCATAATTGTATTGACTTATACAGATTAAGAAATATCCACTTCAGTGTTATTTGGCTACTGTCAGTTTCCTGTGATTTGTGAAGCCTAATCTACTCCACTTCTTCGAGATGTACGGAACCGCGCTAAGATGACGCAGTTCCTGCGAGTCGGACTTATTATTGTATGTATTCGTGGTTATTAAGTATGTCAGTATGATATCAATATATGGGCTCTTTTCAGCTAACAGCTCGCTAAGGTCATGAGGTGCCTGTAGGTTGTCTCTTTTCATGCAGTCTGTTAGTAGGTGTTTCACTGTTAAAGGGACGTTACACGTATCGCACCTTGGCTTGTCTTGTTTCGTAAATAGGTGTGAGTGAGTGAGGCGTGTATGTCCGATTCTCAGTCTTGTTAGTACAACTTCGTCACGTCTTGTTCTCTGCTTGCTTGAACAAGTATATGGTCGTATATTGCTCTTTATTTCCCTTAGGTGGTTATCTTGAATGCTATACCACGTGGCGTGCCACCTATTCAGGGCAGCTTCTGTTATTGTTATTTGTAGGTCTTGAACTATAAGTACTGGTCGTTTGGTTGGCTTCTAGTAGCAAGTTTTGCATGTTCACCCGCTAATGTAGACTGTCTGATGTTCTCACGACCAGGAACCCGTACCATTGTTACCATTGTGTGTTGGTCCTTTAGCCTCAGTAGTTCTTGTACAATTTTGATGATGATCGGGTTAGTGTTGTAGATATTGTATAGGGAGAGTAAACAACTTAATGAATCTGTACATATTATTGTGTGGTATTGTAGTCTGTACGTTGGATAGGCCCAAAAGTATACCTTGCAGCTCTGCTGTATACATACTTGTGTCTAATGGTAGGCTGATATGATAAATCTTTTCTCCTAAAACAGATGCGGCGCCTACCCCGCCCCGTCTCTGTTTTGGACCCATCTGTGTATATCATTGGTGAATTTTTGTTATTTCCTGTCAATTTGTTAAATGTAATTTTGTAATAATTTTAAGATGAGACGTCAGATTTTTTAAATTTAGTCATTGTCAAGTCGATTTTTAGGTTGTTTACTCTCCAAGGTGGGTATGTGAGGTGTTGATAAGGGTATGTAGCAGAATTTACAAATGTAATATTATCTGTATTTTCGAGGAAGCGGATTAGGAGGGGTTTTTGTTTCGGTTGTTTGAGTACGTATGTGTTTATACAGGGTGTCCCGTAAATGTCTAGTCATATTGTGACGGGTAATAGAGGACCCTTAGGGGAACAAAAAATGTTCTATGACGATTTCCCAAATTCTCGCCCATAAGGGAGAAAACGTAGTTTTGTCGTTTTTTCGAGACAAACGTGGTTTTTAAGAGAATAATCTCTGTAGCTCCGTCCCAGGTGGTACTACTAGAAAGGGAGTGAAACCAATCGAAAGCTGAGTAAATTTACTATAAGACTAGTTGGGAGTAAACGTAAAAATAAATGAATGTATGTATGTATATCTTACCAAAAGAAAGCTATTCTAAATTTCCTGATATTTTATTGATATTTCTTTCCATCGTTACTCCTCAATGGGCAGGATCTGAGATTTCCGGGTTTCAGAAAAACTTCTTCATTTAATCAGCTTTCCATTCCTGTATCACAACCCTGTGTTATTGAAGTATTTGAACGATTTAAGAACAAAAGTTTAAAAAAAAAACATGGATCTGTGAAAAGAAAATTATATTTTTTTCTTCAGTTTATTCAAAAAGCTGAAGAGAAATATTTATTTGTATAAATGTTTACATAAATATTAAGTAAATATTTACTTAAAACAATAAAAAAAAATTAATTCCACGAATTTAAAAAAAAATCCTAAAACAGTAAATAAATAAAATACACAATTTGTTAATTACAGTAACTAATAATGGGTCCAGGAGGTGGCCATTAATGAACCCCAACCATACATTAACCTCAAAAATTACTATTTTTACCTAGATCAAGCATTTGAACATATTTGTACAGGTATTTATTTAGAAAACAAATGGTTTACCTTGAATTGATACTGATGGCTATGCTTGTGAAACTCACTGGGATTCTCGTGAGCCCATGCGCTTTTGTTGTGGTAATTAAAAATTCTATCCCTCATAAATAAGATGTACATAGTCCTGTAAAAATGTGTTCAAATGCGTGATATAGGTAAAAATAATAATTTTTGAGGTTAATGTATGGTTGGGGTTCCTTAATGGCCGCCTCCTGGACCCAGTATTAGTTACCTGAATTAATAAATTCAAAATAAATGTGTATTTTATTCATTTACTGTTTTAGGATTTTTTTTTATATTCGTGGAAGTATTTTTTTTATTGTTTTAAGTAAATATTTACTTAATATTTATGTAAACATTTATAAAAATAAATATTTCTCTTCAGCTTTTTGAATAAACTGAAGAAAAAAATATAATTTTCTTTTCACAGATCCATGTTTTTTTTTTTTTTTTAAACTTTTGTTCTTAAACCGTTCAAATACTTCAATAACACAGAGTTGTGATACATGAATGGAAAGCTGGTTAAATGAGGAAGTTTTTCTGAAACCCGGAAGTCTCAGATCCTGCCCATTGAGGAGTAACGATGGAAAGTCCATATAATATCAGGAAATTTAGAATAGCTTTCTTTTGGTAAGATATACATACTTACATTCATTCATTTTTACGTTTACTTCCAACTAGTCTTATAGTAAATTTACTCAGCTTTCGATTGGTTTCACTCCCTTTCTAGTTGTACCACCTGGGACAGAGCTACAAAGATTATTCTCTTAAAAACCACGTTTGTCTCGAAAAATCGACAAAACGACGTTTTCTCCCTTATGGGCGAGAATTCGGGAAATCGTCATAGAACATTTTTTGTTCCCCTAAGGGTCCTCTATCACCCCTCACAATATGACTAGACATTTACGGGACACCCTGTATAAGGGTTGTTTAAGAACCTCTTAACACATGGGGTGTTCAAAGTTTTTGATCTTACAATAAATTTAAGACAAATCATCTGGCGTCGATAATCCAACGAAGGTTCTCCAGATTCGGAATAAAGGCTACTTATTGGACTCGATTATTGGGTCTAATGCTTTGAGTGTTGTCGAACTGGCAGATGAATATGCTATTGAACCGTAATCCAGTAGAGGCCTGGTGAAAGCTCTATAAAGTTTTAGCATGGTACATCTGTCAGCTCCCCATTTAGTATTGCTAAGAATTCTCAATAAATTCAACGATTTGTTGCATTTATTGAGAATACTATTTATTTGGGGTCCCCATGTCAGTTTTTTATCGAATATTTTTCCAAGAAATTTTAATGTGTCACTGTGTCTAATGTTGGTGTTATTTAATTTAAAATTTGTTGCCGGGAGGTTGTGTCTTTTAGAAAAAACTGTGCACTATGATTTTTCTGAGAATTGAAAGCCACTCCTTGAAGACCAATATTCGAGGGCGTGTATAGAATTTTGGATTATTTCTTCTGCAGTTTCGAAGTTTTTAGAGGAAATATATAGAAGAATGTCGTCGGCGTATTGACAGTACGATACGCTTGGTGGGATAAAGCATCCAACGGAATTAATTATTTTCTAAATACCAAACCAACCTTTTATTAACCAGTCTCTCCATAACCTTTGAAGTACAGCAGAGCTGCGATATCGGTCTATAACTCGACGGGCTATACTTGTCCTTCCCTGACTTAATAACTGGGATAACAACAGATTCGTTCCAGAGTCTAGGATAGGTCTGGAAGATCTTGTTATAAAGCATGAGAAGAGTAGCCAGGCCTCTAGTGGGTTAGTTTTTAATTAGCTCATAGGAAATGTTGTCTAATCCCGGTGAAGTGTGACACATGTCTGAAAGAACACATTTTAGCTCGTTCAGTGTGAATTCGTCATTCAGTGAATGTTCTAAGTCAGTAAGTATAGGTATTTGTATGTTCTCAGTGTAAGTTTTGTGGTCTAGGAAGTCTTCACTAAAGTTTGCAGTGCTAGATATTCTGCTGTAGTGACTTCCTAGAAGATTACTTATCATCTGAGGGTCTGTAATTATGTCGTTTTGGTGTTTAAGTCCAGTTATGGGTGTATTGTACTTTTTGTGTTGGATTTGGTTAATTTTTTGCCAGATGTTTTGTGACGTGGTATTTTCGTTAATGTTTGTCAAAAAGTCCAACATGTCTTCTTACTTTGTTAGTATCACCTAATCACGGCATTATCTCTTTGCCTTCGGTTATATCGCACTAGTATTTCTAAAGTGACACAACTCAAAACTAAACTCAACTGAAAATGTGTCACTCTTCCCTATGTAGGGGGAATAGTATCAAGAAAGGAAGAGTGATATAAGTGCCCTCTGGTGTACAAGCTCTGAAGCTAGGTACATACAGTTTTGATGGGTGATAAAGAGATATTTACCACGTCTTTCGTAGTCATAACTGAAAAACGCCGATTTTTTAGTTGTGTAACTTTAGAAATACTAGTGCGATATATTTCCTTATCTCAGTATTACAAGATTTAGAGAAAAATCTTTCAATTAAACATTTCAAGAATCAACAATCCTCATTTGGACAAAAAGTAATTTTTGGTGGGATACTAATATTCAACTATCAATATATTACATTATTGTCATTCTTTTCTTGGCAGTTTTTTTTTCCTAAGACAGGCTTTGATTGTAGAAGATGGGAAAAAAGTGGACTTGAAGGTGCAAGCGAAGGCTCACTGGAAAAACGTTATGTAAAAAGGAAAATGTAAGCTGTTGAGCAGTAAATAAGCAATTTTCTGTTAAAGGGTCATTTGAGAAAATAGCCAATCTGGACCCAACTATCTCGCAGCTTATCCCACCCATTGCGTTCCCAAGAAGATTCCCTTAACCCTATCCCTCCATCGAGGTCTAAAGGAGACTCTTCGACCAAATCAATGGAGGATATTTTAGTGTCCTAGAGGCTTCCAACGTTTCCTATATATTCCGATTGGACTCGCAATGGAGCCTATGCTTTTAGAAAGAATGGGCGATAGTCGATAGTTACTATCGATATATCGATAGCTCATGACTATCAATATTAGCTATCGATAGTCATGAACTATCGATAGATTTTTTACTTTTCTTCTAGATTTGAAGTTCTAGGCATCTGGAGGACTATAGTATTAAATACTGACACGATCGGTCCCTCGTAACGATACTGGTAAGAAATTCCTTGATTCGTTGGTAGCCAGTGCATACTGCCGGTTGTTTCCTTATGAAACTAAAACCATTCCTGCTGGCGATTCTGTTGGACCCTCGGTGGAAGGTTAGCATTGCAATGGTAAAAATGCACACGTGTCTACCAAATGCACACAGGTAGCTACAAAATGCTTTAGCTTTCTTTGAAAACGCTGCTAGTAGTTTTCAAAGAAGAAGTACTAGAACAGACACTACTGATTCTACTTTATTGGCTGCTTCTACATCTTCACCCGAAATTCAAAAACTAGCTACAACTGAAAAGAGCAGCATTCTCGTGCATGTTCAACGCAAAAAATATGAAGATACACGGCATATGGATATGCACAGCAGATTCGATTATAACCATTCAAAATTAATTGCAGCAACATCCACTGCCGAACGAAGCTTGTCCGCTTTGAAATCACTTTTTTGTGTTTCTTGAAATTTTCTTTCTTTGGAAAAGCTTTTTATAAATTTAAATAAATGCGATTACCATTGAAAACCTTTTTGTAATATTATAAATATACCTAATACTGCAAGTAATAGATAATTCAATTCAATAACATTAAATTCTTCATTTGACAGGTACGTACGGAATAGGGGAAGACACTATCGATAGTATCGATATTTATTAACCGATAGTTTAGGCCTATCGATAGTGCTGAACTATCCTTCATAAGATGGTCCTTCATTAGGCCTATATAAAACTCATTAAAAGTATATGTTTTATCCTATTTCTAATACCCCCCCCCCCCCCCAAAAAAAAACAACAACAACAATAATCTTAATAATCAACAGTAAGGTCAAAAAAATAAACTGACGCTACGTAAATGTGCAAGTTCAACATAATTTATAACACACAAAATAAAAGGAAACGTTCTATTATTAATAAAAATAAATGTTCAATTTTAGAACATTTGAAATTCAACACTAGAGAGCATAAATAATTATAAAATAACAATTTACTCTTCAAATACTTTCTGATAATCAATTTAAATACTGTTCAATGGGTTTTGGAGCAATACAGGCATATCACCGCAAAATCACAGACCGGACGGCATTTGTGCATAGCTCAGCTGTAATCTGTACCCAGTTCCATCTTATTGGCGGATGAGGTGCTCCCTTGAGCCAATGGGCTCCCTGTAGACCAAATCTTTAATGAATCCCTAAGCGAAGAAAGCAAAGGGCGTGAGGTCTCGATATCGAGTCAGACAAGATATCGGCTTACCACGTCCTATCCAACGCCCTGGATAGTTCGTCTTCGAACTAGCTTCTCTATCTCTAGGCCAAAAGGACTTCCTCCAAGAACAAATACAGTTCATTATCGTCGAATGCGTGGAAACACTCTGCGTCAAATCGAGGCGTCAAAAAAAGGGGACCTCTAATTTCATTATTCACTACAAAATTGGAAGCATACTCACTGCTATATATATTTAGAGTGGGGGATTAAAGGAGGCAGGGGTAGGGATGGGAGTGTGAGTGGAGGAGGTGGTGAACAAAACACATACATTTAAAGCAGGGGCGTATATAAGGGAGGGGCTGAGCTCCTCCGGGAATTTTGTTTTGTTGATAAAATTTCATGTAAAAAAAGCCTATAGCATCGAAAAATGTCCAATGTTCTACATCTTAGGTGTCCAAAGGACCCTAAAACCCACCATTTTAATGTTAATTTAATTTTAATTTTAATTGCTTTATGTTTAATTTTAAAATATTGCCTATACCCCAAATGCCTAGGTGCTCTCAGCCCTAGGCATATGTATATTAGAGTAGGCGAAGGCCAAACAAGCAGAAAATATTGTATTTGAATCCCACGATTCTAAGTACCCAAACAGAAATTGAGTAACAAAAATATATTTTCTCCTATTCTCAAAACGGTTACAGATATCGTCTTAAAAATTACGTTAAGGGACCTATAAAACGAGTACATGCAATATATATATATATATATATATATATATATATATATATATATATATATATATATATATGCTCTTCGCTTTAGATGCGGAGCATCATCATAAATAAATAAAAAATAAAAAATATATATATATATATACACAGGGTGATTCAGGTCTAAGTAGCCAAACTCTAGGAGGTGATTGTAGACATAATTTCCAACAAAAAAGTTATTTCAAGTATGGTCCCATTCCGGAAGGAAAAGGAGCTATGTCCAATTTTTTTTTTTTTTTTTTAACGTAGTCATGTTTTTTAATGAATAAAAAAGAATTGCTCAAAAACTATTCAAGTTAATAAAATTCGAATTATGCCATCATAAAATAGATAAAATTTCCTTTAAAAAAACAGTAATTTAATTCACTAGAACCATTATTAAAAGATACTTTCTGAACGTCCAATAACGCACTTCTGTTTTTATCAATGAATCAGAGTTTTTTCGCGAATTTTTTCCTCAGACCCCTAACGGACTACAGATTCTATACTTACACGAAAACTTCTACATTTACTGCATTAAATCCATGCAAATGTAGTGGAGGCTTATTAAGGGATAAACTCAATGATTGGCTCCCTTTTGTCAAAAAAATGTGGAATGTAGTTTTGTTACTTTCAAAAAAAGTACTTGTTTACTTGTTGTGTGAAGAAATTAAAAAGTAATCATTTTGTATTTGCCAAACTGTGGGAATACATTGTCCAGTCCAGGATAAATAAAAGTAACTGAAAGAAACTATTAGAAAAGATTTTCATTTGAGAGATACGTCAAATATCGTGTTGTTTTTTTTTTTTTTTTTCAAAAAATATTTTTCATTGATTTATCTTTTACATGATAGGTAGTTGAATACTTGTAATCCAAAACTTACACATATTTTGAAATGTTTTCAAATAAAATTTGAAATAAAACTAAAAATTGTTCAAAACATAGTGGGAAGAAAAATGTTAATCCTCAGTTCGCCCACAACATTTTGTGGACAGACAAAGCCACATTCACAAGGATTGGAGTATTTAACAGTCCCAATTCGCATTTTTGGTCTCATGTTAATCTTTATGCTCTATGAAGATCACTAAATCAGTATCAGCTCCAATTTAACATGTGTCGCGGAATTTTCGAGGAATATCTTCTTCGGCCAATCCCGATTCCCGACAGATTCGATTCAACATATTAAACCTCCTTAACACGATGGACCTATTGCATTGGAAGATGTTCTCCTTGGACATAGATTCATGGCTCCTGATGGATTGCTGTCCTGCAAACAGCACGAGTGCTGTTAGACAGTGGATGGATCCACTGCCCAACTTGATAAAGGTACAATTGCAATTTCGGCAAATTTTAAATATATTAGCAAATATTGTAATGCTCTATATCATGTAAAAGATAAATCAATGAAATTTTGGAAAACACAAAATGTAACATATCTCCCAAATGAAAAACTTTTCCAATCATTTCTTACAGTTACTGTTCATTGCTTCCGGACTGGACAATGTATTCCCACAGTTTGGCCAATACAAAATGAATAATTTCTCATTTCTTTACATAAGGTATTTGAAAGTAACAAAACTACATTCTACATTTTTTGAACAAAAGGGAGCCAATTGTTCAATTTATCCATTAATAAACCTCCACTTTATTTCCATGGATTTAATGCTTACTAAATGTAGAAGTTTTCGTGTAAGTATTAAACCTGTAGTCCGTTAGGGGGCTCAGGAAAAAATTCGCGAAAAAACTCTGATTCATTGATAAAAACAGAAGTGCGTAATTGGAAAGTATCTTTTAATAATGGTACTAGTGAAATAAATTACTGTTTTTTAAAGGAAATGTTATCTATTTTATGATGGCATAATTCGAATTTAATTATCTTGAATTGTTTTTGAGCAATCCTTTCTTATTCATTAAAAAATATGACTACGTTAAAAAAAACAGAAAATTGGACATAGCTCCTTTTCTTTCCGGAATCGGACCATACTTTACATGAACTTTTTTGTTGGAAATTATGTCTAAAAAACCTCCTAGAGTTTGGCTACTTAGACCTGAAACACCCTGTATATATATATATATATATATAAATTTGAACCGTCGTTATGTTCGTCATGTATAGGATCTGAGATGTGAAAGTTTCTAGTCGGCACTTCCAGATTGCGTCATGAGGCCAACCTCCCTCCCTCCATAGGGATCGCTAAAACATAGTAAAACAAGGGATTGTTTTGAATAAAGCGGAAATTTACTTTCAGTAACCACTTAGCGTAAATTCAAATATAATTATAACAAAATTTCGAACAACGTTTCTTTCAGCGCATCTTATACCTACTTAAAAATACTTGCTCCTCAATACATTTTCGGTTTAGGTTTGGGTATATTTCTCAACGTATATTAAAATAAATGCAAGATTATGATTCATAAAAAAACAAACATTAACCCAATCTATTAGTGATTGGGTCCTATTTCAGTGTAGATTCAGGATAACATTACCCGGAGGAAATCATCCCGAGGAGCTGAATTGTAAAATGGATTCCAATCAAACCAACCAACCAATAGGCAGTTCCTCCTTCAGCAACTAATTCTACAAACCAACCGAAGATTTTCATGCGCCGCATCTATTCTAACATGATCCTATACTCCATATTTCCAATAAAGCATCAACAAATATTTCTATAATTAGCGTTTGTGCAGGATAAGTACTGCGAAGTTTTCAATTTTACTTTACCCGATATTTTATTTATCAGTGTAAAATGTTTTGTAAAGGGGGCGGTAATCCATAAAAAGTTGAGAATCCATGAGTAAAGCTAACCAATAATAATTCAATAAATAAAACATTCATTGTAAAATCGCGATGAAAATAAAAGATAATAATTTACCATGGAATACAAACAAGAATGCCCACTAAAAGTGTCTCTTGTGCTAATATTGATTCGGCCAGCATTTCTGGGACATGGATCGACACCATAGCCACTCAAAAAAGCACAGCCTTCTTTTTTTAATTCCTATCACTCGTGCGATATGAGTTTTTATTAAAAAATACTATTTCTCTTGTTCTTTAAATGTAATTTGAACAATATTTTATGAGTTGAACGATTTCGTCAGGCCCTTAGGCTAACGATTCAGGATTGTTATAACCTTTTTGATGATCGGGTATGTATTGACTTTATGTAAGTTAAAGCGGCCACGGCCGAATGCAAGTTAACGAAAAAAGTTGGACTGGCACAAATAAGTGAGAGGGTATTACAGGTGACAAGGTATTAAGATTCTAAAACTTTGCCTAATACTATGATATCATAACTTTCACAGGCAAATTGTTTTGGGGGGATATCAATACTTTTTGTAAGTGAATTTTAAGTTGGTTCAGTCGATGTTCAGCTGATGACGCGGGGAAGTAAAATATGTTTTATTATTCTATCTAATTTTTATCGTGTTGGTATTTTATTATTTAAAACCTAATTAGAATGCCTAGTCCGATCAATAGAGCCCGGAAGATAGGCATTTATTTTTGGTTAAAACAGGCAGGCAAAAAGGCACTTGAAATACAGAAAATAGGCAGTATTGTAATTAAAATAGGCATTAATTAGGAGTGAAGGCAAAGAGGAATCTCACTCATTATTAATGAAAATATGTATTTTTAATACTCATTCATTTCTTTATTATCAATTTATCACAGAATTAGCGTACTTACTCTTACTTTCCCTTCTTACAAGCAACAATAAAAAGCTTTTTCTAAGTATCAACTGTCATAGAACTTCTAAGAAAAAATGTTTTTCATTATGAAAATACTTCCTCTGCATTATCTTATCATTTCTAAATCCGGAATACCAGGTAACTACACCATTGTCACAGCAAAAGGGGTGTGAGGAAGGAGACGTACTTCTCTCATCCTCTCTCTTTCCTGCTATTCATTATGCCTGTGCATTCCTTCTACCAAGGAAGGTTCTGTTATTTACAGAGGGTCTATCCACGGGTTGGGAAAATAAGCTTTCGAATTGATATTTGTGACGGCAAAATGTAATTTAATTTGTGAAACCTTTTTTGTTTTAGACGAACTGAAATTCGAAATTCGTTATGTGCTTTTTAAAATGTTTAAGTCGCAGAAAAAAATTGCATAACGAGCAAAAAAGGCAAAAAAAGGCTTTAAATCTTAAAATAGGCAAAAAAGGCAAAAAAAAAAATTGTCTCTACACTTCCTAAATGCACGGAAACATATTTATTTCTATCTGATTCTTCAATATATCCATCCAGATAAAAAAGGCATTTTGCCTAACTTCCGGGCTCTACTGATCAATATTTGGGAATGCCCTTGTGTCCTTGTCCGACACTTATTAACGTACATATAGGTAAATAATAGGCATGTACATAAAAATGTTAAAATGCTTCTAAATGTTTCTTAAAACATCGTATATATAAGATTCCTTTGATACCCTACATGACGGGTTTTGGAAGGAGTGATGGGTTTCCAAAGGAACAGCATGTACAAAACGTGCACCCTCTCTGGGAGGGGTTACACAGCATTTCAGGATGTTTCCATATTTACCATTAATAATACTCTAATGTCTTTCATTCTGCAAAATTTCAAGTCTTTAGCTTTTCCGGAAGTGCCTAATAATTTTGATGAGTGAGTGAGTCAATTTCATAAGTTTATTTTTAACTGGTTCAAGGTTATGAGAGGTTAAAAATCTGCACTAATACTTCGTGTAATGTACACAGTGTGCGAAGGCAGGAACTTGACCTGGCGCACCACCGCGTGCCTAGATTTCTAGGTCTAGGTTTATTCATTTGGTACCTATTTATGAGATTCATTGCTTAAGAAAATAGTAATTATATCTGATGCATTTAAAAATTAAAAATATAAAGTAGAGCTTCCCAGGTTGGCACGGTTCATCTATTCAGGGCACTGGGAAACTGAGGAGGTGGGGATTCGAAAACCGGAAGGGATGGGTTCAATTTTGTTTTGCCATCTCCTTGATGAAGATACTGCTTCATTCTGGATGAATAGACACTTAAGAAACCAGTAGTTGCAAATAGCTTCAGTTTGTCAATTTTGAAAGTAAGGCCCAGCGCACACGGTGAGACTGTTTTGCAACTCCAGTTGCAAACTAGTTGCACCCGCAACTGTTTTGCGACCTCGGCAATGTATTTCAATGGACAGGCGCACACGACGCAACTGGTTTTTGACGATTTCAAACTAACCTGAAACCAAACATATTTTAAGGCCCATCGCACACGATGCAACTCGTTTGCAACTCCAGTTGCGCGCGCAACTGTTTTGCGACCTCGGCAATGTATTTCAATGGACAGGCGCACACGACGCAACTTGTTTTTGACGATTTCAAACCAGTCAACCGCGGGCCCACGGTTGCAGTTGCGTTGCATTTGAATTGTACGAGACTTTCGTCGGACAGCCTTGCATTCTATCGATATTTGTGGTTGCTTAGTTACATGAAGGTTCATTTATTACATATGTTATTCAGCTATGTTATCTTGGGTTATCAGTCCAGGCAACGAATGCTTGAAAACAGCTATAGGTGGAAATTTTTGGAACACAATTTTTGACATCGTAACTTTGTTTGGGCTGGATAGGAGGTGATCATATCAAAAGTCCTCGCCCCTAGCCATTAAGCCGGGGGGGAGGGGGGTTTAGAAGGTCCCATTTTTCGGGTTTTCACTTATATCTCGGAAACCCCGAGTCCTAGCGACATGACTATTCTATAACAAATAAAAGCTGATTAAATTTCCTACAAGTTCTATTCAATAAAGTTTTTCGAGATATCTTTAGTTTTCGAAATATCCGCTCGTGAAAGTCTGTCATTTTGGGAAAAAACACATTTTTTTTCTATTTTCGACCGGATATCTCTTCAACGATGAACCCAAAAAATAAATTGCGGCTACAGGGTTGTAGGACATTCCATTCGCTTCAATAATATATATTACTTTACTATTTTATGTATTTTCCTTCAACTGTGAAAACAGTTTTAGTGTTCATCGTGATATCCTGCAACAACTGTCGACCAATGAACCGTTCAATTTCACACCATTTCCAGTCATTGTATTGTCCAAAATATAAAGTACTGGACGTATAAATAGTACGAAATACATAATTTTGGGCCTCTGACCAATTATTCACACTCATTTATATAACATCTTGACCATTATATTGGCAATGGTTTTGTTAAGACCAAGTGAGTGCGTATATAACGTTTGAAATAAAATACATAAAATAGTATTGTAATACATATTATTGAAGCTAATGGAATGCTCTACAACTCAATAACCGATATATTATATATATAGAACAGAAAAAAGTGTGTTTTTTCCCAAAATGACAGACTTTCAAGAGCGGATATTTCGAAAACTAAAGATACCTCGAAAAACTTTATTAAATAGAACTTGTAGGAAATTTAATCAGCTTTCATTTGTTATAGAATGGTCATGTCGCTTGGACGCAGGGTTTCCGAGATATAAGTGAAAAGTCGAAAAATGGGACCTTCTAAACCCCCCTCCACCGCGGCTTAAAGGCTAGGGGCGAGGACATTTGATAAGTTCACCTTCTATCTAGGCCAAAGTTACGAAGTCAAAAATGGTGTTCCAAAAATTTCCATCTATAACTGTTCGTTGCCTGGACTGTATGTAAAGGCAGTTTTAAGTAAAGTGTATTTGAGCCATGTAGCCAATAACAACATGTGCCATCAAGAACTTAACGTGAAGCAATTTTTGATTTAAAAACGGATGTCAGATACGTTTTTAGCACATAAAAAAAAACCTTAAATTCAAATTTTGCGAATATTACAAAAATAAAAAAAAAGGGGTATTTTAAATTTCACTAAGGGGGTGGACCCTTATAAGTTTGTTAAAGATTCAAGAATCCGGCCATATTTCAAAGAATATTTACCCGATTCAAACCAAACTTGGAGGGTCGATAATCTGACACATTTCCTTCCAATGAGGGTGTTTCTGGGATTGACGTTATATGCAAAAAAATTAACATTTTATTTTTATTTTGAGAACCATTTTTTGCAAGTACATTTTGATATAATACAATAGTCATTTATATGATGATGGTCATTTATATGGTTAGAACAAGGAGTCTTTCTTCTTTTTAAGGATTTCAATGAATTAAAAATGGGATGATCTCAAGACGAGATATTGAATTTCAAAACGCCACGTTACTTTTTCGCTTACAAATTTGTAGTCTCCTTCAGACTGCGAAAAATCATTAGTTTTTGTTTTCAAAGATATTCACCACATTAAAGTTTTTTAGGGTGCTTATTTCTGCTATTATTTTTGGTCTAAAAAAATGTATAATGCTAATTTATTTGAAAACATAAGCATATTTTTGAATTTATTTGACGTAATATAAATTATTGTTTAACGATTATATTTTTCTTTTAATCTAGGAACTCTATAAAACAAATGAATTGGTGAAAGAATCATGTCGATATAATTTTTTAAACTCGATGAAAAAAGCACTTTCAACTTATTTTATTTTATTTCTCGGCTCCAAGGCGTATTGGACGAAACGCTCGGACACGTCGACTATTTTTCTGTGTAGAATCACCAGACTAAAAATAGTTCATATTGGTGACCCCCATCGCTACCCTTGTGAGTCTGACATCGCAAGTTCTTACAAAGAAACACGTAACTCACTAAATAACAAACCACTTGCGAAACTGTTGGGCAATTGATTTACAACAAGCCAATATACTGGCGTGTTTTGTTTTAGTTAATAAATAATTTTATACGCAACTGGTTTGCAACTCGAGTTGCAGAACAGTCGCGCCTTTTGCTGAAAAAAGTTGCAAATTGGTTTCAGACGCAACTAGTTTGCAACTCGAGTTGCAGAATAGTCTCACCGTGTACGCTGGGCCTAAGAGTTGAAAAGGAAAAAAAAAAAAAGAAGATTTTAGCGCGATTCCTCCGTCTCTTCCCCCTTATGAAAGGAATCCCGCGTATGACGTCAACCTCATGATGCAATCCTGAAGTGGCGCTTAGGACATATCATGTTTTGGAAATTGATAACGAAAATAATGGTGGTTCGAATTTATTTGTTTATATATATATATATATATATATATATATATATATATATATATATATATATATATGTAAAGAAACTAGGATATATTTAACAATTTTTAACAAACAAGAATAATAGATTTTAGAATAGCTGGCACATAAGTGTTTTGTTTTTTCCAACTGAAGTAGAGTTATGAAAATTAATTATTAAAAAATATTTAAATGTAAATAATATAATTAGGGGGTTGACACTATAAATAGAAACTTTAAATGTTGTTTCTTTGTTTACAGGTAGTATTCCATTGTATTCATACCATTAGTTTTCATACATATGTAATTAATATTAGTCTAATAAAAATGTCTTTGTTTACAGAGCGACACATTTGTTTACATTGGCGTCAATTCCCAAGAGTAAAGAAGTATAACATTATATATATATATATATATATATATATAGTATTAGGCTTAAAAATAGTCCAAATTTGTTGAGAGTTGGTAGAAAAATACTTTGTTTTAAATAAAAGGTGAAGATTGTTAACGTGCCAAATTAGCCTACCGTGACACCATTTGTTCGGTAAAATTCGCGCGAAAAAAAATCATCTATTCAACGGATTTGCCTTTATAGGCTTCAAGGTACACATTATATAAGACGTTTGAAATCAAATTAAACCATTTCCAATGCCATATGTATAGCCGTTTTCGAGGTAAGTGAAAGGAACTATACAATTCATGGGTTCCGCAAATTTTCATAAATATGTCGAAAGCGGTAGGGAAATCGTGATAAATGTAAAGTATCTATTCCAAAGTTCAGTACATTTCCTACAAAAACGGTTCTTACGCTGTTTTAGATACAGCGGTCTCATTTGACGAAATCAGTGATTGAAATCTGAAAGTGTAAATGAGAAGCGTTTTTGTATTACTTGTAGTTTTTAATAGCGAAAACCCCCACATACACAAACACACCGTTAACATTCCCTCCTTGGAGCGTAAAAAACTACAAAATTGACTTAACACTAGCACAATTTAAAAAAAATCTTCCACTATCCAACAAAATTTACAAAACCATATTTACCTCACTTTTGGCAGATAAACTTAACCATATCCACATCTACACAGACGGATCGAAAACACCATCTGGAACTGCAGCAGCAGCCATTAACCAAAACCAAACACATTCAATCAAATTACATGACAACACAAGTATCTACACAGCCGAATTACACGCCATACACTTAGCCCTTACAAAACTACATAACACTGAAAACACAAACATCCTCCTATGTACAGACTCCCTCAGTTCTTTACGCTCTCTCGATAACATTTATACTAACCATCCAATAATTAAACAGATATACGAACAATTACACAGACTCAGCAATCACACACTTACACTATTATGGCTACCCGGACACGAGGATATCGGACTAAGTACATCAGTAGACAAACATGCAAAAGACGCAACTAATAAACAGATCGTAGACATTGAAAACATAACGTTAGATGATTTGGTTCACACATTACGCACACTTACATTAAACGACTGGTTGCATCACTGGCTACAAACAAACAACAAATTAAAACAAATCAAGAACACAGTAAAAGCATGGAGTAATGAACAACATACCTTGACAAGAAGAGACCAAGTAGTACTGACCAGACTTCGCATTGGACACTCGTTGCTCACACGTAATTACCTCATGGAGAAAAAAGACAAACCAATATGCAGAGTTTGTAACATAACATTGACCATTAAACATATACTCACTGAATGTAAAAGACGTGACAAACTGAACATCCCACACGACCTACAAGAACTTCTTACAGAGGGTAGTCCATACATACACTCTATACTCCAATATTTAAAACACATAAACTTGTATCACAGAATCTGAAGAAACAAAAGAATTTTTTCTTTTTTTTTTTCTATAGTGTAATTATTATTATTATTTTTATTTTCTATTATGTAATTATTACTCAATTTTACTTGGTCATTAATGGAAAACCACAACATGTAGACCCCATCATGACCTAATAAAAAATTGTTGTTAGTTGTAGTTATAAGTTATGTAAATATATTAACTACATTTCAAAAAGCAAGGCTCTAAATAATGTTTAGCACACAATTCTTAACACAAACCTCCTAACTTTTGTCGTAAGCTCTTTTCAAACTTTTGTTGTATTTAGTACTATAAGTTACTGATAATTGTGAACATATAAATTTGTATTTTTTACTGTATCTTAAAAAAAAAAAAGAGCAAGTCGCCGTCGTTGCGAAGCTCGTAAAATAAATAAATAAAAAATAAAATAATAGCGAAAACGGGTTATTTCCGCTTGAATACTGCCAATTTGCCGTGCATCGTGGCGCGTGAAATTCCCTTTTTCGTTGAATTTTACGTTTTTTATGTTTAAATTTTTGACTACATATCAAACTGTTTCTGTTCCAAGTTTTCCGAATAATACGAGGGATAAGAAAGTAAACGCACTGAGATAACCGCACCTCCCGCGAGTCGGCGAGTCATCTTTTGTTTTGGACTGTTTCTTCCAAACGAAGAGAGAAATCATTTTTATTAATGATTAAGTTTGCTATACTTTAGCAACCATCGCTAAAGTATAGCAAACTACGTATTTTCATTTCGGTGGGGGATGGGAAAATTTCGGGGGGCTGAGAGCATTTCGGGGTATAGAATACTAACAATCTAGAATAGTTACCTAGTTAAAACGCTATTACAACCCCAAAACATTATTTTTTTTAGAACTAAGTGTTCTTATTTAATTTATTTTTAAGGATTTTATGACACATTTTTACCGATTTGGGGTGGGAGGGGGCTTCAGCCACTCACTGTATCAACACAAAAAAAAGTTTTGGGGGTTTTGTACATTGTGCTAAACATCCCAAAAACAGCTGCAG
Source organism: Gonocerus acuteangulatus (assembly GCA_946811695.1). NCBI lineage: Eukaryota > Metazoa > Arthropoda > Insecta > Hemiptera > Coreidae > Gonocerus > Gonocerus acuteangulatus. Next base: position 97,114,188 of record OX328123.1, on the reverse strand, counting down.
AAAAGTGAACGGTTACTTTACAAAGGTTTAGTAAACCTCCTGCAAACATGCTCTACATGCCATGGTGACCAATTAGACCATCTCTTATAGAGGTCGTGAAAACAATATAAATTGAAAATAACGGTTTATAGAAACTCCCACCTCCCTGATCCAGAATATATAAAAACAGAAAGTCTGAATAGAGTAGTACATTATCCTCGGCGAGCAAACTATAAAATAATTACCAGCCCGCATCTACAGACATCTAAAGTCAGTAAAAACCGAAAGATCCACACTTCCAAGTAGAGTCCTAACACAATCTTACAATTTACACACTCGTACACGAAAATTCGCCACTGCTGTCTTAGTCAGGACGGTCAGGTTGGACGGAACTTTGGAGATACAAACCATTCCTATTCCCGTCGCTAAAGAAAGGTCTGAAATGAAAACCAGATGCGTTAATTACCAAAGAGTTAAGACTTTTCCATTATGTTTTGGATCAAAATACTTGCTTTATTCCTTCTAAAAGCAGAAGAAGACGTCATCCCCTTGGAACTTTAGAGGATGACCTAATTACTCAGTGCTTTGGAAAGAGCAGCTTCTACAAGTGGTCTTCTCACTGCCTGTCTCCACTTTTCACACTTGCAACTCACCAATTTTTCTCGCCGAGGCTAAATTCACAATTTCTACCAAATAACAAAAACCCGGACGTTTATTATTTTGAAGTATTATGATAGTATGTTAAACAACCTACCATTGCTGGTTTGCTCCTGATCGCGATTAAATACTCCAGGTATGATCGTTGAATATAAACCTATTTTTTAATCTGTAAATGTAGCTGCAGAAGAAGATTACCTAACAATCAATCAATTACACCTCAAGACTTCAACAACAACTAAACAGCAGAAATATTGGCCCCTACTACACAAGCACACGATTATTTCAAGACATGACATTTAAAACCGACTTGTGACATAGCCAATTAAGACTATACACTAAAATAATTACTTAAATAAAGAAAAAAATGAAGACTCCCAGACGACATGATTTTTTTCGAAGGCAGCAGCAGTACGTTAACACTATATTATCCTACCTACAGAAAAAAATACAGTACCATTTTAAGATATCTGAATCTGTGGGCACTTCCGGATTGCCTCATGAGGTCAACCTTATAAGCGGGGTTCCTCCCTATGGAGGGAAGTAGGAACCGCGCTAAAAGAATAAAGAGGAAAATAGTGAAGAAGACGATGAAGCTCAATAAAACAAGAAAATAATCCAGCATTAAGAAAGTAATGAAAAGTACTAAACGGAAGAAGCGCTGAGATCGTAAATTTTTTCATAATATAATTTTATCATTTACTCTTTATTACTCCATTTTCATCTTCATTTATATGTCTTCTTTCTTTTTTTTTTTAATTTATTTATTTAAATTGTAACGTCCATTATAATTAGCTCGGGGTTTTAGGACGGGTTATCTATAGGTCATCAACCTTTTCTGGCCAGGATTTTCTTTTTTTTTACAAAAAAAAAAACAATCACACCTAGAGGGGATCGAACCCACGACCCTTGGCACGGAGTGCTAAGTGCTCACGCCTTAATCAGGCCCCCATTTTTTTTTAAATTATATATTCGACATATGGATGAACTAACCTATTAAATAATAGAAACTCCAGTCCTGTGGTTTAATAATCAATGTAATATTGCTGTAACTGAAGGAAAGAAGGCGCTACATTTTTCCGGAGAAGCCCGACATATTTAAACCTCTTGGATTTTAATGAGAAAAAATCAAACGCACAATAAGTCATTAAAAAATGACAAAAAAACAGTGTTTAGTCGATTTTGTATTAACTTTCACCAATCCCAGACGTTTGGTCTCGTATGAATATTATTAAACACAAAAACTGTCGTACGTCCGTAAACGGTATAGAACAGAATACCAACTATGTCTAACATTCTTGGGAGTCATTTTAGCTTTATTTTAAGTAACATAATAAGAACCATTTTACACCACAAAATTACATCTGAAAATTTAGAAATCCAATGACATACTTGCTAACTACATACACCCTTCGAATGAACCATTTACCTTACATGAACTCGAAACTATTATCCGGTCGAAAGTGATTTCCCGGACTTGAAATGATCACATATATCATTCAAAATCGTCCCAAATGCTAGTTCTTTTTGATGCATTTCACGAGGTTAATGTAACACAAGGTTTCTGTCCTTAGTCTTGGATCGAAGCTTTTGTAGTTCCTGTCCTCTAACAAATACTCTCTTCAAGGTTGCGGAAAGAATCTCTAATTTATTATGGCTGGTTTGCATATCCGTCTGCCAGTCCCAATGCAGTCAAACGTCTTAACTATATACACCACACAGGTCTGAGAATGGCTACGGGACCATTTAGGACAATCTATGGAGAATCCTAGATGAACGTATTTAGGATTAAAGATTTTTTTTTCAAATTGAGAGCTCTTTCATGACGCCCACGTGTATTCAAAAACCTAAGTAAAGAACTATTCAATAAATATACATAGAAAACACTCATCACCCACTTACAAAACACATATGACTTCTTGTTTCTTCATTCTCCTCTACACACCAATAAACACTTTCCACCCTGGAGTGCAAAGAACTTCAAAATTGACCAAACAATATCAATAAAAACTACAATATTTACTTTACAATTTTACAAATCTATATACGATTCGATCGCCTAAGACAATCCCCCAGCACTCTTGGAGTTTACAGACGGATCTAAAACTAACCACGGGACCGGTGATGCAGCGATTATAGAAAATCAAATCAATTATCAAATTACACGAATAGACTGCCGTTTACACTGCTGACCTACAAAGTATACATTTATCACTGTACAAATTAAATGACGAACTGATATTATAATTTGTACTGATTCATTGAGCAATTTACACTCTAGGGATTACACAGATGAGACATTATTTATTTTATTTTAGTTTTTTTCATCATTTGGTGACAAAACCACGGCTTTGTTCTTAGTTCAAAATTAAAGATTGATAGAAAAGTATCCGTCTGTTGATTATGTGGTTTTTTTTTTTTTTTTTTTTTTGGTTTTTTTTACGGCGCATCGACAAATCGTGCCCATTAGCGCCATTATGTGTGTTATTAAATGTTCTGTCTGTTGATTATTTTGTGTATTGTTAAGTGTTCTGTCTGTTTTGTTACATTAATCCAACAAAAAGAGAATATCTAATATTAATAATACTTAAAGGTCAATTTGAACTTTAATACCATACCATAAAGTGTTAGTGGAGGGGTTCTGGGAAGGCAAAACAATTGAGTGACATTAGTATCGTATAAATATTAATGTCAATATTTGTCAATATTTATACGATGGTAACATTACTCAAAAACAAATTGACTATGGTAAAATGTAAATTGTCTGTGGTAAAATGTCACTTGAAATGTAAACATCTCTTTGCTGTGAATCTATGATATTAGTAAATCTAAAAGCCGCAAATTTCTATAAAATTACTAAAGTGTTGTGTGTTTGTGACTTACTAAATATGCCTCCTATAAAGTGGCGGACAAATTCAGGCAGAAGAACCCGAAATGCAACGCATCAAATTAATTATCAATCTAATCGCACTGCCCAGGAACGTGAAGATCGCAATGAACGTGAAAGAATTTGGTTAAGACAGACCGGTGAAGCGCGACATTCGACTAATAATGGTGCAAGTTAATCGAACAGCTGTGAATTCATTACAGTGCCTGCAGCTGTGTTGCTATTGGACCTATGAACTCAGTTTGACTATAAACAAATCCCAGGGGCAGTCATTAAGTGTTTGTGGTATTAATCTAGAAAACCCATGTTTCTCGCATGGTCAATTGTATGTTGTCTGTTCCTGTGTTGGAAAACCATCTGCTCTGTTTATTTACGCGTCAGGTAATGAAACAAAAAATATCGTGTACCATTAAGTACTACAATAAAAGTGAAACTTAATTTAGAATAAGTAAAAATAAAATGAAATATAATAAGTAGGTAACATAATAAGAAATCTGATATTGTAATTTTGATTGTTATTTTTTAGTGACTATTAAAAGAATTTTAGTGTTTTATAATTTTTATTTTTTGGCATAATTTAATTGTCGACTTATTAAGTTTTTTTTTTCTTTTTTTTTATCTTACTAGCTGTCCGGGTGTCCCAAATAGCAGAATAAGTATTAAAAAAAAATTAAAGAATTGACTATTAGGCGGTACGAAGTTCGCCGGGTCAGCTCTCCTGGAAGGTACATATGTTTTTGAGGCCGTTGCCTTTTTTTTAGCGTTTTCCGAAGGAACTTTTCAAATGTCTTCCAGTCTTCATAGTTCATATCTATTAAATTTCGAATATAACCCTCGCTAAAATTCGAATTTTATACATATATAATAAATATAAAACTCAGATAATTTTTAAATGAAAAGAAGAAAGCTAACGTACTTTCTTCTTTTCATTTAAAAATTATCTGAGTTTTATATTTATTATATATGTATAAAATTCGAATTTTAGCGAGGGTTATATTCGAAATTTAATAGATATGAACTATGAAGACTGGAAGACATTTGAAAAGTTCCTTCGGAAAACGCTAAAAAAAAGGCAACGGCCTCAAAAACATATGTACCTTCCAGGAGAGCCGACCGTCCTTTTCAGATATCCTTAGAAAATAATCTGATAAAAGCATTAAAAAGAGTAAGAAATAAAGACTAGTTCAACAAATGTGTGAGAACACATGTCTTATGTCATCTCTTATCAGATAAAACCTCTACAAGAAAATCCTTGGAGGAAAGAAGAAATGTCTGATTTTATATATCGAGAAGGCGTTGCTATAAAATCTGCCCTTAGGTGGGACGTTCACTTTTATCTGCCGAATGTATATGACAGCTAAGGACCCGATATCCTCTTTACGGAGGCTCCGACATCCTGTCTTCTTCCGAATTTAGTAAAACAGCCTCTATATTGGACATGACTATAAATCAATGACGTTTTCGAAGCAGACCAGATCAATAATGGAAATGCAAGGAATACATTCCCACGATTCCACATAGAGCTTATGAGGCAAACGAATCTTCCTACCTTCAAACGGCAAACGGATCTTCTCTTTAATATAAATGTAAAGGACAAATGAACGGATGAAAAACATTAGGTTTTTATTTTACTGAAAATGTTTCGTGATTCTTTCCCGCTTGGTATAGCTATTGATTCTTCATAGGAAGAAGTTTTAGAAAATTTAGTTGTATTGGGCTTTATTACTTATAGTCAGAGTTGGGCAAACGTTAGCGCGCGCTAATATCTAATACCTTCCCGCTAATTTAGCGGTACTGATAAGAGCCTGCGCTAACGATTAGCGCACAGCGACGGCAGTGCGCTAATCGCTAATTCACCTATAATGTTTAAATATCTTTGTAGCTAACTAGGAGGAATATTAAAGGTGGAATAAAAAAAGGATATTGGAAGTTTTATTACAAAGGATATTGAAGGTCGTATTTGGAAGTATATAGGAGGTGGTATTAGGAAGGATATACAAGGTGGTATTAGGAAGGATGTAAATGGTCGTTTTAGGAAGGATATACAAGGTGGTATTAGGAAGGATGTAAATGGTCGTTTTAGGAAGGATATACAAGGTGGCATTAAAAAGGATATAGAAGGTGGTATTAGGAAGGGTGGCTTTCTGATACCATCTCCAATATCCTTCCAAATACCGCCTTTAATATCCTTCCTAATACCACCTTCTATACCCTTCCTAATACCACCTTCTATATCCTTCCTAATACTACCTTCTAAATCCTTATTAATACTACCTTCTATAACCTTCCTAATACCACCTCCTATATACCTCCAAATACCACCTTCTATATCCTTCCTATTACGACCTTCAATATACTCCCTATTGCCACCTTCTATTTCCTTCCTAATACCGCCTTTAATATCCTTCCTAATACCACCTTCTATACCCTTCCTAATACCATCTTCTATACCCTTCCTAATACCACCTCCAATACCCTTCCTAATACCACCTTCTGTATCCTTCATAATACCACCTACAAAATCCTTCCAAATACCGCCTTTAATATCCTTCCTAATACCACCTTCTATACCCTTCCTAATACCACCTTCTGTATCCTTCCTTATGCCACCTTGTATATCCTTCCTAATACCACCTCCAATACCCTTCCTAATACCACCTTCTATATCCTTCCTAATACCACCTCCAATAACCTTCCTAATACCACCTTCTATACCTTTCCTAAAATGACCTTCATTATCCTTCTTAATATCACCTTCTATATCCTTCCTATTACGACCTGCAATATCCTTCTTATTGCCACCTTCTATATACTCCCTACTACCGCCTTCTATTTCCTTCCTAATACCGCCTTTAATATCCTTCCTAATCAATGCTCCTTATTATGTTACAAATCGCACCCTCCATAATGACCTAAATATCCCTTTTGTCCAAGATATAATCCCAATCCGCTTCTCATCTTTCCATAGCAAATTAATCAATCATCCTAATCCTATAGCCCAATCCTTATCCAGCACCAACCATCCTTCCTCTCCACCAAGACGCCTTAACAGGAAGTGGCCCCGAGACTTACTTAGTCAGTGAAGTGTCGTGGAGTGAACAAAAACAATTATTTGTGGAGTGATCAAAGAAATTATAATTGTATAAATTGAGAGTGATATCGGTGGATATTTTCTCTCCTCAAGATAACACAGCCCACGTCTCACCCGCCTCCAATCCTCCCTGCTAGTCGCAGGGTGTGGTTGGATGGCGTAAGGTAACTCCAGGTACCTGGGGACACCTGAGGCGTGAGAAAGTAACCTGTATCAAATTACATGATGCAATTGAATTGAAGATTGTGATATTTCTTTAAAAAAAAAAAAAAAAAAAAAAAAAAAAAAAAAAAAAAAAAAACACCTTCTATACCCTTCATAATACCATCTTCTATACCCTTCCTAATACCACCTTCTATATCCTTCCTAATACCACCTCCAAAATCCTTCCAAATACCGCCTTTAATATCCTTCTTAAAACTACCTCTAATACCCTTCCTAATACCACCTTCTATATCCTTCCTAATACCACCTGCAATATCCTTCCTAATACCACCTCCAATATCCTTCCAAATACCGCCTTTAATACCCTTCCTAATACCACCTTCTATATCCTTCCTAATACCACCTCGAATATCCTTCCAAATACCGCCTTTAATATCCTCAGCCCAGGAAACTAAGAGTTATAGGTGGAAATGTTTGGAACACAATTTTTGACTTCATAACTTTGTTTCGGCTAGTTAGGTGGTCAACATATCAAAAGTCCTCACCCGTTGCCTTTGAGCCGGGGGGAGGGGGGGGGGTTTAGAAGGTCCCATTTATCGGGTTTTCACTTATATCTCTAAAACCTTGGGTCCTAGCGACATGACTATTCTATAACAAATGAAAGCTGATTAAATTTTCTACAAGTTCTATTCAATAACGTTCTTCGACATATCTTTAGTTTTCGAAATATCCGCTCTTGAAAGTCTGTCATTTTGGGGAAAAACACTTTTGCCGCATATTTTTTCCCCGTTTTGACCGGATAACTCTTCAACGATGTACCAAAATAATAAATAACGGTTATAGGGTTGTAGAGTATTGCATTCCCTTCAATAATATATATTACTTTGCTATTTTATGTATTTTCCTTCAAACGTAAAAATAATTTCAGTGTTCGTCGTGAAATCTGAAATGTAGCGACTAACAGCCCAGGAAACTAAGAGTTATAGGTGGAAATGTTTGGAACACAATTTTTAACTTCATAAATTTGTTTCGGCTAGTTAGGTGGTCAACATATCAAAAGTCCTCACCCGTTGCCTTTGAGCCGGGGGGAGGGGGGGGGGGTTTAGAAGGTCCCATTTTTCAGGTTTTCACTTATATCTCGGAAACCCTGCGTCCTAGCGACATGACCATTTTATAACAAATGAAAGCTTATTAAATTTCCCACAAGTTCTATTCAATGAAGTTTTTCGAGATATCTTTAGTTCTCAAAATATCCGCTCTTGAAATTCTGTCATTTTGGGATAAAACACACTTTTTTCTATTCTCGACCGGATATCTCTTCAACGATGCACCCAAAAAATAAATGTCGGTTATGGGGTTGTAGAGCATTCCATTAGCTTCAATAATATATATAACAATACTATTTTATGTATTTTCTTTCAAACGTTATATACGCACTCACTTGGTTTTAACAAAACCATTGCCAATATAATGGTCAAGATGTTATATAATTGAGTGTGAATAACTGGTCAGTGGCCCAAAAATTATATATTTCGTACTATTTATACTTCCAGTACTACCTATATTTACATAATGGAGTATATTTTGGACAATACAATGACTGGAAATGGTGAGAAATTGAAGGGTTCATTGGTCGACAGTTGTTGCAAGATATCACGATGAACACTAAAACTGTTTTCACACTTGAAGGAAAATACATAAAATAGTAAAGTTATATATATTATTGGAGCGAAAATTTCCACATATAGCTGTTTTCAAGCATTCGTTGCCTGGACTGCCTTCCTAATACCACCTTCTATACCCTTCCTAATACCACCTTCTATATCCTTCCTAATACGTCCTTCAATATCCTTTGTAATAACACTTCCAATATCCTTTTTTTATTCCACCTTCAATATTCCTCGTAGTTAGCTACAAAGATATTTAAACATTAGAGGTGAATTAGCGATTAGCGCACTGCCGTCGCTATGCGCTAATCGTTAGCGCAGGCTCTTATCAGTACCGCTAAATTAGCGGGAAGGTGTTAGATATTAGCGCGCGCTAACGTTTGCCCAACTCTGCTTATAGTATATTCAAGCATATTTACCTCTATGGTTGAACATGTCCGATCTAAGCAGACACTGTACTAATTTTTGTTTTCCTAATCCAATAAACGTTTTAAAAGAAAATACAATAAGAGGACGAGAGAACTGTGCAAATATGAACCGAAACAATGGTTGTGTGTCATGGTACTTTTTTAGCTTGTCCTTGTGTTTTCTATAGATTTATTCGAGGGAAGTCAGCTAATTTTAAGCAAAAACCTCCTCTACACTTCTCCTTTACCAATTAGGAGTTGACGAGATATACAAGGATATGTGCGACTTATTTTTTTGTGACTTTCGACCCCTAAATACTAGATCTCTATTGACATATTAGGTTCATTAATTTGAAACATCACCCCTTTCACAAGTGTTCCCAAATAATAAATGCATAATTTAACTACAAGTAAATCTAAAACGATTAAGAGTGATTAGGACCACGTGTGCTAAAAAAATGTAGAATATTCTTTCGAAATGCCTTAAAATTGAAGGATAAATAAATGTACGCTGTACGTCTATGTACACCAGATGCTGTACACCAGAGATGTATTAGATTCTGCACAAAGCATTCGAATCTCTGCAGCTTCAACTTCAGTGTGTATCCACGAAGAATTTCCAGTTGCGCTCGTTGTAGCACTGGTACCCTTCGGCTCGGGAAATATAATGAATAACCGCCAACATTAACTGGGAATTCATGCGCACTGAAGACGATGCTGCAGCCTTCGAATGTGCCTGGGTTCGGAGACTTACAATGAATAGTTATTTATTCTCCACTATGGAGAACCACCGTCCTCCCACAAAGCGGCGAGTACTTGAAAATATATAACAAATCACCGGTGTGGAAGGAGGCGGACGTGATGACACAGTCGGAGAAAGTTTTGGTTAGTTACATTAATAACGCCAAAGTAGTTTCCTAAACAACCATGGTGCAACAGGGAATTTTTTCAACGGGACTTGAAGTGAAAAAAACTTAACATGCAGCAAGAAGGACTCCAACCCGTAACTCCGTCACGAGAAGCCAAGACGTTAGCCACTGGAATAAGGGGAGACCCAATAATGTTGTATTTGGATTTAAATTTAACTTGGAATCATGTCCCAGTAAATGGCAGTGTCCCTAAGAGCTTACAATTTCCATGCCCTTTCGCTCCTTTAATGAGTATTAGCTGTCAACATTAACAAAATGTACTAACAGAATTATGATTTAGCACCCTTACTACCATCGTCCTCTATAATACAAATGTTTTTGTCCGTGTGTGATTCACGGTGTTCCTCAGAATTAGGATGAGTTCTTGTCCCAACAGGCCAAGAAGTGTAAACCAATCAAACTGAGCTCACACAGGATTAATTTGGGAATCTCATCGATGGCCAGCTAAGCAGAAGGATAGTAAACCTTTCTTCGACCAAGCTGGAAGCACACAGTTCGTAGCTCAATTGCCATTTATATTTTTATTAAGGACTACCTGCTCAATCGTTTGAAAGACAACGGGCTACAAAGACATTCAGTAGTTTTAATAACCTTATCGACGTGAACAACTTAACTGATCTTACGAAAATAGACGCTAACTCCACAAACTATACTCAGTACTACCTCAGTGGTGGTTTGAGAATAACATACTCGAACAAAAGTACTGCCTCGATGCAAGTGACGAAGCTCCTTTCCACGAGGTTTGACGTTTGCACATAAAACACACAAGGTATCAAATGCATATAAATGCTTAGGACGTGTAAAATAAAACAATAAACTCCCACATCATAAGCTCCTAAAAGCTTTGGGTTCCTGGCGAGATAGGCTAAACCAACAAATGATCCTAAACTCCTTACAAAGAATTTGAAGAAATCATAGTGCGATTTCAATCCAGGTGATGGAAGTCCACAATGTCGCTTACTCGTACTTGTACTCCTATTGAGTAATGAATTTGCGGGTTTAATTTCCGGTCTCCTCATTTTTGACTCCATTTGGTTATCCTAAAATGGAGGCAAGCAAGACAATATACTGGCACAAGGAGAGGAAGTGACAGAGAAAGAGGGTGTAAGAGAGTGGGAGAAGGAGAGGAATAGGTAGATGGGAGAGAGAGATCTGACGGGTAAAAGGCCCGTTGAGTTGCCTCCTGCTGTGATTAAACAGTACTGACCTATCTGGAATACAGATATTGTTGGGTCTAATCAGAACCATTGTCTCTCTAACCACACTCAAACAGAATCCTCTCGAGTGGTTCCAGTCCATATCTCTTGCTACTCAACGTCATGTTTAACTTAACTCTGTTCCTCTTCCATTCTATTTACATCATGTAGTTAATACAAATCATGTGTTTGCACATACGTAAGTCTCTGTATATATATATATATATATATATATATGGATATATATATATATATACATATGTGTATATATATATATATATATATATATATATATATATATATATATATATATATATATATACGCGCGCGCACACACACATATATACTTTATAAACAGTAAAATCCGTCTTTCGTGTTAACTTCGACTGACATCTTTTAACATAATTACTCAAATAAGAAGAAGATAAGTGTCTCTACTCTTAATTAAAATAGCATATTCATAGAACAAAAAAAGCCGAAAGAGTTTGCAGTTGGCCAACGTGGTCAGTCATTTACTAGAGATACGGAATGCCAACCAACAGTTGGTAGTGTTCTAGCTTAAATTTAATTACAACAACGAAGAGCCTGAACAAGCAGAGACATTTGAGTAAAGGCATTATTTCCTGGTTTTAATATAAAGTCCTTTTGATTAATAATCCTCTATTTGCGAAACAGCTCTGAATAAAGAATAAATTAAAAAATAATTTCCTACCTTTGCTGGACGAATAGCTTGCGTGCGTGGATTGAACTGGTTCTTAGGTCCGAGCGTTCGCCGGAAACAAGAACCATCAGGGAGATCCTCTTCTTCGTCTGGAACAGAAATATGACCTGTATTAGTCACAAGATACGCATATGATATATGACCCGTATTAGTCACAAGATACGCATATGATATATGTATTACCAATTCATAAAGATGATAATGGATTCAAAAAAGAAAATCAGAATGCCCATATACCATTTTAAATAATATCACCAATCGATTACGATTAAAAACAATCATTGGCAGTTATAGCAAATTTATATTTATAAAAATCATAAAACACACATATCTACATAGACATTCCTCCAACTAACAGACACTTACCTCTAATTCCACTAAAGGGAATCTAGGCGAGAATTCCTGTACCAAACTAAGTTTCCCTAATGTTTCCTAATCCCCTAAATGGGAAGGGGTTTCTCCGGATTAGAGTTGAGTTTTACACCTCAGTTACCACAAGAATTTCCCACTGTCCAAACACATTCGTTACATCTTCATCTTCTCTAACATATTATGTTTGCCTCATTCAATAAAAAAACACAACTTTTTTATCAATAGAGGAGCTTTGATAGGTACCAAATACGCTGTTATATTTATTTATTTGTTTAAAAATAAAACAATTTTATTTTTTCTAACACAAACGTATTATGCACAACAAACATGATGTCACTATATTTATAAGTTGCTCCCCTTCCTATACATCTATGATCGAATTCGCCAGCAAGATCATAGATGAAAAACGTCAACCTGCTACAAGAGGGTCTCGAACCCGGACTCCTTGCTTAAGAATCGAACATGCTATCCACCCAGCCAAGGAGGAGCTCTTCTTGTTGTGGCAACACAAAATAAAGTTTAATTGAAAAAGGCAGCCCCATAATCGCCATCTATCCTGTTTAGATTTTGACCAATGGCCATCTTGAATAAAGAATAAATAAATAAATACTTCGTGGGAAAATATAGATTAAAATATCCTTTTTTGACCTTTTGATCAGTAAAAAAATATAGTCATGGGTCGTTCGAAAACTCACATCACCACTGACAGGTAATAAATTAGTCACGCTTATTATCTCTGTTTAATGTAAGTACTAGGACATACATAACTGATAAATGGCAAGAATCCTGGTACAACACGACTGACAACAAGCTTCGAGAAATCAAGCACACAGTACAGGAATGGTCATCCAGTAAAAGGTCAAATAGACGGGAAGAAGTGGTTTTATGCCGTCTAAGGATTGGCCTTACACGATTGACACATTCCTACATTATGACCAGATAAGACAGACCGACATGTACATACTGCAATACTCACCTAACGATAAAGCACTTACTGACAGAGTGTAGACTCAGGACAAATTTTAAATTACCCTACAATTTGACGGACTTACTTTCCGATAATAGCCAGTACAGGGGTCTCCCGTGGTCTAGTGGCTAGCGCGCTGGATTCATAAGCGGGAGATGGTGGGTTCGATCCCCACCGGCGCCAGAAATTTTCTCATCTCAGGGCTCGCTGAGAAAATTCCTGGTTGCACCCTGGATGTCGGCGCTAATAGCTACGATTTGTTGATGCGCCGTAAAAAAAAAAAAAAAAAAAAAAAAAAAAAAAAAAAAATAGCCAGTACATTGTTGAAATTATTAAATACCTCATACATACACATTTATACAACAACATTTGAAAAAGTAAAAATAACAACAGCTTAGGGGGTGTCCCGTGGTCTAATGGCTAGCGCCTTGGATTCATAAGCGGGAGATGGTGGGTTCGATTCCTAACCTCCGGCAGGAATTTTATCATCCCACGGCTCGCTGGTAAAATTCCTCGCTGCACCCTGGATGTCGGCGCTAATGACCTAGATGTAGATGCGCCGTAAAAAAAAAAAAAAAAAAAAAAAAAAAAAAAAAAAAAAACAACAGCTATTTGGTGAAGTGCGTTTTTTGGGAATTAATCCAACAAAAGATATTCTCTTTTTGTTGGATTAATGTAACAAATAAGACAGAACATTTAACAATACACAAAATAATCAACAGACAGAACATGTAATAATACACAGGCTAATCAATAGACAGATACTTTTGTATCAATCTTGAATTTTGTATTTAAGAACAAAGCCGAAGTTTGGTCACCAAATGGTGAAGAAACTAAAATAAAATCGACTATATATTTGTCAAATACCACTCACTCATCTATCAACGCCCAGCCGAAACCGCTCGACAGAAAATTTTGAAATTTTGCATGGACACTCCCTATATAACGTAGGCGCTCGCTAAGAAAGGATTTTTTGATATTCGTATTTTTAAGCATTTTTAGGGGGGTTTAAAGTTTGAGTTGGTTAGAGAAGGCTGTTACCTTACATTATCTATCTCATAGTTTTATTTCTAATTGAGGTTAATTTCAACTATGATGGCAGACCTTGAATTACTAGAAATTAACTGTCCCTCATAGAGTTTTAATTTCGTTTATTTTCTGCCTGTCCCCGTCAGATAGGCTTGCCATATTTTTGGAGAGTTAAACCGAGACACATTAATATGGGATGGGCATACCAGGGGGGGGGATAAAAAGAGTACAAATTATAAGCAAAATGGTTGGTGAGTTTTAAGCCTAGCAACTAACGGGAAGGGGGAATCCTAAACTGTTAGTCTACCCAAACCTTAAAAATATAAACGGAACTTTTTTTGCTACTTGATTTTCTTAAAAAAATCTCTCAGCCAAATAGTAGTGTCTGGCAGCTGGCAGCGCTGTGCAGGTAGTTCCACCGTTTTACAGTTAGATTACTTCTCACTTCTTTGACACTATGAGCAGTAGTAAAAATGTTAATTGTAGAAAAGTAACCGATTTAAAAAAGATTCTTATAAACATGAATTCATTACTTTTTACATCTTACAGCCTTTTCCGGGAAATTGATAAAACTGGGCGGGACACCGAAACAATTGCAAAATACCGGGACAGTCCCGGTCAAACCGTGATGTATAGCATATCCTTAGGTTTTCCAAGCGAGGTAATAATATCCGGAACCCTTGCACAGCCTCCTCGCCTATAACCTTGGTAATACTCGTAAATATATTGGGTGTTACCATATGACTTCTTGGAAACATAAACTTTTAAATTTTAACGCCCATTGAATAAAATATAGTGTGACGGGAACCGTGCTGTAATAAACTGCACAGAATTGTATAGTAACGTAATTTTAATGAAACATTATTTAACGCAATAAAATAACTACTTATCTGCCGTGACGAAGCACGGGTATTCAGCTAGTAATATAATATAAGTACTTAATAATAGAAAGCGAGGAAAATGTTCTCCATTACTTTAATAATTACAAACAATTTATTAAAACTAAAATGTTGATTTAATCCTGAAAACATTGATCGAAACTAAAAAAAGTCCGACTCGCAGGAACTGCATCATCTTTGCGCGGTTCCGTTCTTATATCTAGACTCATTTAAAATGATTAAAATAGAAGCTGTTATTATTTTGGGTCCACATAGAAAACATGAAGATTAGATAGTTAGCCGTCGAGGTGATAAGTAAAGATGGAGTGGTTGGGATTCGGCTAAAGAAACCTCAATACGATTTTTGTTAAAAAATCTATATTTAGGACGTTTTGGCTACTCATTGGTAGCCTTCGTCAGCAATGAAAGTGCCGGGAGGCAGAGGAGGACCAAAGTTGACAGTTCCATCTTTACTTTCAAGAAAGGTCTTATTTACGATCTTACCTGCATGGGTTCCCGCCCTAGGAAGGACCCCGCTAGGCATTTGAAAAACTATATCTTGGAAATCCATATCTCTAAACTTAAATTGTTTTTCTTATTTTTCTTAACCTGATTTATTATCAAATACATTATCCAACTATAAGCAGTCAAAAAATAACAAGGAATAAAAACAGACAAATAGAACAGTTCGAATCAGCGAAATCAATTACTTTAAAGTTTTAAGCACTTATTTCTCCGATTGACATCGTCTAATCAAAACTTTCATCAGAACCTTTTTTGTAGAGCATTTAGTAAGCTTTCTAATGGTATTCTTCCGTTTCCCATGATCCTCAACCTTTTTCGAGATATTAAGGAAAGTATACAAAGTTCCCAAAACTTTTCATGTCTGTTCATAAAATATTTTATTCTAACCCTTCCTTAACTCCAAACGTAACATAACTTTCAACATATTAGTTTTAATGAAAGTAGAACATGCAGATAATGTTTCAACTGAATCCCGTGATTCTAAGTACCCAAACCAAAAACGGTATTCAAAAACTATTGTTCCAATTTTCTCGAAAACGGTATATATTATATATATATATATATATATATATATATATATATATATATATATATATATATATATATATATAATATATACATATATATATATATACAAATTTGAACCACCGTTATTTTCGGTCTCTAGGGGTTCTGAAACGCGAAATTTTCTTGTCGGCACTTCCGGATTGTTTCATTGTATCAACCTTATAAGCGGGGTTCCTCCCTATGGGGGAGGGAGGAACCGCGCTAAAAATTACACTTCTTAGTATTTCTTTCTAAAAAAATTATCCTAAAATTGTTGACTAACAATTGAGGCATTGCGGATATGAAGGGCGAACTCAATATCCGGTCAAACATTTCTTTTCACGCGATCAGAATCTAGATGGTTCAGAGAATCTACAGGAGGTTTTTCATATTGAGTTCGCCCTTATGTCTCTCTCAAAATAAACAGAGTATGAAAACAAGCTGGCTGGAAACTGCCATAGGAAGACGGATAGAAAAGGCGAACTCAACACTCCACTACAGGTCAGCTCGACGATGATATAAAAGAAATGCTCTTTTTCATTAGAAGTAAAGTTCGCACTATAGTCCGAGAGCCAGCAACGCACTTTTCATGAAGTGTTTTATGCATCTTGAAATGTTGTTATAATGTACATCTTGGACATATAAGATGGTATATATGTGTTTCCTGGAACATCAGGTACTGCGCATAGGGGAAAGGTACAAAAAAAATATTTCCCAAAAATAGAGTTTTATTCAGAAGCCAACTATATTTAATGTAAAATTAAGACAATTTTAAAATAAATAATAAGTATGGCAGACTTTTAAGGGGGGAAAAATTAATTGTTTTTATTCTCATATTAAATGAAAGTTTTATTCGCGCTGCCATTAAAACCGGAACAGCTGTACAAGATCATGTGAGCAAGAACCAATGAGAGCACAGAAAACAACCAACACTGCGCGGTCGTCTCATGCACTCTTACGGTTACGCGCAGTGTATTGCAGTCTATCATAGGCAACATGTATTTTCATGTTTTCTGATAATTAAACCCCACAAAAGTGTCTGGCCTTTTGCAATTATTTTCAAACATGTTTATTGAAGACAATGTTTAAATCAAAACGTGAATAAAGCACTTCATTTAATATTAAAAATAAAAACTAGGTACTTTTTTTTTTTTTTTTTTTTTTTTAATTTACATTTTAACCCCCTTAAAAGTGCCTGCCTTATTTATTATTAATTTTAAAATTGCCTTAATTTGTAATTTTTTTCATTAATAATAGTTGGCTTCTGAATAAAACACTATTTTTGGGCAATATTGTTTTGTACCTTTCCCCTATGCGCAGTACCTGGTGTTCCAAGGTATGTCCAGAAAACACATACTTACCTTCTTATCTACCCAAGAGGTACACTATAGCAAAATTTCAGGGTGCATAAAACACTTCATGAAAAGTGCGTTGCCAGCTCCCCGACTATAACTCCTGGTCAATTATTGTTAATTTGTTTATTAATATAAATTAATAACCAAAAAATGAGACATCCCACAACGAAAAAATGTTTTGAGTATCTGAGTTCGCCCTAATAGAAGAAATATTCGAACAATTTTTTCTCAAAACTACCTATTTTTCAGTTGCCCCTTCGTATTCGCAAATCCTCATTTCCAATTTCATAGCCCATTGATTTTCGTTAAAATTCCAAGGAAATGTAATAAGAAACAAACTAAAAGCCTTCATTCTAGTTCTTGACATTGAGTGCAAACAAACAAGTAAAATAAGAGAAACAAAACTGGAAGTAGAAATAAGTGAGTTTGGAAGCGAAGGTTGTTGGGTAGAAGCAGGAGTCCCTCGAGGACCACCACATTACCCTCTACTACTATTTATCCTCAGGTCCTTCCTCAACTCCAACTGTCACTTCAACTGACCTCTTCTTTCGACCCTCACGAGTGATAAAAAAATATATCTCTCTCTCTCGCACATATATATGATATACAGAGAGGCAGATGCTGTAGAAGAATATGATTCTTGTCCATAAGGAAGATAGTGTGGTCAACGCTATAATCCCGCCGTCTGTTTTTTTCTTTTACATGTCCCCATTAAATTAATTATAGGCTGGATGAACCTTGGAGCGGTCCGGGACCCCCAATATAGCCCTCCCAGTACGACACTAGAAGATGTATCTACGTGACCGAGCTAGAAACTCGGGTCCTCTAGAACACTAGTTAAGTGTCCTTCTACTTAGCAGAGTATGTATATATGAGGCGTCTAGAATCAAAACAAGACACATCATTGAAACTAATTTGTTCAGAAAACGCTAAAAACTGAACAAGTGTTATGTTTAATTTTATACATTTGTATAATTTAATTACAAGTTGTAAGTATCACAGAAGAATGTTTTTGAGGAATTTGGGAAGTTTATCTGTTATATTATCCATTTTAAAGGAATTTTTAGTTTTGTTGTGTCTTACTTAGTTTTAAAAAACGCTGATGTATGTCTTATTTTAAAGCCAACTTTCTACTTCAACATTAAAAAACAGCATGATCTATTGAGTTTTGATAATCCTTTTCTTTACCAGTACCTATATAGAGGACATTTTGAAGTATAATATTATATGATAATAGAATTTATTAGTATTATTCTTTTCGTGTTGAACAATAACACATTCCGTTATTTCAATACGAAATCGTACGGAATGAATCTAACCTTGTCATAATACATGAACACAAACTACACAACTCTGATAAATAATTAAATTTCACCATTACAGTTTTTCAAAGCCTACTTTTAGAGTAAGGTTTGCCTAAGTAGCTAATGAAGGGCGAGCTCGCTTTGATGCAGAGAATGCTGAAGAAAAGATTAAGAAAGATAAGAAGCTCCGGAAGAAATACAAAGGCTGGGAAAGAACCGAGTAAGAGTTTCGCGAATAGAACTTGAAAGCCTTTTGATAAGGGTTTGTATTTTTTCATTCATTTCTTTTTGTTATGTTCAAAATCCCTGAGTATTACAATAAAACCGGGCATAATAGGGAATAGTAACAGCTGGAATGGACTAAGCCGACCTATATTTTTTTTTTAAAAAAAAGGGAGCAATACAGCTCAGAGAGAATGCAGTTTAGCTGAATTTTTGTAGGACTCTTAAAATTAGATTAATAATCCTTTAATATAACTTTACTTTTGAAAAATGGCTTATCTGCGTTAAAAGCAGTGTATTTGATTGGATCCATAGCATTGGCATTTATAAAGGAAAGAATTAAGGTAAAACCTTACAATGAAAATATTTACGAACTTTCTGAGCAACCTACAGACACATAAAATCCTATCTAATAATCGACCTAATATCGACATGATTGAAAAACAAAAACTAAATATTTTCTAAAAATAGTTTACAACTCAGCAATCATAATTACAATTATAATTACACACGCCGTCTGATATTAAATTGATATTTACCGACGGTAGCCATTATTTCGGAACGAACTTTAAACACTTATATACAAATGTAGAGTATATGAAATATGTTATATCACAAATTGTAAGAATAATTACAGTATTTTAATTTTTCTTCCGCCCTATTTTTTTAATAGAGCAAATCGGCTATTTAGCGGACTCTGGGAAACATATAAATAAAAATATTCAAATTGAATAACCGTATTAGTTACTGAACAACAATACAAAAAAAAATTCCGCCACGCAGGAGCTGTATAACTAAGCACTTTCCTCAGAATTTGGGTAGTGTAGACTGCTTTCCAGAACAATTTGCTTAAAATATCCTACATAAATAAAATAAAAACATGAATAGTTCTCTTTTAATTTTGTAATGAGTAACTGATCAATTATTAATTTGCTTCCAGAGTTAAGTTTACACATGGTACCTACTACACTATGTAATAAATACAAAAAACCTCACATTATCGTATTTTGATCTAACGCAGGAACAGGATACAGTCCCTCTAGTGGTAGAAAGCGCTCCTTGCGGCGACTTTGTGAACCTACATCTGGCGGGCTTTTCTATTGAAATATATTACAAAGTAAACACGCCTTTCCGATTGACCGATTCAGCTCATTTTTACAACACTTCTTTCTCATGAGTTACCCACGACGTATACCGCGTTTCGTTTCAATACAGCAGAAATTACGACCGGTATGAGTATATTAGGAATTTGGGTCCGGAGTAAACCCCCCCTTCTAATGAACAGATTTAGTTTATTTTTAAAACACATATTTACCTGTAGATTACCACTACGAATACCGAGTTTCGTCGAAATATACCAAAAATCACGGCTGGTAGTGGCGATTTTTACAATACTGGGTGTATTTTTACAACACATATTTACCTTCTTAGTTACCTTTATTTCTCTCTATATTACCACTACGAATACCAAGTTTCGTTGAAATATAACAAATATTACGGCTGACATGGTCAAATTAGTGTTTTGGGTTCAGGGTAAACCCCCCCTTCCGGTGGACCGATTTTGGTGGTTAACGAACTCGTTCAATCGTTTGCTAATTGAATGCTATATACCAAGTTTCGTGACGAAAAAACAAAAACTGTGGCCGCTATCGTGTTAACAGACACACACACACACACACACACACACACACAGATATATATATATATATATATATATATATATAAATTTTAACGGGGGTCATTTTCGGTGTCTACTAGGTAGTGTCGATAAAGATTTGAAGAAATTTTTCAAAAATTCCGTCATGAGTGCAACCTCAATAGCTACTTTCCTTCGGAGGGAAGTGCTAAAAATTTTATTATGATCATAATATATTATACATTTCGAATATTCTACCTCTGGAGTATGATAAATGACGGGACAATAAGAAATAAATAATAGTATTCCCTTAAATATAAGAAATGACTAGAGTATATAATATAAATGAACTGCCTAAATAAAGATATTATTCTTGAGAGAGATCTATTTATGAGAAGGAGGGATGTAGAGAAGACAAGAGTAGTGTAGAAATGTATAGAAGACGGGAGGTAGTGTGAGGCTCGATATAAATCTAAGTCCCGACCTATGGCGAAGTATTAAACCACGTCAAGGACTTTATTTACAACCATCTCTCCTCGCTCTTCTTACCTATCTCTCTCTCCGCATACTCGCTTTTTCTCGCCGACCATTTTAAGCAAATTTCCCGTTTCGCTTGTTCTCAGGGTACACGGCCCACTGATTCCTGATTGGAAATTTTCGAAGTGGGGTAGTGGCGAAGATGGGTGAAGGAACTATTCCTGTAGGAGCTATAAAACATATAACCAGGACTGCATCCTTAGAAGCAGGAAATACTTATTTATTTAATGCTTTACGCAACAATACGATGTAAAAATTCAAAAATTATTTAGAAAAAAAAACAGAATAAAGTATAGTAACGTTAAAGTGTAACTGTATAAACTTATGTCTTATCTTATTTGAAATTATTGGATTAAAATTGATCCGCATGTTCTACATTTTGCTCTTTAAAAAAACTGTTCCTTTTGTTACCTAATTATTCGTAAATGTGCGTGCTATAAGACGTTTTGTTTTTCTTCGACCTATCACTAAAACCGTTTAAACCTGCTAAAAAAATCACTAATTTTTACTAGTTTCATATGGGATTCTCTCTACATGTGGAAGGTTTTCCTTCTCTATTGAGACAGCATGTTTTTTTTTTTTTTTTTGTTTATTTTTAAATATTTATAAAATGCTCTCCATATGTATTTTATTGATATTGGACTGTTAAATAATTCAGATTTCGATCTAACATGTGTCTTTACGAGACAGCATAATTATTAAATCACTATGTAATACACAGGACAGTATAAGGTGTTAGTGACATAATCAAAAATTGAAAATAATGTCACTGGCAGTGTACATCGTTCTATGTGCTATACCGATAGATAACTATTTCAAATTCCAAACATGAGTACCATTTCCTTGCCTTATATAACAAAAACATTACACCCCTTCAGATAAATATAACGATATCGCATCTATATGAAGATTGATAAACATGCCGTGCTGTGATATGAAGCATGGTAGCGAATTTGGCTCTCAAGAGGGGTTTAAGTTCAAATCCGAGCCTGATAAATAATAAAATCGACAACCATTCGAAAACTAATGGGATAATTCCAATCAGTTTTTTGGATGTTTTTGCACTGGTTTATTTCGCCTTTTTTTTTTTTTTTTTTTTTTTACCTAATATTATATTCTTCTAAATTTTAGTTTCGTTATTTATTTAGCTTATTTTTTGTCATATGTGTTATTGCTGGGGGTCTCAACATTTTTCGCGCTCCGTAAAGCGGAAATCCTTTCTAATTCTTGTTCGTCTTGAATTACTACATTCAAAGATTATAATTACTTTCCAATACGGGAAATTATAATTAGTCGAATACTTTCCCAATCCAAGTGAACAGTGAACAGAATTTAAGTAAGAATTGAGTAGAAAGTAGCCAGGAAGTGAGCCGGAAGTGAGAAGGAAGTTACCCGGAATTAGCCCGAAAGTGAGGAGGAAGTGAGCGCGCTACTTTGGGGTCGCATTTTCCTTTCATTCCCGCATAACGTCTTCGGGCAGTTAGGTCAGGGCTAAAGAATGTTTCATGATAAAGGGCAGAATTGGTCCATTATAAGTTTGGGCTTACTCTAGAATAAAATTAATAATTGTGTTATTAGTTTATTTCAAGTTTTCAAGCAAATTATTCAGGAATGGAGCATACACGACCCATCTTCTGATGAATGTATTTAGCAATGCAGCTCCTTAGTGACAGACTTTTTTAATTACGACGAGGCTTTATCTCGTCTCGGAAATACATTTTAAACTGAAAAAATAAATGGTGCCCAAACGCTCCCCTTGTATGTATGCAAAGCTTATCTAGTGAAGCCTGCAAACAGGCAGAGATAAAGTAAGTCGAATTGAGAGCTTGTTCCAGAGTTGTGTGAGAAATGCGCCAGCTTTTTCCTGACATACAATCATCATTCACCTCCCTATAGCTGATATATGATATTCACAACGATATTTCACGTTTTTCACATTCGAACTGGCTGTCTAAATTTTATATACTGGTATAGGGCTTTACGGAGGACACTAAAATACATAATATTTAATAAAACTCATGAATGAAATAGACATGAGTTGGTAAATGAAAGCCTTTGGATTACGCCTTTTCCAATTCTTATCCCCATGAAATAGGAAATGATGTTGATAGAAAGAGGGGTAGGATATTTTCTTTGCTCAGGTGGTAGGATCCTTCTATTGGAGGGATATTTGGGATTCCTTCTCGCGATCAGCCTTCAAAGCTCCCGGTCTTCGGCTTTTTGATGAAAGCTTCGCAAGAATATTTGCATCGAAATCAGGTACCGCCTCTATTCCAACTTTACCACTCACTTCTTCGCTCCTTTCCCCTTTCAAACACTCGATTTGGTTATTAAATCTTAGAAAAAATTCAGATAAAAGCGTACATTAAAGGGATTCTTGTTAATATAAATTAATAAAGCATAAAACGGTAGGATTTTGGTTCAAATCTCTGATAGGTGTGTACATTCTTGTGAAAAGTCAGTGACGTTGTATACCATTCTGTGTATTATACAGTATATTAATACATTTATTTAACAAGTTTATATAATAAAATTTAACCTAGTATAGGTAGATAGAGAGATGGTAGGGGAGAAGGAGAGTGGGGTAAGATTCAAGGAGAGATACATGCCCAAAACCATTCCATAACCATTATATTGTTATCAGCTGATAACAATGAACACACATAATAAAATTATGCTGTTTTTATACATTTTTTTTGTTTGTTTGTTTTTATGTGTCCACACCTCATATTTTGCAAGAACGCTGTACGTTATGGACAAATATGTCCGTCATTTTTGGATTCAGTACACCAAAAAACATAAAGTTTAGCTAAACATTCCATGCAGCTGATCAAAAATCATTTTTTATCCTGTGTTAGTCATATTTTCCTTAAAAAGCCCTTTCCTATCCGAACAATTATTTCGTTCCAGGAGAACTGTTTTAGCGCTAGTTTTAACATCAGGCGTGAACTTTTTTTTTTTCACTTTAATCATGAATTTACGCGATCTACTGCTTGTCGTATGAATGCTACCTAATATGCTACTAGAACTAATGTATCTCTGTAGTATACTTTTCCTAATATAGAGACATAAGATTGAACACTAAATTTGCATACTTGTCAGAAGTGTAAATACGTTACATTAATAGGGAAAAAACTAAATAAATAAATCAGATAATATTGATAATCATAATGAAAAAATTAACTGACGTTATTTTAGCCTGATGCTATTTCTGCCCTATCAAATACCAGAATAAATGAATTCCTTAATAGAAAATGTAGTCGAAGACACGAGATAAAGATGTCCGATCAATTCGAGGCGATATAACAAATTCCAAGAGAGACTACAAGCAGGAAGGCCTTCCGTTAATAGGAGCAGACATCCAACAAACTTGACAATCTACCAAGTTTTCGGGTCACCTAACTTCAATGAGTTTCCTAGCAAGTTGACCCCTTCCAATATAATCTTGTTGCTCCTACTGGCCTATCCGCTAACTTCGTTACTCAGAACCTTTGTACGGTAAAGCCATCATGGCGACGGGTGTTAATCAACTTCCTATGCAAATATTCAGTATTAATATTATTATTTATTGGAATATCCAAGGTAAAAGGTAAAATTAAATTCTAATCCTTCATACTTGGAAATTCTTATTACCAATGTGTGAAGCCAAAATCGGCACTTCCGGATTGCATCATGAGGTCAACCTCAGAAGCGGGTTTCCTCAATATGACGAGAGGGAGAAAAGATGCTAAAATTTGTAGTTTTTGTATATTTATTAGGTAGTATAGTACATCGCATACACAGCATCGTGATGAAGAAATGATAAAGAATTGATGTTACATATAGTAGGGGACAAACGGAATATGATTGATATAGACCGTAACTTCGGATGAGGTTTTGTCCAACGAAATTTAAAAGATTCAAGTGATTGCAGAAAGACGTTTTGACACAAAGAGTATTTTAAAAAATTTAGACAGGCATATCACGAATATATTTCTTAAGAATCTTGGAAAGTTAAAAAAAAAGGGCTTTAAGATAAATCGATTTAAAAGTTAGACAATTAATGTTAATTGCTCTTGTTACTTAGAAGAGCGCGGAGAGGAGGTACATAGTAATATGAAAGTTAAGTCAATAAGAACAGATTTGTCGTTAAAAGTTTTGGTAATGATCCTCTCAGGAAAGCTTAGAGCCTTCCTTTGATGGAAGTTTTCTTTATTCAGCGGTATTTTCTTCCCTTTTAAGAGGCGGAAATTTAAGATAGGTTCTTAATAAGAGTTTCTGATTAACTTATCTAATAAGTTGGGATAAAATCACAATAATTCATTAATATGTTTTTGAATTCTACTGTTTTTCACATTGAATACTTAGCTGCAAGTATTTTATTTGGGAAAACACCATTTCCCTACTGGAGATTATATGAGGAGCTTGGTATCAAAGTTGGACAACTCCATTTTTTTCAGTTTTGAGATTTTGGTCGATTCTTAAGGAGCTTTTTATGCTGCATTCGGTTTTACAACTGTTTTTCATTAAAAATAGACAGAACATAGGTAAAATAGCGTTTATTTGCACCGTTCAGAATCAAAATATGGACAATTCCAACATATTTTGGTTTCAAAAAATGACAACTCCTTGAGTAGCCAATGAGAAGCTTGCATTCATGCAATCTGCTCCCAACATGCACTGCAAATCCATCATGGCTGAATGTTTATAGTTACTTGTAATGAGTGCATTTAGCGATGATTCTAATTAATAACTCGCTGTTGTCCGGCACACTGTAGTGCCGAACGCCGGATTTTGGGACAAAACCTGTAGGTACTTGAATCTTTCTGATTTAGGTACCTATCATTTTTGAAGTATTTATTTTGTGCCGAGTCGAATGAGGCCACTACCAATTCTTTAGAATAATTATTTTAAAGATAAACGGGATTTATATAACAAAAACCGTGAAAAACAGCAAGTATTCAATTTAAAAAATTCATAGTTTACACAATTGGTAGAGATATATATCCTTCCAAATGTATTTTCAAGACCTCAAGTGAATAAATTAGGAACTAATGTGGTACTGGTAACTGTTCTCAACATATTCCTCATTATTAAAATTTTCGCGTATAACAAATAAGATGACAAGTAAGATATCAGATAGATCTCACCGTTAATATTCAGTTATTTGCTATCACAAACTTTTCAACAGCTCTCTGCAGAAAATAATAATGGTTAACTCGTTTTTCATAAAATAATCGCATCGCTAATTGATAACGTAATTTTAATAAGCTGTGCACAGGTATGGCTGAAAATTATAGCACATCAACTTCAATACATGTATTTTTAGGTAAAACAGTGCGAAGAGAACAGCTAAGTACCACATTTTTTTTCTAAACCGAATAAACTAAGGATAATTTAGATTCATTACAGATATCATTACAATTTATCTGCACAATCAAAGTGCGGTGCGCAATACTTCACCATAATTGACGTGGAAGAATATCATGAAGTCTTTGCGAAACATGGACGAGTGAAAAATGTGACAAGAGATTGGTTAGCTCAGGACTGGAGACAAGAAGCTAAGGTGGTGGTAAAGCCAACCCAATGCCTTCACTTTCCGCTTTCCAGATGTAAGCGCTTCCTATTTAATAGATCCAAGATCCACAGGAATATACTAGTATCTGGTGAGGTGAAATTCAACACAAATATCAGTATAGTTATGCCCATAACAAAGAAGGCCAAGTCACTTCTACAACTTAATCCTGCACTAATTCCCGTCGGCAGTAGTGTCAACCCCAAGTAACTTGCAGATATTAAGAATCTCTTGTCCAAGTACTTCGGAGAAAATTGGCAAGAAAGATACCGTTTTGAGTGGTACCGCAACCTCACAGTACAGAGTGAAACTGCTAATGTTATCAACAGTGGGCACTGTGAGTGTGTTGAGTTAAAGAGTGCAGATGAACTAGTTCTTTCTAAGGTGTGAGAATAATTCAAAGACTTCAGTTTTGTCAAACGGCATTTACATTTTTTTTTTCAAGTAATTTTTAACTATATGATTTTTTTAATACATTGGACATAATTATATTATATTAAAACACTCTCATGCATATCGAATTCATATTTTTCTTGGTTTCAAAAGAGGATAGATTCAATTTTAAAATGGCTCCCTTTGGCTTCAAAAACAGACAACTCCATGAATTGGTTTCAAACATGGACAACTCCACTATTTAAAGTGTAATTACGGCCTTAATACTCATATAATTTTGTAATGCCTTTGAAAAAATGTTTTTGGGGCCTAGGAGAATAACATATAAAAAAACCACCATGATACTAACAACCATATCGTGGATCTGGTTTTTACCTCACCTGTAAAAAGATCAAAAGTGGAGTTGTCCAACTTTGATACCAGGCTCCTCATATGAAATAAAGGATATTGCCACTTATGCTTATTCTTAACACTTATCAATATGAAATAATGAAGTATTTTGTCTTAAGTTTCGCCCCTTCTCAAGAAGAGTCGTAGGACGGGGAGAGTTGATATTTTATATGAATTAAATTGTATTTTGTTCCAGCAGGCGATTTCATTCAGACAAGTTCAAGTTGTCTTTCAACGCTTCTATTGAATTCCGATTGCCACTCCTTTAAATTTTGTGGTTAAGGTAAGCCGAGCGGGGGACGCCCACTGGTGGTCCCGGATTTGACCTATCTCAGGGTTCTGAAACGCGGAAATTTCTTAATTAATTGATTAAGGATTAATTAATTCCTTGATTAAAGGAAGATAACACTTTGAAATATTTTGTAAACGGTTTAAAACTGTTTTAAGTAGTTCATTAAATGCTTCAAGCACTTGAATATTACTTGACTAAATGTATTACCCCTTGGAATGGCAGTAAGCTTAAGGTAGTACAAATTAGCAGGCATCGGTAGGGAAAAGTGCGATGTTATACAATCAGCACATAACAGATTAAATGATTAATTCCATAATGGAATATATTCTAAAATGTAATTAACATGTTTTCATCAGAACTGCCAGTCAAATAGAAGAATGAGTGATGTTGCATTAGCATAAGAACCATTGTCCGATTTGCGCTTCTTCTGGATAAAGGGAGCTATTGTGTTAGAAATACTGAACGGATTAGCGTAACTTAACAAGGATTTAGCATGAATTTGAATGAAAATTCACCACTTGCTGCTATATTAGACCTTCTTTAGACAAGATATTGAGTCATTCTACTAATATTCTAAATACATTTGAGACAAGAAGAGAAATAATTCAAGGAATAGTTTTCTAATAAGAAACCCTCAAACTTGTTAATTGGAAAACTCGTTAATTGGATGTTTCGGCTTGCTCTTTAGCAGCCTTCTTCAGCTCAAAAATAAATATGCAAGATTACGGTTGGCAATAATCAAAACAGTAAAAAATATATTAGATCAGTACACAATATATATTAATGTTTTGATCATTTTAATCCTTAATTTTGTACATTTAGTTAATGGCTGAAAAAGACTTCCAAAGAGAATGCCGAATCGTCCAAAGTATAGGTTTGTTTGAAAATCATATTGTTTTTTAAAGTCGAACTATTTGCATCACATAAATTAACTTAGTCGCACAAAAAAAATGTCATAACAATTAAATTGGACAGACACGTCGAGGACTCATCGCATCGGCATCGTAATAGGAAATATTTCGGGTAAAAATGAAGTTTCAAGCCCTCAAAACCGATTTCTTTCAAATACGTATTTATAGAATAACGTATTTTGATGCACTAAACACGAATACGTTAAAAAAAAAAAACCCCTTCGCATTTAACTACGAAAGATGTAATAAGCACTAAAGTTCACTGTTATGCGGGTTATGAGAGCTAATGTTAAGAACTAAATTTGTGACGACTTTAAGGCATACATGCTATGCGTTCCGCTCGCTACGCTCGCTCAAGAAGATAACAAAACCCCAGTCAATCCAACTCGCTAAAATTAATAGAATAGAATATTAAGCACTAAAGTTCACTGTTAGGAAGGTTATAAAACTATAAGGCGTCAACAGCGTATTTGTAACCACGCGCATGCGCAGATATGTAACATTGGGAAACAGAGAACTCTCATTTGAAATGTTCAGAAACCATTTATTCAAAAATATTGTTAATTTTAAGGGCATCCTCACCCGTTGCTTAAGGGCATACGTGCTATGCGTTTCCGCTCGCTAAGCTCGCTCAAGAAGATAACAAAACCCCAGCCAATCCAACTCACTAAAATTAATAGAATTCTATTAATTATTCTATTAACTTTAGTGCTTAATAACTTCCTTCCTAGTTAAATGCGAAGGTTTTTTTTAACGTATTCGTGTTTAGTGCATCAAAATACGTTATTGTACAAAATATGAAAGAAATCGGTTTTGAGGGCGTGAAACTTTTAGCGCGGTTCCTCCCTCCCCCATAGGGAGGAACCCCGCTTATAAGGTTGATACAATGAAACAATCCGGAAGTGCCGACAAGAAAATTTCGCGTTTCAGAACCCCTAGAGACCGAAAATAACGGTGATTCAAATTTGTATATATATATATATATATATATATATATATATATATATATATATATATATGTATATATATATATATATATATATATATATATGTATATATTTATTTATATATATATATAAATATATATTTGTCTGTTCGCTCATTTCTGGCTTCCCTGATGGTCCGATTTTGATGAAATTTGGTACAAAAATCCGTCGTCCAATTTGAAAGGTCAAGTTCGTCAACCAGCAAAATCCGCCCACTGGAAGATGGCGGTTGGGGCGAAATTCGCGCAGAAAAAATCGTAACGCTTACGTTTTTGAGTTCATAAGCTTGTAAGTACTCTTTTTATAGGCTTCTTGGGCTAGGAAAACGAATGAAACCATTTTCAAGGCGATAGCTTTAACCGTTTTCGAGAAAATTGGAAAAATAGTTTTTGAATACCGTTTTTGGTTTGGGTACTTAGAATCACGGGATTCAGTTGAAACATTATCTGCATGAAAGTAATCTACTTTCATTAAAACTAATATGTTGAAAGCAGAGTTGGGCATAATTTTATTTATAAATAAAAATACGAATTTATTCGTACTTCATATATTTGTGAATACGAATATAAATAAATTCGTACTTCATATATTTGTGAATACGAATATAAATAAATTCTTATTCATAAGTGTGAATACGAATTTATTTTTATTCACATATATTAAATATAAAAATACAAATAAAATTTTATTCGCAAATTTTTCTGCGAATAAAAATAAATTCACAGTAAAAATTGTAAATAATCACAAAAAATGTGAATATTTACAAAAAATCAAGTGATTACAAAAAAAAATCACATTAAAATATACGAATAAAAATTTATTCACATTATAATTTGTGAATAAAAATTTATTCACATTATAATTTGTGAATAAAAATGTATTCACAATAAAATTCGCAAATAAATTATGGATTTATTCGTATTAAAATGATATTACGAAAGTTATTGAAGGTGCCGATTTTTTTTTTTTTTTTTTTTTTTTTTTTTTTTTTTTTTTTTTTTTTTTTTTTTACGGAGGTACTTAAACAAAAAATCTAGGCGCTAATAACCTAGACGTTAAACGCCTTTAAAAAAAAAAAAAATATATCACTTTCAATAACTTTCGTAACATCATCTTAATACGAATAAATTCATAATTTATTTGAGAATTTTACTGTGAATAAATTTTTATTCACAAATTATATTGTGAATAAATTTTTATTCGTATATTTTAATGTAATTTTTTTTGTAATCACTTGATTTTTTGTAAATATTCACATATTTTGTGATTATTTACAATTTTTTCTGTGAATTTATTTTTATTCGCAGAAAAATTTGCGAATAAAATTTTATTTGTATTTTTATATTTAATATATGTGAATAAAAATAAATTCGTATTCACACTTATGAATAAGAATTTATTTATATTCGTATTCACAAATATATGAAGTACGAATTTATTTATATTCGTATTCACAAATATATGAAGTACGAATAAATTCGTATTTTTATTTATAAATAAAATTATGCCCAACTCTGGTTGAAAGTTATGTTACGTTTGGAGTTAAGGAAGGGTTAGAATAAAATATTTTAAACATGACATGAAAAGTTTTGGGAACTTCGCATACTTTCATTAATATCTCGAACATGGTTGGCAAATATTGATAAGTGTATAGAAACTATTTGAATGCTTTCTAAATTTTCTACAAAAAAGATTCTGAAACAATTTTTGTTTAGGTGATGTCAATCGAAGAAATAAGTGCTTAAAACTTCAAATACGTCTATTTAGTTCATATGAACGGGATTTTGTCGTTCTTTTTGTAATTTTTGTCTCTTTCCCTTAGTTTTTTATTGCTTTTTATTTTTGTAATTTCTTATGTTGTATTTGTAAGGAAAATGTATATGTGTGTAAAACAGGATAGGTAAAATGAGACCAATTTTCTGTTGCTAGAAATAATAAAAAGTTTTGGTAACTTCGTATATTTTCATTAATATCTCGAAAACGGTTGAAAATCTTGAGAAGCGAAAGGTTACCATTCGAAAGCTTACTAAATGGTCTACAAAAAAGGTTCTGAAGAAAGTTTTGAATAAGCGATGTCAATCGGAGAAATAAGTGCTTAAATTTTGAAGTAATTGATTTCGTTTATTCGAACGGTTCTTTTTGTCTGTTTTTATTCCTTGTTATTTTTTAATTGCTTTAAGTTGGATAATGTATTTGAAAATAAAACAGACTAATTTTATTATTTAAATTTTAACGTTCAGATTAATTAAAATAAGAAGATTAATTAAAATAAGATTTAATTCAGATTAATTAAAATAAGAAAAACAATTCATTGTTAGAAATATATCAGGCTGTACCGTATGAAATGTCAATTTTGGATTTGCCGATTTCCTTCAAATGTATTGAAACTGTCGAGGCTCCTAATCCGAGTTCTTTGGCATATTCCCTAGTGTTTGCAATTGCTTATAGTAGTCAAATGTATTTGCCAATAAAACAGGATACGTATAATTAGAAACAATATTTTATTTTTGCGGAATCTTGGGATTCTCAGATGCCGTATGAATATCTATTAGGACCCCGTCGTATATTTTCCTTAATATCTCAAAAAGGGTTAGAAAATCGTGGCAAGTGAAATGTAACAGTTCGAAAGCTTACTAAATTCTCTACAAAAAATGTTTTGAAGAAATGTTTGATGGGGTCGTCACATTAGGAGAAATAAGTGCTTAAAACTTAGTTAGTTAGTTTCGTTTATTGAAACGGATCTATTTGTGTGTTTCCCGCATTTTTTTTTTTTTTTCACTGCTCGTTATTTTTGTACTTGCTTAGAGCAGTCAAATGTATTTGTCAGTAAACAGGATACGTATAATTAGAAGTAATGTTTTGTTTGTTAGAATTCGAAGAAGCCGTATGAATATCTAGATTACAGTACTGGTGTTGAATTGTTCTAAGTATTCCCAATTTTCATCTGTTGCCCATAGTTTTTTATTGTTAGTAGTTTTTTCTTATTGATTATAGAATATAAATCGATTTGGCTATAAAACAGGATACGTAAAATTAGTAACAATATTTCGTAGATTTCTGAGCGAAATGCCTTTAAGATTTTCTACCACCACGAACGGCTTTTTTCATCTATTTTTATCCAATAGATAGGCTTTATTTGGCATATTATTCTATATATGTTTTACTAAGCAGGGGATTATGATGAAATGTCGTCTTTTTGCTGTGGATTTTAATTACGATGTATCTAAGATTGGGTAACATTGGCGAGTCTACATATTTAAGAACCGACGACGGAGGTAGACTTCTTGCTATGATTTAGTCTACATATGTATATTAAGTCGTAAATCCAAAAAATAAACTTCACAACGGTTAGGTACCAGGAGCGAATAGAGAGTCGGTTCTGTGCCCATAGAAACATAAGGTCCCCAGGATATTTACCTGCTAGGAGTTAATCCTCAAGAGTTGTAAATATACCCCAGGTATCTGCCGACACAAATACAAAGCATAGGCAGGGTGCAGAGAGCAATTTAATGATTTCATTCACCAACATTTCTTAAACTATACTAGATTCTGAAATAACACACTTCCAAACATAGGTTATATATTTATTCCTTGTTATTTTTTAATTGCTTATAGTTGGATAATGTATTTAATAATAAAATTGGTTAAGTAAAATAAGAAAAACAATTTATTGTTAGAAATATAGCTTTCAAAGATGGAGAATAGAAAAAATGATGACAATTTTCAACTACGGGCCCATTCTAGGGTTGGCCGACCCATCCAGGTAAGATCATAAATCAAGACCTTTCGAGAAAGGTGGAATAAATGTTCCTATTTTAATCTTTCCAAATGAGACTAGGGATAAGAACGGAACCGCGCTAAGATGATGCAGTTCCTGCGAGTCGGACTTTTCTTTTTTAATTGTAGAATGGAAATGATCATTTTTAACACTTTATTTTGACGCAATTGTTAATAGAGAAATATATTCAATGGTTTACATATTTCATTTGGTTTATTTCAAAGCCAATATACCATGTACGTCCTTTACAAGATACAAGACAAAGCTACTTAAAACGTGCCCTACATTCGAAAGTACAAGCCTCAGAATCAGCATCCAGTAGCCGTTAAACCTCTGGCCTCCTAAATTCGAATTCATTCCGCATACTAATGCGGCCGAAGGGATTCAAAAGTATTCTCTTAATTCGCCCTAATTGTTGTTTAAATAAAAATAACGTTTAAAGGCAATAAAACGGCTGTTTCTCGTTACTTCACAAAACAAAAATCAAATAGTAGTAGTTTTTAGCGCGGGTCCTCCCTTCCTCCATGGAAGGAAACCCACTTATCAGGTTGGCCTCATGAAGCAATACGGAAGTGCCGACTAGAACCTTTCTCGATTCAGAAATCAAACCTGCGGTATCTAATGAAACGAATATCTATAACTTTGCCGAGGGAAAAAATTTGGTTTTTCTTGGGATTTTTCGTTAAATTCTAATCGTAGTAAAAGTAAAGAATCTATTCACTAGGGTATATAATTGCCTGCAAATAATTTACTTACGTGAGTTGTAATAGAGCAACCTCATTGGGAGAAATCGGTGTTATCGGAGTAATTTCCGCTTGGAATACTGTCTGTCCCTGGTCTTGATTTTCTTTGAGATTTCATTTTACAATTTGAAATGTGTTTACATTTTTCCAGAAAAAATAAGCCAGAACATTAGCTGTTAGCACTTTCCTCCGAAGGAAAGTAGCTATTGAGGTTGTACTCATGACGGAATTTTTGAAAAATTTCTTAAAATCTTTATCGATCCTACCTAGTAGACACCGAAAATGACCCCTGTTAAAATTTATATATATATATATATATATATATATATATATATATATATATATATATATATGTGTGTGTGTGTCTGTTAACACGATAGCGGCCAGAGTTTTAGTTTTTTCTTCACGAAACGCGGTATATAGCGTTCAATTAGCAAACGATTGAACGAGTTCGTTAACCACCAAAATCGGTCCACCGGGAGGGGGGGTTTACCCCGGACCCAAAACACTAATTTGACCATGCCAGCCGTAGTTTTTGTTATAGTTCAACGAAACTCGGTATTCGTTATGTTGATCTAAAGAGAGAAATACGTTGTAAAAATAAACTAAATCGGGTTACCTGGAGGGGGGAGGGGTTACTCCGGACCTAAAGTACTAATATAAACATAACGGTCGTAATTTCTGCTGTATTGTAACGAAACGCGGTATACGTCGTGGGTATCTCATGAGAAAGAAGTGTTGTAAAAATGAAGTAAATCGGTCTATTGGAAAGGAGGGTTTACTTTAAACTGTATTTCATTACAATTGCCCGCCAGACGTAGGTTCACAAAGCCGCCGCGAGGAGCGCTATCTACCACTAGGGGGACTGTATCCTGTTCCTGGGTCAGAACAAAAGATGGAAAATGAAGTTTTTGTGTATTTATTAAGTAGTACAGTATCATGTATTAACATAACTCTGGAATCAAATTATTTACAAAATTAATAATTGAACAGTTCTCATAAGAAATGTAAATGAACAGAACTATTCAAGTTTTTATTTTATTTATATAGGTTATTTACAGCAAATTATTCAGTAATGTAGTCTACAATACAAAAATTCTGAGGAAAGTGCTTCGTTATGCAGCTCCTGCGTGACGGACTTCTTCTATTCCAAGCTTTACAAATGATACTAGGGATAAGACCGGAAACGCGCAAAGATCACGCAGTTCCTGCGAGACGGACGTTTGTACTTTGGGATTTATTGGCACTCAACATTTAACAAAATTTTTTTTTATAATTAATACACTTCGACTTCATGCTAACGCTACTAAAAAAAATATACTCTACTCATTGAAATATCCGTTCACCATTTACTACACTGGCCACTGGACAGTGATTTCTTTTCATTTCTCTTAATACGATTTCGTTATTTCTTTCTTTAAAAAGCTGATTGTTACCATTTTCTCATTCTGGGCTCCTGAGAATCACCATAAAAACGTTTTTCATTTTATTTATTTATTTATTTAATAGCATCAAGCCAAGTGTTTTGGTTGCTGTAATATCTAATGAACATGATCTTGTTGATGCACATATCAACTGGTAAAACACAAATAAGGTCCGTCAGAGGGGTTAGCAACCCCCTTTACTAGGCTCAAACTGCATTTTTATAACCTGCAGAAGAGATAGAACTGAGCTTACAAAACGTATCGCTAGACACCGCAAAGTGGCTAATAGTCCACGGGGCATGACCCTCGTTGTCACGAAAGTGGTTATCAGTCCACGGGGCATGCGCCTCGTTGTCATGAAAGTGGCTATTCGCCTCGAATGAGTTAATGAGTACCTGCAATGAGGATATCACTGAGCTTGGCATTGGCAACGCTATCTCCCTAGTGCACCGTATGTTTAAAAAACAGATTTCTATTGTAGACATTTGATCAATGTTTGTTTTAAAGATCAGAACTAGACTTCCAAAACAAATGTAGTTTTATTTACCAATATACCCGATCCCGATTAACTAAATATTAGCGATAATTTATTTAGGCGTTTGTAAATCTACCCTTGAACCGTTGTTTGTGGAGAGAGATAATGCTTCCGATTCATCTTTCTGTGTTTCTGATAGGTTCCCCCCTTTGTACAGGGTACATCCCCTTTGTGAACCCCGTACAGGTTTCATTTCATTCATTCCTGTCAGTAAGCCGGATCTCTTGACGCTTAAGGTAAAAATCATTTATTAATTGTTTTCTCAGATTTCCAAAGAGGAAGGAAAGGGGAATAAGAGGTGTCATACTTAAGCCTCTCCACCGGTGGACTGGATTTCGTCGGCTGTTTAAGCAATTCCATTTTATCGTACAAAATTAACTAAATCTTTTATAAATCTGCCCCTTTTTTCTGAAGAAGAAATGTATTATTGGTAAATATTATATTCATGGCCTAGAACTAGTAGAATATTTTTTTTCAAATCTTTAAGTTTAATGGAATTAAACTTATAACAATAATTAAAACTGTAGCCCGCCCACAAACAAAGGAACAAGAAGGGGCGTGGTCGGAGAGGAGCAAGTCCTTCCCACACATCGGCTGAATGCAGCGCCTGCGCACTACCTTGTTCTTTTTTTGCGACAGGGATATAGTATTTGTTTCCTTCTCCGTGCAGCCAAACCACATAGGCTACAGGTGTCTATCTAAGAAAAGCTTTAGATAGGTGGCGCAGCATCATATTTAGCTGAAGCCAGAAAATATTAAGATCTATTAAACCCACTATAACTCACTTTACATCATTCATAACATCTTTTTTTCTGGTACGGACGAGTTAAACTCGATTTCGTCCTCCTGTTTTAGACGAACGGCTAGGCAGAATAAAGTTATTATTTAGGTACAATGAATTTAAAATTTGATGAAAATACAGTACAAATTTTAAGAATAATCAACCCTTTTGTGAAATAAAGTAATCACAATATTAACCTTCAATCTAGATACCTATTTAATATTTTTTAGAGGCAATACTTGCCCAGATACTTTTTATTGTATTTTATTTAAGTTTCAGAATATATACTTTATTCATACTATCTAGATTATCTATATGTATATAGCTACTCACTAATGATGTGGAGTATCGTAAAAATAAAATAATAATAATCTTTGAAAATAAGAATTTATATGATTGTATGTGTGTGTGTGTGTGTGTGTGTGTGTGTGTGTGTGTGTGTGTGTGTATTCACATGTATACATAGCTTCTGAGTAGTAATATTCCACAAGGCTTTGATTTCTCGAGCGTTTTCGAATCATTTAAGAAATCTACCAACCCAAAAATGCTCATTAACATTTTCTGCATTGATCTGCAGAAACAACGTGATAAGCAAACGTGATTTGTGTCATCGTGTCAACAGTGCATGTGGGTTTCCACCTGCAAAAAGAAACACTACAAATGTAGAAGGATTTACTCCGGAGTAATAAAAGTCTTCCTCCAGCTCCGTGACTAGTGACATAAGAAGAAGGAATAGGATCATACCTCCAAACAATCAAATCTTCTCCTCTTCACGACTCCGGGGAAGGCATGTATGCTAAAAATGTTGGTAAAAAAAATGGCAATGTTTTGGGTGAAAAATTGTTTTTAATCTGCTATTTTGTCTACATCCATCCCGCAAATTTTTGGAGTTAACGAAATCATCTGATCTATCTGACTAAAATATAATAAAATTCAAATCTTTGTTTCAAGAAATAAATCAAGAATGAACGCTTTTATTGCCTCGCTTTTGTACTTGTTCGTTTTTTAAAAAAGTCGCCGTCGTTTAGGAGCTCATAAAAAAAATTAAAACAAGTTTGGTGAAAGCTAACACCCTGGGCATCGTTTTCGAATGAGCATGTGCTCTTATGCAAAATAATATTTATAATTCTACTTATTTAATAATTTTGGTATTCTTGTTGGCCACAAACCTTTTTTCTTAAATCAGCAAAAAATTGTTTAAATTCATTTATTATCAGAGGAATGTTTTAGTTGTAAGAGTTAATAATATAATACGTTGAATTATATAGCTGACATTACCTATGACATGGGAGTTTAGAGTTCGCGCCTTGGTGAGGGATAGTCGTGCCCTGCTGAGTGTGAGTGTGACGCGGGTGTGATCCATGCCGACACTGGAGACGGCGGTAGGTTGGTGAGCCTGCGCCACCCCCTTTCCCCCCCCCAGGCCCCTCTTTGTTATCAGTAGCCTTTCCCAAGAGTCTTCTTCTTATCAGCTCTTATCACTAACGAATTTCCCCCAACCTCCTTGTCAGCGGCTTGATTAGAAGAAGTCAATGGAGGCCCGCCAGTTTTTATTGGACCTAAACTCTATACAATCTTTTTTCCTAATAACCAATATTAATAATACTTCTTTCTTATAAATGTATGTGTATGTATATATATATATATATATATATATATATATATATATATATATATACTAAACACATAAACAATTTATCTCTTCCTACTTATCGCCATGCCACAAACTGGAAATTTCCTCCGGTATTGCAGCCGGCCTTCTCAATTGGTGCATTACCCTTATTTGTAGGAATTGCTGGTTGATGGGAAATTCATATAGCACCAGTGGAATTTCATTAGTGCGGCTCTTATTTCTTTACCTGAATGAAAAATGTCCTGACTTCTCTCTCTACCTCACGTTGGTTGTTGTTTAGAAAACCGTACAGCCGGAGATACACACCGCAAATTATGAGGCGATGAAACCACGCAGCGTTGAACATTCAGAGGGACCACCGTTACATTCATGATCTATAAATTCTGAAACATGAAATTTTCTAGTCGGCACTTCCGGATTGCGTCATGAGGCCAACCTCATAAGCGGGAGTCCTCCCTATGGGGGATAGAGGAACCGCGCAAACAACTCTGCTATCGTTTTTATTGTCGTCTAATAGAACAGCGAGGTAACATTTGTTCCAGCTTCATCTCATGTTACAAATGTTACCAAAACTATTGGAAAAAAACAGTGATTAAGATTTTCTTTTGTAGGGAATGAAGATTTTTGTATTTATTATTTTAGTGGCTTGCAATATGACAATAGTTTTTTGATCTGTATAATACAGATTATGCAGTGAGCAATCTGAGGGTTCATATTTGAATAACAAAAACGTCCAAAGAGTAACTTGAGATATTTGCGATACATCTTATAAGTAGTCCGAAAATTATGAAAAAAATATGCAAGGTACACCTAATTAATAGCTTCAATTCACGTTGGTTTCATTTAAAGATCTAGTATAGTTTCATAGAAAAACGACTTTGAAGTTAGGGGTTTCAACCCTTATTCCCTCAAAACTAATACAGTTAGAGGTTTGATAATTGACGAAAAATTATTTCAAGGAACTAGTCGCCAGTGCAGATTTCATATGGAAACACGGCGAGACCCTTTCTGCAAAGTAGGATATTGCAATTCTCATCTCTGTGACGCTTCTCAGTAAACATGGTTTCAGAGTACCAGTATTTAACTGTTCTTGTAGTCTTTTCTTAATTTATATTTCTTTAATTCCTACAACTTTTGTATTCTCTACATCATTGTTCATTCCGTAATCCTTGTCGACTTAAAACCATTCTCTGTTGCTTTTTTGTAAGCAGAGAGTAGAGGTTTGAGGGGGGTTTTCAATCAGGGTTGAGGTTTTCAATCGGTAAAACCAAAAGTTGTTCCAAGAAAAGAGTCCGTCCACCAGGAGAGAAGAAGCCGTACTGACACGACTCTGTATTGGACATAACCTGCTTACTCACGGACACCAAATGATAAAACAGAACCGATCCAGTAGTGAACAGTGTAACCAAATACTCATAATGATTTATTTGAGGGAATAATTTATAATCTCACTTTAAGTTTTTATTTTTAACGGCGTTTCAACATCTGGGCTATGAGCGCCAGGCTGTCCATAGGTTGCCACTCTGTTATAATCCTAACAGTACGTGGTCGGTCGCCCATTCAAGCACTGTACCCTCGAAGTTGCTTCATGGGCGTTTACAAGGGGGGCTGCAGCCCCCCCCCCCCCCGAAATTTGCAAAATTGTGTGTATAGTATACATATGGGAAGTGAGCTAATTTTGATTGACAGATCGCTGGAGCTAGACCGGCTGGGGGGTTTCTAGAAAACCTTCCCTTCCTAGACAGATAAACATTTGTTTCGTGGTATTTTATTGAATAAACTCATTGTTTTCTTTTAGAGGCAGGAACTTGTGTTTCTACTAAGATAATAAATATTTGTCCAAAGGCAGCTGCGATTGGATAGCCTGATCATAACCAGTCTAGTTCGAACATTCTTCGCGACTGGAGGCATGGCAGCCCCCCCCCCCACCCCCGAAATTTCGATTTAGTTGGTAAAAATGTGTCAAAAAAACCTTAAAAATAAATTAAATAAGGTGATTCAGGTCAGAAAAAATAATTCTTTTGGGGAGTAATAGCGTTTTAGTTGGCTAACTATTCCAAGTTCTCGATTGTTAGCATTCCATATCCCCGAAATTGTCCCAGCCCCCCCCCCCCCCGCCGAAATTTTCCCAGCCCCCTCGAAATAATTTTCTATATAAGCCAATGCGTTGCTTAATTTCGGAGATCAATGGGAACCGGGGTCTCCCGTGGTCTAGTGGCTAGCGCCTTAGATTCATAAGCGGGAGATGGTGGGTTCGATCCCCACTGCCTCGGCGGCAGGAATTTTCTCATCCCACGGCTAGTTGGGAAAATTCCTCGCTGCACCCTGGAAAAAGAAGAATCAATGGGAACCGATTATGTATTCAACGCGGTTATGGCCGTTGGCTCTTACTTTAAGTGAAATTATTAATGCTAATTTATTTATTAATGCCTGGGAAGCTAATAAGATTGACAAGGATGACTCTGGAAGGAACAAAATGTAAGGTCAAAACCAGAGTAGGCGTCTCTGATAGCTTCGAGGTAAACAGGGGGTTAAGACAAGGGGACCCTTTATCACCTGCATCACCTGTGAACTTGGCACCCCACTTTCGAATACATTGGGACAAAAAAAAACACGCACCCCTAAAACTGAAAAAGTTGCGATTTTGAAAATTCAAAAAACGGCTGTAACTTTTTTTCTGGGCAACTACAAACGAAAATTCATTCACTGCTAACAACTACAACCGATTTCGAATACATTGGGACCAAAAAAAAAAAAAAAAAACACGCACCCCTAAAACTGAAAAAGTAGCGATTTTGAAAATTCAAAAAACGGCTGTAACTTTTTTTCTGGTTAACTACAAACGAAAATTCTTTCACTGCTATCAACTACAAACGATTTCGAATGCATTGGGGCCATAAAAAAACACGCACCCCTAAACATGAAAAAGTTGCGATTTTGAAAATTTAAAAAACGGCTGTAACTTTTTTTTCTGGGCAACTACAAACGAAAATTATTTCACTACAAACAACTACAAACGATTTTACGTCGAATAAAAATGGTTTGGTTCCAATCGGTTGAAGTCGGGTGCGGGGTATTTTTGCCCCCCCCCCCGCTTCTCAAAATCGGGGCAACTACAAACGAAATTTTTTTCACTACAAACGATTTGCAATTTTTTGAGTCTATTGTCATATTTTTTTTCGAAAGTGGGGTGCCAAGTTCACAGAGGTCTTGAAGTCGCCATCCGAAAGATAAGGACAAACCCAGGGGGCACCATTTACAATAGGCTCACTCAGCACATGGCGTATGCTGATGATGTGGTAATTACAGGGAGGACCACAGCAGCTTTGGCCGGTGCTGTAACGGAATTCACTCGTGCAGCGCAAGACTTAGGACTCACTACAACTAAAGGAAAGACCGAATATATGAAGACCTCGAGACAGACCAAATAACGAGGAGGGAATGTGGATTTGGGTGAGGACACGTAGCGTAGCTGTGGCACATTTAAGTGCCTGGGGGGAGTAGTAACGGAGAACAATAACCTGGAAGTGGAGGTTAAGGGCAGAATGGTGGCGGGAAACAGATGTTTCTACACCTTGCAAAAAGCACTCCGATACAAAAGTCTCTCTAGGAAAGCAAAGATTTTATTATATAAAACTGTGATAAGACCAGTCATGGGGGTATATAGAAAATAATTTCGGAGGGGGCTGGAAAATTTCGGGGGGGGGGGGGCTGAGGCTATTTCCGGTGTATGGAATAATAACAATTTAGATCTTGGAAGAGTTTTAGCCAACTTAAACACTATTACACCCAAAATAGAATATGTTTTATGAACTAAATGATCTTATTTAATTTATTTTTAAGGGTTTTATGACATTTTTACCGATCAAGTCAAAATGTCGGGGGGGGGGCTGCAGCCCCCTCAGCCCCCCCCCCCCCTTATATAAGCCCATGAGACCAGTTGTTTTGTACGGCAGCGAAACGTGGACTCTGACCAAAGAAATGAGGAGAGGTCTGCTGGTCTGGAAAAGAAGAGTCCTGAGGAAGATTTTCGGAGCCGTAAGAGATCAGCACAGGTGGAGGGTCAGAAGCAATGCCGAACTTACAGAACTGTATGGCGAGCCTGACATCCTCTATGTCATCAAGAAAGGAAGGCTATGGTGGTTAGCGCATGTGGAAAGAATGGAACCCTGTAGACTGCCTAAATTGATGCTGAATGGTGCACATGGGGGAAAAAGGAAGAGAGGCAGACCAAGACAGAGGTGGCTTGATGACCTGGAGGAGGACGTGCGGACGCTAGGGATCCGAAATTGGAGGAACATAGCAGCAAACCGCGTGGAATGGAGCAGGATGGTGGCAGAGGCCTAGGTCCTACAGCACCCAACAGTGACTGAGTGTGTGAATTTATTTAATAACTAAGTAATAAATAACTATAAATAAAAAATAGAAAAGTAAGATTAACTAAATGCCAACTAATTATAATCTACGCTAAAATTAATAATAAAAGAGGTGTCCATGAATGTTAACGCGTCCGTGCGTAACGTCGAGGGTTCAATTTCGACTAGGGGCAGGGGTTTTTCTTTTGACAAACCGTCAAAAACGTTTTGGCGAGAAAAGGGTGGTAACCTGTCGAAAACCCGTCCCTATGTCTGCATTATGTATAAGGACGTTAACATTTAAATAAATGGCAATTTAAATATATATACGTGTGTATGTGTATTTATATATATATATATATATATATATATATATATATATATATATATATATATATATATATATATCTTATTCTAAATGATGAACAATATTTTAAAAAATGTTTTATAACAGGCAACACAAGAAATCTACAAAACAAGTTAATAGTGGGATAGTTTGAATGTAACTACAATTACAAAAACAAATGGGGAAACTGCATTCACGATACCAGCGAATTGTGCAGACAACTAACAGTTATAGATAGAAATTTTTCGAACAAGCTTTTTGACTTCGTAACTTTGTTTGGACTGGATAGGTGGTAAACATATCAAAAGTCCTTTGTTCCGAGGGGGAGGGGAGGGGTTAGAAGGTCCCATTTTTCGGGTTTTCACTTATATCTCGAAAACCCTGCGTCCTAGCGACATGTCTGTTCCAT
Source organism: Gonocerus acuteangulatus (assembly GCA_946811695.1). Taxonomy (NCBI): domain Eukaryota; kingdom Metazoa; phylum Arthropoda; class Insecta; order Hemiptera; family Coreidae; genus Gonocerus; species Gonocerus acuteangulatus. Next base: position 97,070,588 of record OX328123.1, on the reverse strand, counting down.
AACAAATGAAAGCTGATTAAATTTGCTACAAGTTGTACTCAATGTATTCTGAAGGAAAATACATAAAATAGCAAAGTAATATATATTATTGAAGGGAATGCAACACTGTACAACCCTTGCAACACTATAACCGTTATTTATTTTTTGGTTGCATCGTTGAAGAGTTATCCGGTCAAAAAGGGGAAAAAATGTGCGGCAAAAGTGTTTTTCCCCAAAATGACCGGCTTTCAAGAGCGGACATTTCGGAAACTAAAGATATCTCGAAATCTTTACTGAGTAGAACTTGTAGTAAATTTATTCAGCTTTCATTTGTTATAGAATAGTTATGTCGCTAGGATTCAGGGTTTCAAAGATATAAGTGAAAACCCGGAAAATGGGACCTTCTAACCCCCCCCCCCTCCCCCGGAACAAAGGCTACGCGCGGGGACTTTTGATATGTTCACCTCCTATCCAGCCCAAACCAAGTTTCGAAGTCAAAAATTGTGTTCCAAAAATGTCCATCTATAGCTGTTTTTAAGCATTCGTTGCCTGGACTGAATGGGAAACTAACTACATTTAAATCATTTTTATTTACGGAACAATAATCATTCTTATTCCTAACAATAGTTAGGAAAATAATAAATAATATTGTACATTGAAATATGAACATCTTGATTATTCGCGACTGTAAGCTACCGTATAAGGTCGACTTATTTACTGAGAAACCCTCATTTATACATCCTAAATCTACAATCATAGGTTTTAAAACCTGAATTATCTCTATATGATGAGTAGCGGGAACATCCTCCGGAAAGGAGAAGGAAATTAAATTTGATTGTTTGAAAACCAGACACTACTACCCTGGAACTACACAATCGCCAAGGGATTCTGTTGGCTGTTATACTATATTTAACTAGGTGACCCAGCCAAGCATTGGGAACTGTTGGGGCTCAGTAGTCATGACAGATTGAATTAATTTATTACTCGTGATTTTTGCAGATTTTAAATCATATATCGAGAATAAAACATTCTGCCAAAATTTGAAAGTGATAGGTGAAGTACGGGAATGTTGAAATCAACTTGCGTGTTATAGAAGAGAAAGAATAATACACTTTTTTAATTTAAATTTTATTTATCTAATTTTCAACTATTGTTTGTAGTTAATGACATTTTTACAAAATATACTAAATAAATTCATAACATGTACAAATTAATTAAATTTTATAAATGAGGTAGATAAAATAGGCTTCGAACTATTATTTCCATTATCTTAAATTGGTACTTACGTATTAGCGTCAAAGCAGGTTAAAGAGTCGGGTCTCAGAGAGCTGGATCATCACCGGGTCAGAGAGCTGGATCAAGGAGTCAAATCAGTTTTTGCCAATATGGCGACGGGATTATCAACGATTTGGGTTAACTGGAGTTTTGATATAACCTTTAGCGAGCGAAAACGCGTAGCACTTATATTAATAGCATAATTGCTATGCGTTTCCAATTACTTTAATTGCTATGCATAATTGCTCGCTCAAGATTATATCAAAACTCTAGTCAATCCAACTCGTTGATAATATAGATCAAGGATGGTTTTTCACTGGATAATGGACTGATATAAAATTTAGCATCGCTTCAAAACAATCTCTTTCATCCTTGCTATTCTGTTGTCGCCATATAAACTCGCACAAAAACTGAAATCGCGTAACAAGCAAAAAAAAAAACATTGCGTGGGGGGGATGGCTACTATAACATAATAGCCAATGATATCTCTGAGAGTGATTGACCAATAGGAATGCGTTATCCACGATCCAGATCTCTGAACGAGACCCGCCTCTTTAACCTGCTTTGACGCTAATACGTAAGTACCCTTAAATTAATCAAATTGAGAATTGCCTAAGCCCTAATAGGTTCATGATAATCTTGGATCTATCTTTTGCTAGCATGTATAGATTTGATGGTTTTCACACACGTGAGCAGGCGACATGTAGTTACCCATGAGAGGAACACATATTTTCTCAAGTCCAAACCGAAAATAAACATTATTTGGCATTATTTTTGACCTAAACGAATCGGAAACTGAAGGTATTGGTTCTGCTAAATGGTATTGGAGATTCTGACGGTAAAAATGGATTTCGTGGCAACAATAATATTCGTACACCACACTGCACAATTATAACACAATACACAGTTCAATTATAAAAATCAATCGCGAATAATTAAAATAATACGGTTATTTCATGAAAATAAGCAAATATTACGTGGAATAGAATCTCGTATATAGAAAATAATCTCAGGGGGAGGGGGCTGGGAGAATTTGGGGAGTATGGAGTACAAACAGTCTTGAACTTAATTAAAAGTTTGCCAACTAAAACGCTATTAAGCCCCAAAAGAATTATTTTTCTGATCTAAATGATCTTATTTAATATATTTTTAAGTCACATTTTCACCGTTGAAATCACAATTTCGGAAGGGGGGGCTATAGTCCCCCCTTATATACGCCCATTAATGGAATGTATTATCTAGAAATCGAAACACAATGCTATCTACTAGATGTATACACAACCCAAAATGTCACGCCCCCCCCCCCCCCCCCCAAAATGGCTTCGCCTCCTCGAATTCCGCAATTACAAAAAATAATAAATACAAACAGTCGCTTATCGCGTTTTAATGAAAACATTACTAATATATAAAAACCAAAAACAAATATAAGCCGAGGGAAAAAAAGACAATTTAACGGTTTTAACCGTTAAAAAAAAGCATCTTCGAATTTGTAGCACCGATTTCATAAGAATCGTCATTGCTGGAAATTTATTAACCATTCGAATAGGTTGAAGCCCCCCCCCAAATCGGTTAAGATGTGTCATCAAAATCTTAAAAATAAATTAAATAAGATCACTTAGTTCAGAAAAAATAATTTCTTTTGGGTGTAATAGCGTTTTAATGGGCTAACTATTCCATTGTAAGTATTCCATAACCCCCAAATGCTCTCAGCCCCCCCCCCCGTGAAATTATTTTCTATATAAAAAGGTAAAGAAATAGGAAGACAGACTCAGTGGTTATGTAGAAACGTATCGGCAACTCCCATCATCAGCGCTGCGGCAATAACTATCATCAGGGCACCGATAGAGCTAGTCACCGAAACGCATCTATCCCTGAAGTTCTAGACCTAAGTATTTTCCATTTCATTATAATCAGTTTATTAATGTATATACGATTTTTTATATAGGCATCAATGAACATTATTCAAGTTTTTGGACACTGAGACCCGAATGAGCCCACATTCAAGACAACATTTTGAAAACTAATGGAAAAAATATATTGGTTGCTTAACGACACGGGGGCTTTAAATTTATTGGGGCAGAAACGTCTGATTTATAAATGCAGTCACATTAATTTAAGTGTCAACAACATTAATTCGAAAACTGACAAACAAGACATTTTTCCATTTACTCCACAGTGTTCCGTAAGCTCTCTTGGCCATCATTTGGTTTTTTTCTCAGGCTCCCTACCATTTCCGGGGTATGGAATATGAAAAATTTAGAGCTTGGGATAGTTTTAGGCAACTAAAACTAGTATATTAGTACTTTAGGTCCGGAGTAACCCCTCCCCCCTCCAGATAACCCGATTTAGTTTATTTTTACAACGTATTTCTCTCTTTAGATCAACATAACAAATACCGAGTTTCGTTGAACTATAACAAAAACTACGGCTGGCATGGTCAAATTAGTGCTTTAGGTCCGGAGTAACCCCCCCCCCCCTCCAAATAAACCGATTTAGTTTATTTTTACATCCCATTTTTCTCTGTTAATTACCACCACGAATACCGAGTTTCGTTGAAATGTAACAAAAATTACGGCTGGTAGTGGCAAATTGGTAATGTGGGTCCGGAGTAAACCCCCCCTCCTAATGAACCAATTTAGTTTATTTTTACAACGTATTTCTCTCTTCAGATCAACATAACGAATACCGAGTTTCGTTGAAATATTACAAAAACTACGGCTGGCATGGTCAAATTAGTGTTTTGGGGCGGGGTAAACCCCCCCTCCGGGTGGACCGATTTCGGTGGTCAACGAACTCGTTCAATCGTTTGCTAATTGAACGCTAGATAGCACGTTTCGTGAAGAAAAAACAAAAACTCTGCCCGCTATCGTGTTAACAGACATATATATATATATATATATATATATATATATATATATATATATATATATATATATATATATAGATATATATAAATTTTAACGGGGATCATTTTCGGTGTCTACTAGGTTGGATCGATAAAGATTTGAAGAAATTATTCAAAAATTCCGTCATGAGTGCAACCTCAATAGCTACTTTCCTTCGGAGGAAAGTGCTAAAAGATGGTTTCCGTTCGTCAGATGCCGCCATTTTGTTTTCAAAGAATTAAAACTTTTAGATACTTTTAACATCCCATATAAAGCTTATGACATGAATAATAGAAAAGTATTGATTTGTTATTAATAAATTGGGGAAGATGACTTTAATTTTGATCAATCAAGATAGTATTACTCCTTAAAAAGTTTAAACATTTCATCTTTTAGAAGAGATTCAGTTCTTTAAATTTGCGACCCATTTCCCAAGAATTATCTTTGAATAATGAGCTTTTAACTAACTGTAAAGGTCGTGCTTAGTAAGGAATAAATGATTTTAAGTATTAAGTTGCAACACTGGTCTGTGAAAAAAATTTAGAGTTATCGTTCCGCCTATTTTAAGTGTATGAATAATTTTTTTTGAATCACAATTTTTCTAATTTGGCTATTAATTTAATTCAATGAGTTTCTAATTTTTACTCATGAATTAAATTATTCTAAAATCTTATTTGTTATCCTTATCTGCAGTTATTTTGGGTTAAAAAAATAAATTAAGTGTATGAATAATTTTATGACCCACTGTCTGTGTGTTTGTCATTTTATATACATATATGTATATATATATATATATATATATATATATATATATATATATATATATATATATGTGTATATATAGTACCTGTAAGACAAATTTTTTAATACTTTATATTACTATGAATATTTTATTGACCAACCTTTGATCCTCATGACCTCACAAAGACCGTCTCCAGAAGTCCAAGCACTGGCATCCTAGTCATATTTTCTTCCAATCTTCTTTTAAAACTTTCTGTAAATGTAGTTAATTTCTTATTGTAGATATTTGGCCAACCGATTCTCCCCATGAGAGCTCGATGAAGTCTGGTTACTTCAAAGCGAAAATGTTTCCTGAGACTCATGTTTAAGGTCCATTTACTGTTCAAACAACGTTTAAATTGAACTTATGGACGTTTTATACTTCTTTCATTCCTTAGAATATCATTCATGTCCATTATGCCCAGCTTATTTATGAGCATTTCATGCTGTTTGAGCAAATAAATTACTTATATAGTCTGGTGAAAATCCGCCCAATGGTATCATTTTCCGCCATTGTTCTGAGAAAAACTCTTCGTAGGCTTGCAGTCTTGCTGGAAGACCAGATCTAATTGTAAATATATTTTCCTCCGAACTACTTCCGCGTATCTCAAGAATGTACCGCACTATACTGTATCCGTTATTAACAATCCGATTTCGATATCATGGACTCTTTTTCTTCAAATTTACAATTAAATCGCGAATTGACCCGGGATCCTTCTTAATATTTTGAAAATATTTTTTACTGAGGAGCCAAGATCAAGCAGGCTGTGCAAGGCTCAAAGAGTAATCATGTTTCTTAATTAACTCTGTTATATGCTGATAATTTTTTATTATTATTGTTTATTGTCGATAAATAATATTTTACTAAAAACTTGAACAAAGTACTTTAACAGTTGTATTTAAATTACATTAACGTATGTTTATAGAAATATAACAAGTATTTACAATAACCTTTTTGCTAGTAGTGTGTAATAGAGGTATTTTTTTTGTAAATTGATTTAAAACTTTTTCCAGCTGAGTTACATAAACCTAATAAGGGAACAAAGTAGTATACGAAAAATCCGTGTAGGGGCAACGAAATTGTTGACCGCCATAAATTGTTGACAGTTATAGGTCTCAGCTCAGGAGTCTCAAACTTTCTAAGACTGATGTAAACAGTTTACTGATCTTTATTCCCATTTGGGAACATCGATTCGAAACTTTTTATTCGCATTTCCATTATACAAATTTAATTTTAATTTAATAAGTTATTAAATTAATCAAAAATATTATTTATTAGGTGGAAATCTGGTGATCTCAACTGACTCCCAAAATTCATGAAATCGTATTTTTGAGTATTTTATGCTTGTTTTCACCCTATGACGTAAACAAATTATAGAACTGCTCTAATAATTCTTATATAATACTAGAAATATATATTTAACGATATAATGTTACAATTTTTGCATTACGTTTATTTGCTGGCAAACGTTGGCCTTTTCGGCTTAAATACCTCGAAATCAGGGGTTGTACCAGTAATCTCTCAACATTTTCCTGATTTCTACCTTTTGGAGCATTACCCACTGTCTTTTAATTTTCTGTTTACATTCTGCCTTTGAGCTAGATACTGTCTTTTTTTCTATTCGTTTACGTATATGCTTCCGGAAAATCGTAAAAAAGATTTGTAAAATGGATAGTTTTCCGTACTGTATAAGAAGCCCTCCTAATGTAAATGTTTCCACGGTTTATAACTAAATAATGGATAAATTAAGAAACAGTTACTTTGAGGAAATGGACATATGCTGGTTACCTCCTGACCAAAATAGCAGTAACTAGGGGTGAGGTGAGTCTAATTTGGAATATTTCAAGTTACATAGGAACATATCACACTAGTATTTCCAAAGTGACACAACTCAAAAGTGTCAATATTGCCTATGTAGGGGCCTTAGGATGAAGTCAGGAAGGGTGACACAAGTGAACCGTGGTATACAACCTCTGAAGCTGGGTAAATACATTTTTGGTGGTTGATAAAGATATATTTACCATGTGTTTCACAGTCATAACTATGACGGTGTTCATAAAATCGATTTTTGAGTTGTGTCACTTTAGAAATACTAGTGCAATATGTTGCGTGTTTTGATAACTCAGATGACATGCCTGATCCCTGTGCTTCTTCCTGCCTAAGATCATGGGTTCCATTCCCACTAGTGCCTCATTCGAAAATAAAAAAGTCCTTAGCCCCATCCCCCCTACAAAAGTGTGATAACCTGCAGTTAATGCTTCCCAAAACTCACTGCTATGTATAAGTGGACTTTCTAATTTAAATAAATGGAAAACATGATATTTGAGATCACTGTTCTGACCCCTACTCAGGCCATTGTTTCCAATTGGCAACATCAAATAAAACACAATTCAGCATTTAAAAAAACAATACAAAAACGTGATTGAACTATTTTTAATATAATAATAAGGAAGTTACTTAAATAATTTAAAGCAAATAGTAAAAACTGTGATTCCTTAAATCCATAAAGGACTACTAAAGTTTCTACATAATTTGTTCGAAACTATCTACAATTTGTTGTTTGCTTGTTTAAAGGGCCAGACTTATTTTTTATTCACGACAAATGTCACATTGGAGTTTTATTGTATATTTTTGTCTTAGTATAAATTAAGTTTAATTTAGAAATCGCCATTAGTTTTGTAAATGTTTGTTAGAAAGTTCAAGACGTAATAGACTATTACTATTAATAATTCATAATCCTGTAAATAATCTTTATTAGAACATCATTATCAAATCTTTGCTACTAAAACTTAAAAATATGTAATAGCGATTCCTTTTCAAAAAGAAGGAATGAAGGAGTACTAGTGCTTACCACTGTAGACCTGCCACTTTTCTTGAAATATCTCATAAGACTTTCTTTGTGCTCAAAATATAGCAACAATTTTCCATTGATTTGAATATCTGTTTAAAAATAGTTGACATATTTCCTCACTCATTGAATAGCTTCAATTATGAAGAAAAAAATGATAATTTCATGGTGCAAGAGTAAAAATTGATTTCCAAGTTATAGATACATACTTTTGTACACAAAAATAAATGAGAATTAATAATACCCTTCATTTAGTAATCGTAATAAATGAGAATATTCCTATCTTTTAAGAGTGGTATTCACCAGATGGTACCTCTATTTGACTATGTCGGTACAAATGCAAAGTATCGAATGTGAAAAGTGGTTTGGTGCCTTATAGCTGACTTTATATATATTTTATCTAATGATATATTTTAATTAGACTTAATGCACATTTGTTAGTTCCATTTTCTGTAATTCGTAATTATTTGTATTTAATTTTTGAGAGTTTGCCACACCATAAATCAGTCAAATAGCAATCATTATACATTGAAAATGAAAAATGCATTTTTTCACATTCAATTCTTTGCATTTGTATCGACGACATCATTAAAGGTTATGTCAACAAAATGCAAAGTCATGATCATAAAAAAAAAAAAAAAAAATATCAGTCCATTAACTTGCCACAAGGGCCCATTAGGACAGATACTGTAGAGGTATCTGACTCTTGACCATACTGTATACTAGGGAGATAGTGCGGCCAGTAATATTCTCTGGCCACATGATTTTCACCCTCTGCAAATACCATTAATAATTTAATTAAAGGCTGGGGGCCCTGAATCAAACCCACAAACAAAGACACTAGAAGATAAAATCTTTAGCACGCTCGAGTTTTGAACTCAGGTCCTCCAGCGTATAAGTCAAGTGCTTCATCACTGACCTTACCTCCCCAACAAGTCACGACTATACAATTGAAATAAAACGTCATTGCTAATGACTCATTAGTATCAAGAAAAAATATTAATGGCCAACAGACCACGTGCTGTTGGCAGTATAAAAGAGTGGCAACCTGTATAAGGATGAATATTGTCAGGGGTTGGTTTCATTATTTCTAATAAAAAACATTTATAAGAAGTTTGTATTGAAGTAACTGGACAATCCTAGTGAGTTTCCATAAATAATTTATTTCTGGTGCAATTCGCCTGCTTCAAATAAAAATTAAAAACTCTTAATGTTTAACCTTCAGTTGAACAAAACCAATAATACTTCACTCACAAATGTCAAGTAACATTTTCTATGACAGCAGAAATTTCTGTAATAGTGTAGAAATTGACACGTGAACATATGTAAAAGTTCATCTTTCAACACACGAAAAGGAAATTCTAGGCATTTAAATTGCTGGACACAGCAGTAAAAGTACTGGAGAGGATTGTGTACAGCAGAGTGAGCAAAGCAAGTGAAAATGCCTGAGATCTGGCAGAGAACCACTATGGCTTCCAAAAATGAAGATCAACAATTTATACTATTGATGTAGTGATAAAAGCCTCCCAAAAAAACCATTGCAGGAAAGAGGTGGAGATCTAAAAAATGCTTTCAATTCAGCAAAAGTCCTCGCCCGTAGCCTTTGCGCCTGGGGGGAGGGGGAGTTTAGAAGGTCCCATTTTTCGGGTTTTCACTTATATCTCGGAAACCCTGCGTCCTAGCGACGACTATTCTATAACAAGTGAAAGCTGATTAAATTTTCTACAAGTTCCATTTTATAAAGTTTTTCGAGATATCTTTACCTTTCGAAATATCCGCTTTTCAAAGTCGGTCATTTTGGGGAAAAACACTTTCGCCGCATATTTTTTCCCCTTTTTGACGGGATAACTCTTCAACGATGAACCCAAAAAATAAATAACGGTTATAGGGTTGTAGAGTATTGCATTCCCTTCAATAATATATAATACATTGCTATTCTATGTATTTTCCTTCAAACGTAAAAATAATTTCAGTGTTCATCGTGAAATCTGAAATTTAGCGACTAATAGTCCAGGTAACTAAGATTTATAGATGGAAATGTTTGGAACACAATTTTTGACTTCATAACTTTGTTTCGGCTAGTTAGGAGGTCAACGTATCAAAAGTCCTCGCCCGTAGCCTTAGTGCCGGGGGGGAGGGGGGTTTAGGTCACATTTTTCGGGTTTTCCCTTATATCTCGGAAACCGTGGGTCCTAGCGACATGAACATTCTATAATAAATGAAAGCTGATTCAATTTCCTACAAGTTCTGTTCAATAAAGTTTTTCGAGATATCTTTAGTTTTCGAAATATCCGCTCTTGAATGTCTGCCATTTTGGGAAAAAACACACATTTTTATATTCTCGACCGGATATCTCTTCAACGATGAACCCAAAAAATAAATGTCGGCTATAGGGTTGAAGAGCATTCCATTCACTTCAATAATATATATTACTTCACTATTTTATGTATTTTCTTTCAAACGTTATATACGCACTCACATGTTCTTAGCAAAACCATGGACAACATCTTATCTAATTGAGTTTGAATAACTGGTCAATGGGCCCAAAATTATATATTTTCTACTATATTATATATATAGCGAGTACTGGACGTATGTACTCACTATATTTACATAATGGAGCATGTTTTGGACTATACATTGACTGGAAATGGTGAGAAATTGAAAGGTTCATTGGTCAGTTGTCGCCAGATATCACGATAAACATTAAAACTGTTTTCACGTTTGAAGGAAAATACATAAAATAGTAAAGTTATATATATTATTGAAGAGAATGTAATGCTCTACAGCCCTATAAACGGCATTTATTTTTTGGGTTCATCGTTGAAGAGATATCCGGTCGAGAATATAAAAATGTGTGTTTTTCCCCAAAATGACAGACATTCAAAAGCGGATATTTCGAAAACTAAAGATATCTTGAAAAACTTTATTGAATAGAACTTGTAGGAAATTAAATCAGCTTTCATTTATTATAGAATGTTCATGTCGCTAGGACCCACGGTTTCCGAGATATAAGTGAAAACCCGAAAAATGGGGCCTTCTAACCCCCCCCCCCCCCCCCGCACAAGGGATACGGGCGAGGACTTTTGATACGTTGACCTCCTAACTAGCCGAAACAAAGTTATGAATTCAAAGATTGTGTCCAAACATTTCCATCTATAAATCTTAGTTACCTGGACTATTAGTCCCTAAATTTCAGATTTCACGATGAACACTGAAATTATTTTTACGTTTGAAGGAAAATACATGAAATCGCAAAGTAATATATATTATTGAAGGGAATGCCATACTCTACAACCCTATAACCGCTATTTATTTTTTAGGTTCATCGTTGAAGAGTTATCCCGTCAAAAAGGGGAAAAAATATGCGGCGAAAGTGTTTTTCCCCAAAATGACTGACTTTGAAAAGCGGATATTTCGAAACCTAAAGATATCTCGAAAAACTTTATAGAATAGAACTTGTTGGAAATTTAATCAGCTTTCATTTTTTATAGAATAGTCATGTCGCTAGGACACAGGGTTTCCGAGATATAAGTGAAAACCCGAAAAATGTGACCTTCTAAACCCCCCTCCCCTCGGCTCAAAGGCTAGGGTCGAGGACTTTTGATAAGTTCACCTCCTATCCAGCCCAAACAAAGTTACGAAGTCAAAAATTGTGTTCCAAAAATTTCCATCTATAACTGTTTTTAAGCATTTGTTGACTGGACTGCAATACCTCCTTCAGATTATCAGGAACTACTTCTCTGAAAGTTTACTGAGATAAGAAAATTACGATGGCTCAAGAACGTCTTTGGATTACAGGTAGTACAGAGTTCCGTTTTAGGCCATTTGCTATTGAATGTGGTGTAGGACACTGTACTCTGAGAGGGAATGACTATGGTAGGTTTCGCATTTGATCCAGCGATAGTGGTTTGTGAAAAACTCCAGGAAGAAATTACTTATGATGAATATAAGGCTGTTACTACCATTTGCTAGTGACTTTAAACAAAAGGTTTACAGCTTGCAAACCATAAAACAGGCAGTATTTATTACTAGTCAGAACGTCATGGAGTCTATCGACCTTGGAGGAGCGCACCATTGTGCAGTGCCCACCATCAAACATCGAGGGGGGCCATGTTGTGGTTTGGGACTGGTTTTCGCGCTCTGGAGCTGGAGAGTTAGTTGGCAGTGAAGGGAATATGGGCTGATTTGTGTATTAGAACACATAAAAGGCCCAAATACTGCCCTATGCTAATGAGAACGTGCGAGCTGGGTGTTAAATTCAGCACGATATTGATCCAACCAAGCACATAATGGAATTTATGAAACTTGAAAAGGTCAAGGTACTCAATGGCCGAGTCAAAGTGGTGATCTAAATCCCATAGTGCAGCTATAGCAGGAGTTAAATCGCAGAGTAAGATGTCAGCTACTAAATGTAAGATGTACGCTACTAAATATTAATTCATTTAAAAATAGATGATTTTTTAGCATTAAAAATTTTCATTTAATCACAGTGTCAAAAAACTTTTGATCAATCATGTTCTTTACTTAGTTTGGTTTTGTAATTTTGCAATGAAACTACAATTTCTTTTACAAAAATATGTAGACAAATGAAGTTTCTTCGGATAAAAAGTAGTTGCCTATTTGTATTAAATTAGTCCGATTATATTTTTGAGGACAACTTTCGGTTCAACTAGGACTGTATGAGAAGTAGATAAAGCTGGCTCGTATTAATTTAATTGCCATGCATTCCTCTTTGTCAGATAGAAAAAACATTACACCAAATAGTAGTTTTCTCTAGTAAAGAAGTACTTATCATTGTCATAAAAACAATTTTAACTTATACTAAAAATGCACAGACATAGCTATTATTGACAAATTCATCAAAAAAAATAATAAATTCTTTATTATTAAAGGAACTTGTCTGTAGTATTTCAACATTTAATGGCAGGTCAGCATTTTCTTTTTAGATTTTAAAATAAATGTTGGAAGTGAAAGTAAGTACAGTAGTGAATGTGTAGAAAAGTTTTATTCTATATCAATTAGAAAAATATAAAAATAACCTAAAATATAAAGACAAAATTAAAAAGTATTGTCACTTGAAAATCAATTTCAATGAGTCTATGAAATATTTACATATGTCCTTTTTACAATAAATTAACATTTGTAATACACATTATTTACATGTATTTTTAATAAATAATTTATCCAGGTCTAATGAAATTGCATGTGATTTACATCATTACATAGGCCTTACAACATAAAATATTTACAAAATTTACATAAAACAATAAAAATAAAAGAACAATAGAAATGATAATTGATAATACTGCAGCTAGAGCATGTTTTCAAAATTACGACTCCTTACTTTTTCAGTAAAGGACTTTCATTCTCCTGAAAAATAGAAATAAGATTAGTTAAAATAAAATATCATAATTCAGAGTTATCATATAGAGTTTTATAAATGCATATATATATATATATATATACTTGTTTTTTGTAGCCAATAGGTCATAAAAACACTCCTTTCACTTCCTGTAGGGTGAAAATAATAAAATACAGGAAGTGAAAGGAGTGTTTTTATGACCTATTGGCTACAAAAAACAAGTATATTGAAGTTTAAGGTCAACAATGGAAGAAAAAGTATATATATATATATATATATATATATATATATATATATATACACACACACACACACACATACATATACATATATATCTGTTTGCTCTTTATCCTCCACAACAGTCCAGTTGTAACAGTGGTAAAAAAATCCTTTTCCTAAATTGATTTAATTTAATTTAATTTAATTTAATTTCCTAATTTGAAAGGTTAACTTTGTTATTCAGCAGAATCCATCCACCGGAACAAGATTTTTGGGGCAAACTTGGTACAAAAAAATCTTAGCGCTTATTTTTTTGCGATCAGTGCACATTTTGTAGGTTTTCTAAGGTAGGAAAACAAATGAAACCACTTTTGAAGCAATATCTTTAACAGTTTATGTGAAAAGTTGATACAACTTGTTTTCCTAACTAAGTTTTGGTATGGTTATTCAGAAACGATTGGTTCAGTTCAAAATTGTTCCAGACATAAGAAATTCACTTAAACTTAGCTATTTAAATTTTTGTAGCTAAGGAAGTATTAGAAAAAATATCTTATTAACAAACATGAAAAGTTTTGGGACTTTGATATATTTTCTTAAATATCTCGAAAACGGTCGGGAAATGAAACAATTTTTGGTTGTTTGCAATCACTGCTACTGTAAGTTAGTGACACCTAAAATCTAACTTTTCTTCAAATTTTCATTGTAGTAGGTGTTTTAATTTTTTACAAAATGTGAACTATATCTGTTCTAGAATTTCCAAAAAACACTGTAAAAGAACATTATGGAAACCCCCTAAGATGACGCAGTTATATATATATATATATATATATATATATATATATATATATATATATATATGATCAACTGGTTTTTCCGAGACTTACGGATTATGAAAGGCTAGCATTTTTTAGTTTTGTAAAAAACAAAATATATATATATTTTAAAATCCATTCATTTTTGTACTCTGGGTGAGGAAAATTTGATGTTTTGATTCTTTTTCCTGCACACATGCATCTAGTCCAATAGCACTAAACATCCATTGAGGAGCAGAGAATTGTTTCAAGGGCCCAATTGATGAAAAACTCAACGTGCTAAAAGAACCCTCACCCCCCTTAGGTAGAAATTAGACATGCTATCCACCCTACCATAAGAAGAGACACTTATAGGGAATAATATTAAATTTATATGAGGAAATTATCTATTGATATAGAATTTAAAACCTCTTTTAATTTCAAAACTTACATGATCTATATCTTTAAGAATATCTAAAGCAATGTCTTTAGGTGAAGTAGTCGGACTAGTGTCCGACTGGTCACTGCTTGATGATGATCTGCCTTTCCCAGGGAACAGCTGGTTAGCAAGAAGTGCCATCGGATCACCATTCAAACCAACATTCCCATCTCTCCTTCTTCCCAAGTCAGGGAGATATGATTTCGGCCTGTCCATTACTAGCTTACTCATGTTCTGAAAATACAATATTATTTTTTTGTAAATAATATAATTAACAATACACTTTTAAAACTAAATGATTTTTCGGATTTATTCATCTTTGAAAAATTAGTTCATTCTGAAATTGTTAGTACTTTGTGTGGAAAACGCTAACACAGTAACCAGCTAACAAAGTTATATGTTCATAGGTATATATTATTGGCATTTCCTCTGTTGTGTCTGTGTGTGTGTTAAAGCTATGATTTCTGAATGCTAGAAAAATGAGGCATTGTGATATACATCTAGATTCAAAAATGTGGCACTGGTGCCATAACTTCAAAATGGGCAGGGACAACATCCAAGATGACAAGCTTTAAGAATGGCAATTGGTCATTATAAACAAACTGCTGAGTACAATTAAAACATTTGTGCGGTGAAGAATGATTATCGTGTGACCATTTAATTCATCCATAATATATCATGAACATTTCAAAAGGGGGAGAAGGTCATTCTGTAAATTTTGAAAAATTTAGTTAAGAACAAGGATCACTATCGTATAATATCATGAACAGTTATTCATTACACCACGTATCTCTGGATTAGTAACTCGCAGAAAAATAAATATAAGGTAACATTGGAGTAAAAGATTTTGCCTTTTTTTTTATAATAATTTTGGTTTTCTGTTCTAGATGAAAAATTTCAGCCAGCTGGATGTCCCTCTCCTTAAAAGGAAAGTTCCATTTGTCAGGTAATAGGCAGCCAATTAGCTTTTGAAGAATTAAAACAACTGTTTTATGAATTCTTTCAGTTTTTGGATATATAAACCATTTATGCCAGGAAAAAAAAACAACAATTACAAATTCTAAATAAAGAAGTAATCATTTTCATAAGAAATGTTTTAACGCAATATTACCTGTAATGCAATATCTTTTATATCTTTGTTCTCATTACTTGATTGGCTACCAGTCTGTTTGCTATATCTTCTATTTCTTCTTTGGCTCCTATAAAAATAAATTATGGTCATGATAAACCCATCTAAATTTAGAAATTTGTAAATAATTTGGCTACCACAATACATTTTCAAGTTGTATTGTTACAGAGAACAAAGGTGAAAATATCACTGATGAATAAAACTAAAGGACTGAATCTATTCATTATAGAATTACGAAAAATTCAGAAACTCTTTTTATCCTGGAGTTATTTTATTTTATATTATTTGTTTAAGACGCACCAAAATCTGGGCCATTAGCGCCGACATCCATGGTGCAGTGAGCCGTGAGAAGAGAAAATTCCAGTGGGACTTGAACCCACCATCTCCCATATGAGAATCTAAGGCGTAAGCCACTAGACCACGGGGAGACCCTCTGGAGTTATTAAACAGAATTTATTACAAATTATCACTAGAAAAGATTCACTGAGAGTATTATCGCCAAATAAATATAGGGCTGGCAACATAGTCCTTCCTCTTTTTGATTTATTTCCATTTTCCAAACATAAGCCAGAAAGTATAATAATCACCAAAAATAGAACTAATTCAACGCAAAGCGACATTTTATTAAAGAAGGTTCAAAATTAAGCACAACATACTAAACTTAATTTAAAATTACAGGTTTATTACCTTCTCTTACTCCTGTGATTTTTCTTACTGTGTGTCTTCACTTTTTTTACCAATGTTTGTGTAACTTCAGAAACTTTAACTGACACAGCAGAATCTACTGAGTGCCTACGAGACTCAACTGAAACCCTAAATAAACAGCCAATAGAACATTAGAAGATTACATTGAAACAGTATATTACTAGGTAACAGATGAAAATGTAGAGAGCAATACCTTCTGACACTGTAACTAATTTCAGAATCTATTGAAGTTCTTCGATGGGAAGAATTAGAATTTGTAGTAGCAATTAAAGCATCTCTCCGCTGGACAAATTTTGGAAGAGCTTGAGCCCAGCTTGATTGTATTGAAGCAGAACAGTCACTGTTCAAGACAATTTTCAAACCTAATAAACAAATCAATAAATAATTATATACAAATTCAAGCTAATCAATATTATTTAATAAATTAAATTTCAATTTCCACTTTATACGGGATAGGGATGCTGGTTTTTCATTTTTCGAACTATGCCTTCGACTATTCCCCACCAAAGTTGTTGTTTTGATGCATAATGCTCAGTTTAAATAGGAGAAACTTTTGTATTGTGTCAATGATTCAGAAAAAAGTATTTAGTCGGTTTGCTTCTACACTGTTATGTAATGTTTCACCACAGTAAAAAAATAATAATCTTGGGAAGAATAACTCCTATTAAATACTCAATACTACATTTAGCTCAAGTAAATCATCTTAATTGTTAGTAAGGTAAATTTAGAATAATAAAGGTTTTTCATTGAATGGTATTAGCTCATACAAAAAAGAAAATGAAATGCGAGTTGGGCCCAGTCGGGCATATACTGTAGAGATATTTGATTCTCACTAAAGTGCCCTGGCTGCTTGATTTTCCCCATTGCAGGTACCCAAGACTACTACCCCAAGACTGGGTGGATCAAGAGTAGAGCTGCTCGTACTCTGACCACCAAACAATGTCTTAGGTGCCTGAGTTTCGAACTCAGGTAATCCAGAACATGATTCAAGTGCTCTACTCGACACTGGTAGTTTCTCTTAATATTGTATTTCCTATCTAACAAAAATTAACAAATCTGTTTACTACTTATAAAGTATATTATGTTAACAAGAACAGAAGTTTATTCAATAGTTTTTTTTTGTTTTTAACGGCGCTTTGACAGGCCATTAGCGCTGTCATCCAGGGACGGTGCAGCAAGGAATTTTCCCGAGCCATGGGATGAGAAAATTCCTGCCGCCAGTGGGGATCGAACCCACCATCTCCTGCTTATGAATCTAAGGCGCTAGCCGCTAGACCATGGGAGACCCCCTTTATTCAATAGTAAGTACTATTCAATACATTTCTGTGACGAAGAACTTTCAGCACAACCAATATAATATAAATGACAAAACTAGTTTTGTATCCACTTACCAACTGGATCTTGTCGTGTACTTTCCAGACTTATTGAAAGCCTACCAGTTGCTGTTAATGTCTTTCTCTTTTTAAATGCTCGAGCTATCACTCTATGTTTAACGAGTTTTGGAGGTTGTCCATTTGAATTTTCTGCCTCCTTCTTGAACAGACTACAATTTAAAAATAGAAATTAAATTTCAAAATTAACAGGTTACCAAAAAAGTGTTTTTCCCCAATATAAATGCTTAAATTCTTTAAAAACTATTTTACGATTACTATTAGATTTTAACCATTACAATTTTAGATTACCAATATAAATTAGGTCAATGATATCTTAGAATGAGCTAACAAAACAATAAGAACTATAATCCTAAATAACTAAAAATAAAGACTCAGCCAGGGTTCACCAAGTAAAAGAACCGTCAACATATAAAATTAAAGATCAAATTATGACTTCAACGGAAATCTATATTATTTTTCGTTATGAATTTAAGCTCGGTCATAGCGCTGCTGAGGCTTGTGTATGAACAGTAACACGGCATTCAGGGAGGGAACGGTGAATGAACGAACTGTTTACCGGTGGTTTTCCAGGTTTCGAAATGGAAATTTTGACCTTGACAACGAGGAGCGAGGAAGGCCAGAAACCAAGCTTGACAATGACCACCTGAAAGAAAGGGTTGAAGCTTGTCCCTCAAAAAGCACTAGGGAATATGCCAAAGAACTCGGAGTAGGAGCCACGACAATTTCAAGACATTTGAAGGAAATCGGCAAGTCCAAAACTGACATCTCATATGGTACAGCCTGATAAAGGGATGGGTTCTATAAGTTACCACCCTTTTCTAGGTGTGATAACTAATAGAACCTACCTGCCTTTAAAAAAAAAAAAAAGAAAAAGAAAAAAGGAAGCTATCACCCTCAGAAGAAATCAAACCCACGAGCCAAGGCACAGAATTTGCACGTAGTCATGTCCTTCACGCATCCATAAATACGCCTTTTCTAGGAGCAGTTTTAAGAAGTTAAGTTTACATTGACTAGAGAAATTGAAGATTGTTTGCTTCTCGATTATATTTTTTAAATAACACATCTCCATCTATAAATTCTTAAAAACTCAAAATCCTCTTCAAAAATCACCTACAAAAAATAAATAATAATATAAGAAATCTGCAATAAATTAAAATAAATGAACATTACCGTCTCAAATATCTTTGCCAAGTTTGGTACGTTGTTTGGGTCCAGACCCAGGAAGACATCAAGCACCCAGTCAAAAAAAGTGCAAGAATATGAATTTGGAGCATAGCTAAACTTGGACGAGATTCCATTCGGCATTCTCCATTTTCAACTTGAGGCACTCCTAACTTACACCTAAGAGAAAAGATTTAGAAATATATTATTTTCACTTCTTGATATTTTTTAATTATAACAAATTTTAATAAATAATTAACAAATACATTAAATTATAAATAAATTAATTAAAAAAGTTTTTTTTACTTTTACAGTGGGAAGAAAAAGTTTAAACTTAATGATGAGATCGAAAAATAAACTAAAAACCTCTGTACTTAAGATGTCATTGACCTACTTTATTACTTAATTCTTTCCGGACAGGACTACATACGGAATGGTATGTATATTCTCGCTCTACATTCCGCACTATTCCTAACTGATTTATTTAGTTTATTTCTATTGTCTTTAATTTACAAATTGTCCAGTTACCTTTTTTTACTTATAATCGAAGAGCTGGGAACGCACTTTTCATGAAGTGTTTTATGCACCCTAAAATTTTGCTATAATGTACCTCTTGGGTAGATAAGAAGGTAAATATGTGTTTACTTTTAAGGGGGTTAAAATGCAAATTAAAAAAAAAAAAAAGTTAGCTAGTTATTATTTTTAATATCAAATGAAGTGCTTTATTCACACTGCGATTTAAACAGCGTCTTCAATAAACATGTTTGAAAATAATTACAAAAGGGCAGACACTTTTGTGGGGTTTAATTATCAGGAAAAATAAATGTTGCCTATGATAGACAGCAATACATTGCGCGTAACCGTAAGAGTGAATGACAGCACCGAGCAGTTGTGGTTATTCTCTGCGCTCTCATTGCTTCTTCCTCACATGATCTTGTACAGCTGTTCCAGTTTAAATGGCAGCGCGAATAAAACTGTCATTTATTTATTTATTTATTTATTTATTTTTTTTTTTTTTTTTTTTTTTTTTTACGAGTTATACCCCTTAAAAGTGTCTACCATATTTATTATTCATTCTAAAATTGTCTAAATTTTACATTAAAGATAGTTTGCTTCTGATTAAAACTCTATTTTTGGGAAATATTTTTTTTTCACCTTTCCCCTATGCGCAGTACCTGGTGTTCCAAGGTATGTCCAGGAAACACATATTTACCTTCTTA
Organism: Gonocerus acuteangulatus; assembly: GCA_946811695.1. NCBI lineage: Eukaryota > Metazoa > Arthropoda > Insecta > Hemiptera > Coreidae > Gonocerus > Gonocerus acuteangulatus. The sequence goes on along the minus strand of OX328123.1, from coordinate 97,050,397 downwards.
ACAACCCAAGAGGTACATTACAGCAAAATTTCAAGGTGCATAAAACACTTCATGAACCGTGCGGTTACTGGCTCTTGGACTATTAGAAATAATAATTATTACATTAGCACTAAGAAAAGATTAATTCCAAATAATTTATTAATAAATAAATAAAATTATTAATTACGTAAAATAAGTAGTTTTTATTTTTGTTAGAATTTTGTGTTCACTTATTAGCAATATATATATACTCTTTAATTAGTGCAACAACCTTTACAAGTAACACCTTTTGTATTAATGAAAGAAAACCTATTTCCCTTGAAACTGGGACGCTTCCATAATAAATTACTTTGTTTATGCTTTGGAAAAAGCCAATTGACTTCCTCGAAATATTAGAATGCTCTTCAATATCACTTTCAATAGCTGAGATAGGACCAGGCTGCAATATATCTTCTTTTGAGAAGTCTTATATATGTCGCTCACTAATAACCTGGGCCTGACATGCTAATTCCAATATATTGGTGCTTTCTTTTTTTTTACGGTTCAATCAGGCTTCTTCATTTAAATAGGCCTCCTTTTGTAAGAAATCAGGCAATATAACAATTTTAGACTCAACAGGGCATTTTGCCTTTTAAAGGGTTGAGAAAATGTTTCTGTGCCATGACTCATTTAACCCTTTCTTTGCTGACGAATGAAACGACTTGCAGCGCCCAGTATGCTCCATGCTTATACGTCTAACTTTCCCCCGTATGCTCGCCAATATCTCCTTGTCTCTATCTCACTACCGTTCAACTCTTTCGTCTCTCTCAGCATCCTCTTGTTATATATTGGGAATTATTAACTTATAATTTCATATATCTTTTACATTCCTAATATACTAAACTAAAATACATTTTCTATCATGGAAAAGAAAATTACTCAGATAAGAAATGTTGATATAATTACTTGAATGATATCGTGTATTGTATATAATAATAAAGGAGGATATTTATACCGACCGAACTAAACATGATCCAAATTGTGACTTTTAGATACAAACAGCAACAATATGGTTAGAGAGAGACGAATTTGAGTATCACCCTTTAAATAGGCGACGAGGCGCGCCAGCTTCAACCTCCAACAATTGCTATAACAATGTCGATTGTAGGACTTTACAATTTTTTTTATAGATAATAATAGACTTGCACAATGTTTAATTTAAATTAATATATGAAGATGATCTGATGAGATCCCACTGATTTTATACGAGTTAATAGTACTAGGCCGGAGAAGCAATATACTGGGCTAACGGGATCACGAGTTAACTCGTGTGGAGCGTGAGGGGCACTGACAGTGGAACACGAGTTAACTCGTGTGGAGCGTCTGGGGACCTGCAAGTCGAACACGAGTTAACTCGTTCAGAGCAACGAAAGGGCTAAATTTTATTTTGAGTCAAGACTTCTTTATATATTAGAATAATAAACATCATAAAAGTTATAACTTACAGCATATATGCTCTAAAGCTTTTTCCCCAATACTCCGAGTTTCTTCCTTCGTAGTGATGACAAATGAAAGTTATAAATCCAAACATCAGAAGTAGACCAGAGAAAACTCCCATTCTTAGAATTGTTTCTCTTATCTTTGAACTTGCTCTTTCAGAAATGATTTCTTCTGAATCAACTTTGAGACGGACCAAAGTAATCATCCCTATAAACAACAATTAACAATTAAGCAACAAAAACAGAAAAGTCTTACTAATTAGCTACAATGACTCTTCTCCAATAACAAACTATGCAATATTAAAAATTGTAACGCTTACGTTTTTGAGTTCATAAGCTTGTAAGTACTCGTTTTATAGGCTTCTTGGGCTAGGAAAACGAATGCAACCATTTTCAAGGCGATAGCTTTAACTGTTTTCGAGAAAATTGGAAAAATAGTTTTTGAATACCGTTTTTGGTTTGGGTACTAAGAATCATGGGATTCAGTTGAAACATTTTCTGCATGTTCTACTTTCATTAAAACTAATATGTTGAAATTTGTGTTACGTTTGGAGTTAATGAAGGGTTAGAATAAAATATTTTATTAACAGACATAAGAAGTTTAGGTAACTTTGTATACTTTCCTTAATATCTCGAAAAAGGTTGAGAATCTTGGTAAACGGAAGATTACCATTAGAAAGCTTACTAAATGCTCTATAAAAAAGGGTTTTGATATTTTTCAATGGATTGAAACTTACTAAATAGGTATCTCTAGAAGAGGATTCTGGGGTCTGGCGGACCCGACCAGGTAAAGTCATAAAGCCCTTTAAACAAAGGCCGAACCAAATATTATCTGTTTCTATTCTAAGCTTTTCAAATGACAAAAGGATTATGAACGGAACCGCGCTAAGATGATGAAGTTCCTGCGAGTTGGACTTTTAGTTCCATGTAATTCATTCATTAATTCTTAAGCTTGTAATGAGGGTGCCCTGAAGACTCAGGTAAAAAGGCCCATTTAGACTGCCTTTTATTTTTTCATATACAATCAATAATTAATTATTACTTTAAAACATAATTTTTACATTAAAAATTAAATAAAAATATATTACACGACTAAATGTATCTTACTTAGATTATAATGTTTTTGGGTTAGAAACTTGAGAAACCGCAATGTAAATTTTTTACTAAGTTTTAGCAAAATACATTTAAAAAAAAAAGGTCCGTCTCGCAGGAACTGCATCATCTTAGCGAGGTTCCGTTCATATCCCTAGTCTAATTTGGAAAGATTAAAATAGAAGCAGTTATTATTTTGGTTCCACCAGTCTTTTTTTTTAATTAATTATTACAATGGCGTGTCAACCCTTAAGGTCACTAACGCCATTCCTGTGTGTCGTAAAGTCTTGAAAGGTCATGATTTACGATCTTACCTGGAAGGGTTGGCTAACACTAGAAACTGTCCCGCTAGTGACAAGGTCTTGGAATCTTGGAAATCTACATTTCTAACAATAAATTGTTTTTGTTATTTTACTTAACCAGTTTTATTGTCAAATACATTATCCAACTATAAGCAATTAAAAAATAACAAGGTATAAAACAGACAAAAAGAACCGTTTGAATAAACAAAATCAATTAATTTAAAGTTTTAAGCACTTATTTCTCCGATTGACATCGCCTAATCAAAACTTTCATTAGAACCTTTTTTGTAGAGTATTTAATAAGCTTTCTAATGGTATTCTTCGTTTACCAAGATTCTCAACCTTTTTCGAGATATTAAGGAAAGTAAACAAAGTTACCAAAACTTTTTATGTCTGTATGCAGAAAATGTTTCAACTGAACCCCATGATTCTAAGTACACAAACCAAAAACGGTATTCAAAAACTATTTTTCCAATTTTCTCGAAAACGGTTAAAGCTATCGCCTTGAAAATGGTTTTATTCGTTTTCCTAGCCCAAGAAGCATATAAATCGAGTACTTACAAGCTTATGAACTCAAAAACGTAAGCGTTACGATTTTTTGTGTGCGAATTTCGCGCCAAACGCCATCTTCCAGTGGGCGGATTTTGCTGGTTAACGAACTTGACCTTTCAAATTAGACAAAAGATTTTTGTACCAAATTTCATCAAAATCGGACCATTTGTCTGGGAGCTACAGAGCGAACAGACAAATATATATATATATATATATATATATATATATATATATATATATATATATATATTGTAATGATATTTTACATTACATATTTAAAAGTTTTAAAATTAACACAGAAAATTCAAAAAGCTCATTGATATGTTAAATTCATTGGGATAAACAAATATTATTTGTTATATTTGTCTAGCAGTCGATACAGGTAGCATTGGATACCGGTAGGACGCTCCCGCCATGAAAGTTAGTTCAGTCAGTCTGTTGAAACAAAGCTCCAGTCTCATACGTGCAAGTCAGTTGAAAAGAAGATACAGTCACATACAGTTGAGTTCAGTTGAAAAGAAGATCTAGTCTCATACAGTAGTGCAGTTCGAAAGAAGCTACAGTCAGTCCTAATGCAGCTCAAGTTCAGTGCATAGCTAGTCTCATATGGCCATCAGTTTGCATGAAGCCTAGGCTCAGACCGTTAATGGAGATACTGTTGTAAAGAAGATCCTGTCCTATGCAGTTAATACTAAGCTGGTTTTATATAAGGTAATGCTTGTTTATCCATATCCCTGGATGTAGCTTATCCATGAGTTTTTTTTTTTAGTTTTTTTTTTTTTATTATTATTTAAAATTATCTCTGTTTTACTTTACTGGACTCGAACCCGACACCTGAGATAAAGAGTTTTTAAAATTAAATATTATACAATTTTTATTTAAATTATAACATCTTGGCTCCCAACGTAGAGGCGTAACGTAAATAAATTATTAAAAATAAAATTTTATAATATTATTATAACATTTTGGCAAATCAACGTGTGGCTATTTCAAAATTTTTATTTAAAATATAACATTTTGGCGTCCAACTTGTTGGCAAAGTAAAGTAATAATAAATAAATTAGGTAATTATGAGCGAGAGCTGCCCAGAGCCCGATCTTCATGAAACTTCGTATACTTATTCATTTTGACCTAATTGAGAAGAAAAATTTAAAAAACACTCGCGGTCAGGCCTAGAACAGTATTTATTAAGCACTAAAGTTTATTTTATTTATTTATTATTTATTATTGAGTAATTTGAATAATACAAATGAGAAAATAAATCAAATAATTACAAATAAAATAACAAATGATAATTTAAAAATAAAATAAGTACAGACGTTATGGAAAAGATTTTGAAACAAAATAACATTAAAAAATTAATTGATGACCACATAATTAATCTAAAAATAATGAGTTATAATAATGGTAATAATCAAAAGAATATAATGAATAAAAATGTTAACAACAATAATCATCTGAAAAATTTGGACATCAAATTTGGAAATAAAGTAAAATTTCTTTTTGAGCATCAATGTCAAAATGGGATAGTAAAAATTGCAAAATTGAATAGACCCCCAAGAAAGAGAACAAAACAAATCCTTCTAAATAATTCGGACAGATGCAGAAAATATGTTAATAATAAATAGTGGATCCAGGACAATTTTTAAATTTAGTACTAGTTAAACATTTATAAATAACAAAAATTAGTTTAGTATAAGATTTAATTGATAATAATAATATTTAAAAATTTATCATTAATTTAATAATCATATTAGTTTAGGATAAGATAGTTTTGATAATGATAATGTTTAAAAATGAATAATGAAAAATGATAATTTAAATTGAGAAATGAAAATAAATAAAAATTATGTAACAAAATAAGTTATAGAAAATTTAGAGAAATTATAACAGGCTGGCCAATAGTTCTAATCTCGATAACCAAATTTAAATTTTGAATTCTATTTTTTATTTTATTTTAAAACCGAGCATAAATCTTTTTTTTTTTTTTTTAATCTTTTAAATATGTAATGTAAAATATCATTACAATATATATATATATATATATATATATATATATATATATATATACAAATTTTAACCACTATCATTTTCGGTCTCTATGGGTTCTGAAACGCAAAATTTTCTAGTCGGCACTTCCGGATTGCGTCATGAGATCAACCTTATAAGCGGGGTTCCTCCCTATGGGGGAGGGAGGAACCGCGCTAAAATTAATATTTGATAATAATAATTAAAAAAATATATCTTCATTTTAAAGAACAAAGTGTATTTTTTTGTTGTCTAAAAAACACTTTGGGTTTGGGAAGTTTCACAATTGAATTTTTGCTCACTTTGCTGTCGGCATAGTTTTTTGTTTTTTTTTTTTTGTTTTTCTTTTGTTTTGCAAAAACTGTTTTCTCCACAGACTTCCCTGCTTTTCAGTGGATAAGGCAGGCCTATATTTATGAAGAAACAGAACAATATCATTTGGAATAGACAAGATTTGTGACCACCTTCGCAAATGCTCTTCCACGAGTTGGAAAGCTAAACTTATTTTAAGAGATTGATGGGTTGGAAAGACGAGGGTATAGTCCGGGATGCATCCAGACATGTCCTATGACGAATACCAAGGAGGTCTGTTTACTTTCCTGCCTTTTATTTTAATCTAGGAGATAAAATGTGGAAATTGCAGTATAAATATCCCCTGCACCCAGCAGAGGGTTAATAAGTACATAAATCAAAAACCTGTAATTACGTAAAAATAGATATTTGCTAAAAATAATTTAATTTAAATTTTAACATCAATTATTTCTAGCTTGGATAGGGCTGTTGCCTTTTCTTTTTTCTAAAGAAAAGCTAGAAATAGAAACAAATAATAGATAGTAGTATAAAGGGCAATGTTTGTCATTTTAAAGAGTACCATTAATAAAAAAAAAAAACCTAATAAGTCTTTTACTGGTACTTTTTATGAAGAATATTATACAATCAATGAAATATATATAAAAAAAATTCTCACAGTAACATCAATAAATAAACATCCCCTAAAAATTTATTTATGGGAGAATTGAAAAGTGACATTGATTTCTGAAATTAAAACAAAGCTCTCAAGAGATTTTTTTTTTTTTTTAATTTCATGTTTTTATCTTGTTAAATATTCCATTTTCTGGTTTTATCATTCCATGTAGATATTTTAATTAAGCATGTAAAAGTCTTCTAAATACTTAGAACCCCAGGGTAAATTAAATTAGGTTTGCAATTCCCCTAACTTTTTCATAGTCACCAAGAATCCTAAATCCACCTTACTAGTATTCTATAAAAAATAAAATTTGTTATTTTTTGTGTTGTTATGTTAGCAATGATCATATTGAAAGATGTTATTTTCTTGTTTATATTTAATTTAGGTCTGAATTATACATGGGCCTAACATTGTTGGTGCAAAATTTTAGATTTTGTGGCTTGTAGGTAGACATTTTATCTATTCTGAGGGGTGAATCTAATAAAACAATTTTCAATTTAATATCAACCATTTTTGAGAAAAGTGTAAACAAAAATAAATAAATAAAAAAATAGAAAATTGTTTTTTTTATACTAACTATTGGATAAGTTGGCAACAGATATGTACAGTTTTTCATATACGAAAGACATTTTCAGATTTAATATCTCTCTCTTATAAAACGGTTTGAAATGATTTCTTAGCGGTGGAAGGTGATCATTTCAAAGTCTTATAAATTTTGTATAACATATTTTTTGGCCTAAACATTCTAAATAATTGCTATTTTATTATTAAATTGAAGAAAGCCAAACCTTTTGAGAGGAAGTAAGCTCCTGTAATAAGAACAAGAGTTATAGGCCCCAACAAGAAGATGATTCGGTATATTCTATTAGTATTTCCAACAAAACATATGCCAGTGATGGAGTCTCCATCTATTTCACCCAATGCCATAGTAGTAACGGTAAGAACGAGTGGTGCTGACCAAGCTATTAAATGGAAATATGCACCTTTCTTCTCCATGCATTCTTGAATTTTTCCTGAAAATATAAATGAAACCATTGAAGTGTGGATGGCCAACTGTGGAAATTATTGAGAAAATGTGTGAAAATAAAATATTTAAATATAGGGCTATAACAAAGAATTCAAATTGTTTAAAAATGCCGCAAATTCCAAAAAAATCAATGTCCATTGTTCATTATAAAAAAAGTATTGAACATATCCCCATTCCAGAAGAACAGTGACGTAAATGAAAATATTTCAATTTTACTGGGGAGTAAAAAAAAAAAATGATTTGGAGTTGTATAATTGAAAAGGGTGTGCGAGTAAATAATGGTATATTGAGAGTATGTAGAATACATACTTTACTTTCATTTACCAGGGATTAGGATCACACTAATTTCGACCCTTAGGTGCAGTTACGTATCTCTAAAACTTGTTTCTTGTTCTAGAAGATAAATTTAAAAATAAAGGCAGCTCTGAGTAACACTATAGTTACTTCCATGTTCCCCTGTGTATGGGATGTGTTTCTGATGCTGTCTATGGACTTACTTTCATTTTAAACATTTTTGCAGTTACATTATTTTTCTTCCGGAATGGCAATATAATGAAACGAAAGCCTTCGAAAATAATTCATTATGTATATTGAATCATGGAGTAAATTTGGCCCTCTGAGGTTTGTAAATTGACAGATCTGTTGTGAGGCAAATAGAAAGACATTTTTTTTTGCGGTGAGTAATATGGAGGGTGGAGCACTCCTAATCTGTCCACTATCTGATACAGAGAAAGTAGCCAGTTTTCATTGATTTTTTTTTTTGAATTCCCAAACAATTGCCAAATTGGGGTGTTCAAATTAACCGTTCAAAAAAAAAAAAAAAAAAAAAAAAAATCAACAAATCAACAACATTTTTGCTACGTACATTTTCAAAATTAAAGCCATCATCAACACATAGTCAATGACAATCTAATAGAAAGCCAAACTTTTTTTGTTTCAAAAGTTGTAAAATATAAAAATGTTTTTACTGAAATCTAAATAGCTTATGAAACTATTTTATAACAGTCATGATATCTTTCTTTGCATTGATTCTGGTTAGAAGATTTGCACTCATAAAATCAGCAAATATTAAGACGATCTGTGAAAATCACCAGTACTTTAAAGTAATGGTTATTTACACAAAAATGGTAATATTTGATAAACACTAAAAAGAGAAAGCCTTAATTATGAAAAAAAAAACTTATAAAAAAGCAAAAAAATAAAATATGTACTACATAAGCAATGTTAACAGAAGCATGACATTCTAATCCATAGGAACAACTTTAACATCAAACAAAATACGGAGTCATTAAACTAAATTTTATTTTTCCATTACATATTTGTAAAAAATAAATTTAGTCCTCATACATAAAAAATGGTTAATTTTAATTTCTTAAAAACAATTATCTACAAGTAAATTTTTAAATATACTCATTAATTAATTATATTGTTCTTTGAACAAAAATTAATCATTTATTTTTATTTATTAACAATTATAGATTTTTTGTTGTCCTTAAAACTAAAATTTCTTGTTCACCATCACATAAAAAATTGAATGATAGGAAAATTAAAAGTAAAAATAATAAGTAAAATAATCATGCAAAAATATAGAATAAATAAAGAATGAGAAAGAGAGAAGTCCTTTGACCACCACGAGTAAATTGTAAATAAAAATTAACAGTCTAAGAATTGTAGGAATAAACACCTAGTCTATGTCTACCTAGCGCTTGTAAGCTGATGTGCCAAGCATATGTAAGAATTACAAACCACACAATCCCAGCCATCAGAAAGTAGTAAACCATTACGAACACCACCACGCAAGACAAATTCTCACCAGCACTGAAAGAAAACATTTTACGACTAATTATTATTACTATTTTGATCATATTGATTAAAGGATGGTAACTTGGTTAAACAGGTTAAAGTAGAACAAACATTTTTATAAAACAATAGCAAATACAAAACAATATTTTATACGAATGCTGGAAAGTTGTAAGTATTTAAGGCCTTAACACTAGATTACTTTGCTTATTCAAGACAAATGGTTCAGACCATTATTTGTTTAACTAATATGTGTGTAAACTGAACCGAAAATAGATCTATAATCCATAGTGAATAAAATAGATTTAGTAAACAGTTATTGCTATCGGCCTGAGCTACGTTGAATGCACAAGTTCCTGTAGATTACCGAAGTTAAGCAATGCCGGACGTGTCCAGTACTTGAAGGGTGATAAACCACATGCGGTTGGCATTATAAAACCTACAGAGAGCCCAAATGTTGATACACCATTAAACACACAAAATAACAAATAAACAGTTATTATGTTTAAAAAAACTTTCAGGGATTGAATATTGAAAACATAGACTTGGTTTACCACCAGGCTTAAAGAAATTTTGTTCAGGGATACTTTTTTTTTCTATAAGGCGTCAAAAATACGCTTTAGATCCTATAAAAGTTGAAAGTAAATTGTTAATAAAGATAAGACTGACCTTGGCTCTGCGGTTCTGAGAGTTCCATCCTTCCTACAAACAACATCCTCCCGGCCGCCGGGCAAAAATTGCACCAACCAACCAAGGCACATTATAAAAAAACATAAGTTGATGTAAAATATTACAAGTGCAGGATATTTACTGGAGTGCCTCCAATCAATCATAAAAGTCAACTGAAAAAAAAAACAGCTGTAAGAATGTGTGAATAGACTTGTGTATACTCATAAACAAATTTATATTTATGTATGTATGTATGTATATATATATTTATATATATATATATATATATATATATATATATATATATATATATAGATATAGATATACATACATATATAAATATATATACATACATAAATATATATATGTATATATATATATATATATATATATATATATATATATATATATATACACAGACAGGGTGTCCCACATTGAGATGTCATAACTTTAAGGGTATATTCTGCACCTCATTTGCAGTTCAGGGACGCATAAATGAGCGTCCTATCTCAACATGTAGCAGAGCTATTCAAACTTTTGTCTATTTTCAAAATTATTGGTTTTCTTATGAAAAGCTGTCTTTTCCGGATTTCTGGTCTATGTATCGTAAATGACGACCACATTTTTAAAATCTAAATTTCCAATAAGAAACACTAGTTTTTGAAATGTTGTCATGTAAATTAGGAGCTACACTAAGAGCCATATAGATGTGAACTATTGTTATTAGGGTTTTCTTAACTCATTCAATATTTTCTTAATCAGCTATTTGTTGACTTAGCGGCTTGCCTCCACCTCAAAAGTTGCCTTATTTAATAAGCTTTAAAATGGTACCCTGTTGTTTTAAAAACAAAAATTAATTAAGCCTATTTTTTCTGATTCCTAAGTCAAAACCAGTACATTTACTTTAGTGTAAAGAAGCCATTACGAACACATCATTTGATTTAACGCGAATATGGTGATGTCCCATCCTTCTAAAATTTGGTACACACACTTTTTGTTCTGATTAAGGATTAGGGGACACTTTGGAAAAAGTGAAAGATGATAGAAGAACATTGTGGAAAAAATCACAATTATTGTTACTATTTTAACACAATAAATACAGATCTTATATTTTTATACTTTGAGGGTCTTGTTTTATTAAATTTCTATTTTTAATTCTATTCTATTAAATAAAATTAGAAACTACAATATCTGCTCATAAGTTATTGCTTATAAGTAACTGGGTTATTCATTACAATCATTAGAAATTGTATTGAAAAAACTCTCTCCTGCAAATATAAAGTGAAAAAAAAGATTTAAATGAAAAGACTATTATACTACTCTTTAAAATAGAAATTTCATAAAACAAGACCCTCAAAGCATAAAAATATAACATCTGTATTTGTTATGTTAACAATAATTGTGATATTTCCAAAATGTTCTTCCGTCATCTTTCACTCTTTCCAAAGTGTCCCCTAATCCTTAATCAGACCAAAAAGTGTGTGTACCTAATTTTGGAAGGATGGGACATCACCATATTCGCGTGAAATCAAATAATGTGTTAGTAATGGCTTCTTCACACTAAAGTAAATGTACTGGTTTTGACTTGGAAATCAGAAAAAATTAGACTTAAATAATTTTTGTTTTTAAAACAACAGGGCACCATTTTAAAGCTTATTAAATAAGGCAACTTTTGAGGCGGAGGCAAACCGCTAAGTCTACAAATAGCTGATTAAGAAAATATTGAATGAGTTAAGAAAACCCTAATAACAATAGTTCACATCTATATGGCTCTTAGTGTAGCTCTTAATTTGCATGACAACACTTCAATAACTGGTGTTTCTTATTGGAAATTTAATGTAGATTCTAAAAATGTGGTTGTCATTTACGATACATAGACCAGAAATCCGGAAAAGACAGCTTTTCATAAGAAAACCAATAATTTTGAAAATAGACAAAAGTTTGAATAGCTCTGCTACATGTTGAGATAGGACGCTCATTTCTGCGTCCCTGAACTACAAATGAGGTGCAGAATATACCCTTAAAGTTATGACATCTCAATGTGGGACACCCTGTTTTTATATGTATATGTATATATATATATATATAATCGATTGGGAAACATATTGCTATTGGTTGCAGGAGATTTCAAGCAAACATTACCTTAATTTCTTGGCTATAAAATTTTTTTTTTTGTTTGTGTAGGTATATAGGTTGTAGAGCCACCAAGAAATTAAGGTAATGTTCGCTTGAAATCTCCTGCAACCAATAGCAATATGTTTCCCAATCGATTAAGCTAAATAAAAAATGTTTCCATACAAATCATGCAATGACTAATCAAGAGCCTCAAGAAAATTTTGTGTGCCATACTTCTAAAATTTCAAACAACCATTTTTAATTTCTGGAATAATTTTCCCATGATGAATACTTTAGAAACATTGCAGAGGGGGAATTTAAAATTATTATATTTATTGTTAATTCAAAGCGGAATGAGCAATTCTTGTAGCTGGAGGTAGAGTCATAGCTAATCCATGAGATGAAAAAGCAAACAATGCCAATGCAATTTTGGGACGGAATTTCTGGCTGAATCAATATAATGATACAGGGCATGTTAATAATTTGAGTCCATAATAATAATAATGATTTGATTCCTACTCCTAATAAATTTATTTTGCTTATTTTTATAACACTCCTCCAGTGTTATTTTCATTTTTTTTTTTTTTATGTCACATTTTTTTATGACACCTAGGTCATTAGCGCCGACATCCAGGATGCAGCAAGGAATTTTCCCAACGAGCCATGAGATGAGAAAATTCCTGCCGCCATCTCCAGCATATGAATCTAAAGCAAGAGCCATTAGACCAAGAGGAGACCCTTCAGGGTGTTGAATTGCAAATTATGTTGCAAAATGACAAAACTATGATTGTTATGAGTAAATTAATAGTTTGAGTCCAGAGTAAACCCCCACCCACTACTAATAGGCTGACTGATTTTTTTTTTCAAAATAAACTCTATCATTAGTTCAAGGCGTGAAGCAAGTTTGCATTGTTTGATGATAAAAAAATAATAAGTCAAGTAGAGAATTCATGGAGAGATCCTTGACCACTGCAAAGGTATAGTTAGGGTCGGTCGTGTGGTATCTTAATGAAACTACATTTCTCATAAGAAAATGAGTTTTATTTTTGCTGACATTTCGGAAATTCATTCCTTCATCAGGGCAGTTAATCAATGAGGACAGAGTTAACACTAATTTATATAAAGATGAAATGAAAGGGAAAAAATATACTTAGACAAGGATGAAGTAAATATGTGTGTACAGCAAAAGCTTAAATAAAAAGTAGATTGATTCAGATTTAAAACCTAAAACATGGGTGACAAAGGAATAGATATAAAATGAATAAATAAAGGATAAGTGTCTTGCTGATGAGAATAGGATAACTCTTTCTCAGGGATGTGGAATCATTTCTGAATCGGGTGGATCATGGTAAGTTTGAAGAAAAAAGCAAGGGGTGGGTGCTTTGACCACCTTTAAGGGTAGGTTGATCAAAGATGACAAGTGTGTGGAGAAAAGTTTCATAAAAGGGAGGTGATAATGAAAGAAGGCAGATATGAACGGTTTTATTTTAGTAAAGAGATGTGTGTTTTAAGCAGGTTTTTCATAAATAGAAAATGTTGGAATGGGTAGAGGAGATGACTTTATTATAAATTATGTCATTAACCAGATTATTTTCTAGATGGACAAATATAGATTCAGAGAGGCAGTGTTTTTCGAGGTTAAATGCTGTTCATTTAATATACCACACAACTGAACCCTGACTTTATCTACCTTCGTAAAGTTGAGAGCAATGAAAACGAATTCAAGATTGAGATCCCAAATCCATCAAGACGATTGCAATTTGCATGGCTGATCAAATAAATTAGGAGATATAAGAACAAATGTGTGATGCACCCTGTCATTTATCTGTTCAGAAAAGAGCCATAGAAAGGCAATAATTTGCTATATTTAACTTACCACAGCAAACAAATTCAACAGGGCGCATACAGAAGCAACCCAAGCTATCATTTTGTGAATCTGCTCCCTTTGTCCAGGAGGAAACATAGGGTTGTTACATTGGACTCCGCATTCATCGACCCCATCGAAATAATAAGCAGATAAGTCAGTCTTGACAAGAGGTTCCATGCATGTTCCAGTTGTATTGAATTTCAATTCTCTCACATCATTCTAAAAATATTCAAATAATTAATTAGAACTATTAAATGATCATAGGCTAGGAGCATATTATCATTTCAAGAGAAGTAAATTATGTAAGAAAAAAAGTAGAAAATAAATATTCCTTTTAATGAAAGAAAAGCAGTCGCCAAATGTGGTCAGCCATCAGTTGGGCATTACTGTTTATTCATTCATAATAAGATTAGGAAATAAAAAACTTAGCTTACTTTGCACATAGGTGGGAATCTTGTCGAATTTTTGCATTGGAACCAAGGGGGCCATGGAATATAAGTGGCAAGTATCCTACAGTGCAGTGCTGCCATTTGGCACATTTCCTGAAATTAAAATTAACCATAATTATTAATGTAATAATTTGTTTTTACGATGCATTGGCTACCACAAAAAACAAGCTCGGCTTTGAACACTAGCCTATTAATTTATTTATTTGTATAATAATAAAAAATATTTTAGATAAAAAAAAATCAAATAATAGTGAGCCACGATTCAAAAACATGGGGTTCAAAGGTATTAACTAACAGATAAAATGGAGAAGACATTAACACGTTGAGTGTAGACATAACCTTATTCCCCAGGATGTAGCAATAGATGTTACGATCTGAAAGGCATAGATGTGGAGGGGAAAGCGGTTTAAATTTTTGAGACTATTTCTTTTGGAAATTAATTTTAAACATATGACATATCGATTATCGATCGGCTGACTATATTCCACCATATTGGATTTTTTCAGATCTTGACGAGTCTAGACATGGCTCTACTAGTGGAAGGTTCTCCTCCTCAATTTGAAGCTGTAAGTTTAATATTTGTAACTTGTTCCCCCGAAGAGGCACCAAAAAGGTGTGAAACATGTAGGGACGAAATAAAGTTACTGTAATTGTATAATGAAGTTTTTCATTATTTGACCTTCTGCCTAGATGAAAATTTGAAGATTTAGCGAAGGGTCAGCTGAACAATTAAAAAAAAAAGTTATACATTTCAATAGAAACATTTAAGAGGTAAGGATTTTATAGTGTCCAAGGATGTAAACAAAGTTTAGCATTTTTAACACTCTTTATGTCAGGACTAGGAAATTAAGGGTTTAAGAGATGGCTACACCTGTAACCACACGCCTAACAATGTCACAGACTAGGAGGGTTAAATTCAATATTCTAGGATTTTATTTTAATTAAAAATTTCAGAGAATAACGGAAATAGAAGCAATTCTTCAATTTCTGAAGACTTCTTTCCTGTAATTGCAAATATTTGCTATTAACAGAAATGTCTGCGGGGTCCATTCATGTCAAATCACACCGTGCCATCATGTCTCAGATATTTTTCAAAAATTTTTCATGAATAGAGATCAATGAGATAATCTCAAATTAATTTTTTCATATTTTTTGATCAAAAATTGAATTCAGGGGAATTTTTTGAAATGTTTGGTTTTTGCATGACTTTGACTACTGCCTTTCGCCATTAGGTACCTAATTTCTATTGTGGAAAGCCATATCGTAGTTTCTGTAAATTTGGGATTCAGTTATTTGTCAACCTTTTCATCTATTTTGAATGTCCTTCCTGATACAAATGATGTTTAAGGGACTGGAATATGTTTAAAGAGCTTTCCTTGCCATATTTTGGAATCTGTTTGCAATTCGTTCAGTTTTATTTTCCTAACTAGCTGGCCCGCGACTTCGTCCGCGTGGAGGGTGAACCGATTTATTTTATTTTCACAACATATCTTTCTATTAAAATGTCCACAACGAATTCCAAGTTCATGAAAATGAAGAGATTTTTGTTTTTTTGTCACGAAATTTGGTATATAGTATTCCCCTAGCAAATGATTGAACGACTTCGTTAACCAGCAAAATTGATTCATCTGGAGGGGGGGGGGTTTACTCTGGACCCAAAGTAGATATTCGCCCATACTGACCACAATTATGTTGCAACGAAACTTGTGGACATTTCAATAGAAAAATATGTTGTGAAAATAAAATAAATCAGTTCACCCTCCACGTGGATGAAGTCGCGGGCCAGCTAGTTAGGAAAATAAAACTGAACGAATTGCAAACAGATTCCAAAATATGGCAAGGAAAGCTCTTTAAACATATTCCAGTTCCTTAAACATCATTTGTATCAGGAAGGACATTCAAAATAGATGAAGAGGTTGACAAATAACTGAATCCGAAATTTACAAAAATTACGATATGACTTTCCACAATAAAAATTAGGTACCTAATAGTGAATAATCTAAAATTTATGTCAAATGTCCTTGTAATATGATAGGTTATAGTTTTATTGGTTGTAATAAATGTGTTGAATTACTTTGAGCTCAGATAAACTTTAAATTTACATTTTACGAAGTTGATATTTTAAATGAACTTCTTCCTAAGAATTTTTTTTTTTTTCATAACCGCAAAAAACACAATTTTTATTTTTTGAACATAACTAGTAAATTGTTTGATCATTCTAGAAAAAAAATATGATACATGTGGTAATTGTGATTTCTGAGATATGACTTACTGAACCTATCTAATGAAACAGTATAAAAAATAACTTTGCACGATGAGTGGTATCACACTATTGCCCCATAGTATCACTTTTATAGCTTATTTTGAAAGAGAAAATCATTAGCTTAATTTGATACCAAGAACAGCCGGATTTGTTGAAAAAAGAGTAAAACACGAATGTTTTTCAAAACTAATATCAGAAAGGCAGCAGTCAAAATCATGCCAAAACCAAACATTTCAAAAGATTCCCCCATGTTATATTTTTGATCAAAAAATCTTAAAAAATTAATTTGAGATTATCTCATACATCTGTATTCATGAAAAAAATTTGAAAAATATCTGAGACATGACGGCACATAGCTCTAGGTGTTTTGACATGAAATGACCCTGTTACCAAAGATGACTGATACCTCAAATAGGGATGTCAGATGTGTTAAATTACTTTTAATACAATTCTGAGGCCATAAAATATTTATTTTTAAATATATTTCTTGTAAATGTGACCCAAAAAAAACATAAATGTGAAATAGAGGCCAAGTTCCTCCCACCCCCCTGCCCAAAAAGCGAGAAATATCCCCTCCTAAACCCCCCAAAAACGCCTTACCATCATACACTACAAAAAAGTAGTATGAGTTGGTGTATTAAGTGTACCATATTTTCAGCCAAAAATAATAAAGTTACTGTAACTGTATAATGAAGTTTTTTATTATTTGACCTTCTGCCTAGATGAAAATTTGAAGATTTAGCAAAGGGTCAGCTGAACAATTAAAAAAAAAAAGTTATACATTTCAATAGAAACATTTAAGAGGTAAGGATTTTATAAATAGTTATAAACAAAGTTTAGCATTTGTGAAATTTAAGTGTACCATATTTTCAGCCAAAAATATTTGCCAATACAAGAGATGATAAAAGAAAGAAATGTCCAAGTTCATTACTTAGAAGACCTATTAGTTACTTACTAAGAACAGTAAAGACACTTCAACTGACCTTTAAAAAGAACAATAAAAACACTTATATCCAGATACTAAAATATCACTTTCCTCAACCAGGTATATTCTTAAACTTGGCAATGTTTTATTTGTGCCGAAATTATCTTTAAAGAGAAAAGTAAACATTGCCAAGTTTAAGAATCTACCTGTTTGAGGAAAGTGATATTTTAGTAACTGGATATAAGTATTTTTATTGTTCTTTTTAAAGGTCAGTTGAAGTGTCTTTACTGTTCTTAGTAAGTAACTAATAGGTCTTCTAAGTAATGAACTTGGACATTTCTTTCTTTTATCATCTCTTGTATTGGCAAATATTTTTGGCTGAAAATATGGTACACTTAATACACCAACTCATACTACTTTTTTGGAGTGTAGGACGGTAAGGCGTTTTTTGGGGGTTTTAGGAGAGGATATTTCTCGCTTTTTGGGCAGGGGAGTGTTTCTTTGGGGGGGGGGGGAGGAACTTGGCCTCTATTTCACATTTATGTTTTTTGGGGGATTTCATTACTTTTTTCTAAGTATTAATAAACATTTAGTTACAACATACCTACTGGCTTTTGTACTTCATATAAAACCAGGGTCTTTGGATTCTGCATTAAGTTCTCCTTACTGCTTCATATTTGGTACCAATAAGTAGCATACCTATCTACATCTAATCACTAGACTAGAAAAGTTAGAAGCTCTTCCAGATGACAGTACTCTAGAGGACAAATTGATTTCTCTATTAACTAAACTATTACACTGTAAAACACAGGAACCTTATCCCGAGGATAAAGACCACAATAGGGAAAGTGTAGAAGGCCTTCAAGAAAAAGATAAGAACAAAGACGATACGTTTTGGGTTTGTGATCCTAAACTTTGTAATTTAGATGACTCGATTTTGAAAAACTTAGTATCTGCTTTCAAGTATATTTTGAGGTTAACCCCTACGACTTTATTTACAACATTTAGGAAAGAAGTCACACCTGTTGTTGTTAAGATGCGCTGAATTGTTTCTTAAAACATCAAATATAGGTTCTCCTTGCCAAGACGATTCATTTGATACCCCACACATGATGGGTTTCAGAAGGAATGATGGCATTTCGATGGAACAAAAAGTACAAAATGTCATAGGTAATATGACACTCGTGTATCAAGACCTACCTGTGTGCCAAGTTTGGTCAAAATAGGCCGAAAGGTGGGGGTTTGTATAAGGAACAAACATACCGACAGACAGCTGAAAGACCTTTTTGGCCTAGCCTAGTGCATTCCCCGGACCAAGACCTACCTGTGTGCCAAGTTTGGTCAGAATTGGTCAAACGGTGTGGATTTTATACGGAACAAACATACAGACAGACAGCTGGTAGACATTTTGACCTCTGAACTGTGAGTCCTAGAAGACTTTGACCTAGCCTACGACACTCCCCAGATTAATATGACACTCCTCGGATAAAGACCTACCTGTGTACCATAATTGGTCAAATCGTATGGATTTGAATAAGGAATAAACAGTTAGGCAAACAGCTGATAGACGATTTTGAACTAGCCTAAGACACTTCCTGAATCAATACCGACCTGTGTGTCAAGCTTTGTCAAAATCGGTCAAAGGGTGTGGATTTGTATAATGAACAAACAGACAGACAGCTGATATAAGATTTTGAACAAGCCTATAAGCGTCTAAATGTTTCTTAAAACATGAAATATAGGTTCTTCATACCGAGACAATTCATTTGATGCCCCACATCATGGGTTTCGAAAGGAATGATGGGTTTCCGAAGGAAGTACAAAACTGGCACCCCACCCCCGCCCCGGAAGCGGAGTCAAACACAACTTTTCAGGATTTTTCGATTTTTTTCCTTTAATAACACCCTCATATCTATCATCCTGCAAAATGTCAAGTCTCTAGCATCATGGGAAGTGCCTAATAATTTTGATGAGTCAGTGAGTGAGTCCTGTAAATCCCGATTTTCGATCTCTTATATCTCAGAAACTATTCAATGTAGAATTATGAAAATTTCCAGTTTTACTCACATCTAGTAGTATAATACCTGTGTAAAATTTCATAACTTTATCTTTACTTGGTTGAAAGCTATGAGAGGGTAAAAATCGGCTCTAAGACCTCCTGTAATATAAACACAGTATGCTTAGGCCAGAACTTGGCCTGGCGCACTACCGTGCTCCTAGATTTTTAGAATCACTTTATCAAAAAGAAGATTTTTTTCTTATTTACATGAAAGAATTGTAATATTTATAATAACAATTGTTCACTTTTTATAAGTAAACACATGCTTCTTATATGTTGCATTGATTAGACTTAATGAAGTGAAAATATTTATAATAGTTGGCTAGAAGAAACACTGTCTACGATGAAACCATTTTTAAGGCGATGTCTGTAACCGTTTTTGAGAAAAGTGGAATCAATGGTTTTGTAAGTCATTATTTTTTTGTGGGTACTTAGAATCGCGGGAATCAATTGAAATATTTTTTGCATATTGGAAATTAATCCCAACTAAGATTTTTAAATTTTGGTTATATTTGGAGTTAAGGAAGTATGCGAAAAAAATATTTTATTAATAGACATGAAACGTTTTCGGATCTTCATACATTTTTCGTAAATATCTCGATAACGGTTGGGAAATCGTAGTAAGTGGAAGGTGACCATTCGAATGCTTACTAAATTCTCTACAAAAAAGGTTCTGAAGCAATATTCGACCAGAGATATAAGCGCTTAAAACTTAAAAAGTGTTTGTTTTGTTGTTTTGAAAGGGTTTTTCTCTTTGTTTATCTCACTTTTTAATTGGGAGTTTCTTGTTTTAAATTGCATTTATCAGTAAAATTAGTATTGTAGTAAAATAAGCTAAGAAACTAAAAGGTGTTGGTAATAAGTTTGGAGTGGCTGTGGTAATCAAGATGGCTGTGGCTAATCATGATGACATATGCGTACTTTGTTTTGAATTCTCCTATCTATATAACCTTCCTCATAGCCTCCAACTGAAGTTATCGTTATTTCTTATTTTATAAAAAGATTTAACCCACGACAGAATGGAATTTTATTCGCCATGAAGCACATATTTACAGTTGATTATAACAGTAAAACGAATTTGCTAGTAAAACAAGATACTTAAAATGTTTGGGTGTTTAGAATAGAGCCTTCTCAGCAGTAGTCAAAGAGTAAGTACGTTTTCAGTACATAATTGTATTGACTTTTACAGATTAAGAATTATCCACTTCTGTGTATGTTGGCTACTGTCAGTTTCCTGTGATTTGTGATGCTAATCTATTCCATTTCTTCGAGATTTTTGTAACCGCGCTAAGATGACACAGTTCCTGCGAGTCGGACTTTATTTATATATATATATATATATATATATATATATATATATATATATATATATACAAATTTGGGCCACCTATATTTTCGTGGTCTATAGGGTCTGAAACGTGAAAGTTTCTAGTCGGCACTTCCGGATTGCGTCGTGAGGTCAACCTCATAAGCGGGTTCTCCCTATGGAGATAGGGAGCAACCGCGCTAAAACCATGCTGAAATGGCAAAATTCCATTCTGAAATAAATCTGTGGTTCTGCGTTGCCGAAACCTAACCATACATAGCTTTGTGAATGACAGGAATCTTGAACTCCACTATATACATGGCCTTGTCTACTAAAGGCAAATTCAAAACAATTAACTCAATAAAATATTCTCTTACCAAAATAAATAAATTCTACTCATAAATATTTACTACGTTGAACAAAATATTTAAATGGTTTTTAATTTATTAAAATATATTTTTCTAATGGATTGATGAGTAAACATAGACTAAGACTAGTTGAGAGTAAACATAAAAATGAATGAATGTAAGTATGTATATCTTACCAAAAGAAAGCTATTCTTAATTTCCTGACATTTTCTTGATATTTCTTTCCAGCGTTACTCCTCAATGGACAGGATCTGAGATTTCCGGGTTTCAGAAAAACTTCCTCATTTAACCAGCTTTCCATTCATGTATCACAACCCTGTGTTATTTAAGTATGTTACGATTTAAGAACAAAAGTTAAAAAAAAAACATGGATCTGTGAAAAAAAAATTATATTTTTTTCTACATTTTATTCAAAAAGCTGAAGGGAATTATTTATTTTTATAAATGTTTAATTAAATATTAAGTAAATATTTACTTAAAACAATAAAAAAAAAAATACTTCCACAAATATAAAAAAAATCCTAAAACAGTAAATAAATAAAATACACATTTATTTTGAATTTATTAATTCAGGTAACTAATACTGGGTCCAGGAGGCGGCCATTAAGGAACCCCAACCATACATTAACCTCAAAAATTATTATTTTTACCTAGATAACGCATTTGAACACATTTTTACAGGACTATCTACATCTTATTTATGAGGGATAGGATATTTAATTACCACAACAAACACACATGCGCTCACGAGAATCCCAGTGAGTTTCACAAGCATAGCCATCAGTATCAATTCAAGGTAAAGCATTTGTTTTCTAAGTATAAATACCTGTAAAAATGTGTTCAAATGCGTGATCTAGGTAAAAATAATAATTTTTGAGGTTAAGGTATAGTTGGGGTTCATTAATGGCCACCTCTTGGATTAGTTACTGTAATTAACAAATTCAAAATATATGTGTATTTTATTTATTTACTGTTTTAGGATTTTTTTTATATTTGTGGAAGTAATTTTTTTATTGTTTTAAGTAAATATTTACTTAATATTTATGTAAACATTTAAAAAAATAAATATTTCTCTTCAGCTTTTTGAATAAACTGAAGAAAAAAATATAATTTTCTTTTCACAGATCCATGTTTTTTTTAAAACTTTTGTTCTTAAATCGTTCACATACTTCAATAACACAGGGTTGTGATACATGAATGGAAAGCTGTTTAAATGAGGAAGTTTTTCTGAAACCCGGAAATCTCAGATCCTGCCCACTGAGGAGTAACGCTGGAAAGAAATATCAAGAAAATGTCAGGAAATTTAGAATAGCTTTCTTTTGGTAAGATATACATACTTACATTCATTCATTTTTACGTTTGCTCCAAACTAGTCTTATAGTAAATTTACTCAGCTTTCGATTGGTTTCACTTTCTTTCTAGTAGAACCACCTGGGCAGGAGCGACAACGACTATTCTAAAAACCACGTTTGTCTCGATAAAACAATAAAACGACGTTTTCTCCCTTATGGGCGAGAATTCGGAAAATCGTCATAGAATATTTTTTGTTCCTCTATAGGTCCTCTATCACTTCTCACAATATGACTAGACATTTACGGGACACCCTGTATATCTAATACCCACTCAAGTTTGAGTAAGGTTTAAAAAAAAGTTCCACTTCCAAATATTTTTTTTCGATAAGCCTTAAGCTTCTACTTTACTGTTATGAGACTTTCAGCTCCCCCTTCTTAATGCAAATTTAAATTTAGTTTAGGCAGTCAGATAGAAGCTGAAGAATCCGTGGCGCACAGTGGGCGAAAATCACCTTTTAGGTGGACAAAATTCAAAAAAAATATTTTACAAATCACTTACTAAATACTGTCTAGTATTAGTAGGATTAAGGTAAAATGTAAATATTTACTTTCTTGGATCATCAACAGGCGACGGAAGGGAATATTAATTGGACTCTAAGAAAGGGAACATTTTTCCCAGTGTTTATTGCAGTTTTGTTCTTGTAATTACTTTTCCATTTTTTAAATAGAAATTATACGTGTTTATTTAAATTTCATGTTACCGATGTATATGTAATTAGCCTATTGAAGTGTAGTTTACCACATGATCCACTGTGTAGGATGTAGCAGTATTTAATCAGACGATGATTGATGGATAATTCGTTCATAGTGCATAATATAATTGTATATATTTGTTATTATTAAAAAAAAAAAAAAAAAAAAAAAAAAAAAAAAAAAAAAAGTCAGTACAATTACTTTTTTCTTCAAGTTGTTAGTCTATTTTTGTTCTTTATTTGCGAATTATAGCCTATGTATTATTTCTTATGAATATATGTTTATGTAAATAATAGATGCAAAAAGGTACTACTTAAAGTTCCATAGATTTACAAAATGTTTTCCCCATTTTTATCTATTATGTCAAAAAATTTGTGTCTTCAACATTTGTTTGTTGGATAAACTAAAAACTATGGGTCAACGATTTTTTTAAATATTTTTCCCTATCTCAGTGACCTCAAAAATATTGGAAAACACAAAAAAATAATTGTGTTGCCCTAAAAGTGGATTTTTGCGCACCGTGCGCCCGTGGGGATCGAACCCACAATCTACCGCTTATGAATCTAGCGCGCTAGCCACTAGACCACGGGAGACCCCGATGAGTTGTTTTTTAACAATTATAGTTACAATGCAAAATTAATTCATTCATTTAAACTATTTTCCTTAAATTACCTGCGAAGGTAGAAAGACCATTCCATCATCACAGCGTGGCATGTATAAGGCACATAAGAAAGGTTGTATCACAGCCCAACACTTCGGAATATGAATCAGTCTTCTCCAGTCTCTTAGGAGCTCCTTCAAAATAAAATAAAATTATAAAATGAAATCCAATGGAGATCAGTAAATCTTTGGATATTGCATACAAAAGCTTAGCAAAGTTATAAAGACTATTTGAATTTTTAAAAGGGTCTTTATCAAACACTTCAGCTTGCTTATTGACAGCATTTTTCAACTAAAAGCTATTTAATAAATACATTTTAATACTGTTGTAAAGAAGGTGTATACAGCTTCTACCTGTGATAGACATATCATACTTCTACCAAAGAAGATGCAGCTTCGAGTCCTGCATAATGGCTGAATTTTTTCAAGTTTGCTGAAAACATTCCCTGCACTGTCATGGTGCCCTTGGAAATAAGTAAATAACCCTTCTAAGGGCTCAAATAGAACTTTGAAGGGTAAGGCTCCCTGTTTACCCAAATGTTACATTACATTTTTTAAAAGTACTAAAAAAGCAATGAAGAACTGTGCAAACGGATTTTCGATTCATCAAGTAGTTCTCCGTAAAAATACCTGTTGATTTGCATGTATTTCTCATCTGAATTTCCAAAGAAAAATGTACTTTAAGTTATTCAAGAATTATTTTTCTTGGGAGAGGGGTCATGGGGGGGGGATATATATATATATATATATATATATATATTTTAAAAATAATTCCTTATTTGAGAAACTACCTAAAAAAAAAAAAAAAAAAAAAAAAAAAAAAAAAGAAAAAGAAACATTTTAAAATGATTGAGATGCATATTTCTTTTAATTATTCTATTGTTCATTGGAAAAGGGTTCACGAGAAATGGTTTATTATTCCTATTTTGAAAGTATTCCCTGAGAACCATGAATCTGGACTTTCCCCAATATATTTTCTCAACAAGAAGAAATTAATGTAAGGAAATGAAGTCATTTGAAATAAATAACTTGATAATGTGTATTAATCAAGTGAATTGGTTAAAATATTTATTGAATTAGAAATATTCCGAGAAAAAAATGTTTTAATGAATGCTAAAACGCAGCCCTCATAGCCAGAGTTATCTATTCAAAGTCTCACATGAAATGGTGGCCAAGAAATATCAGTACAACATAGCTCTTGGTTTAATGAGGCATTTAAATACGAAAGCTCATTTCTTGCATACTAACAAGCTCTGGATGACTTTCATTTATGGAAACTATTAAACCTAAGGCCTACAAATGAAATTATTAATATACATTTAAAAGTTTTGATTTTATAGATCATTTATTTTGTTTGCATCCCACATGTTTATGCTCTTAAAGTTGCGGGCTCTAAAACCAAAGAAATAAATTAACTTAAAGTAAATCTTCAACAATAACTGGTAAAACAATGAGTCAGTTTAAAGCAGGAAATAATTAAACATAGTATGAATATACACATAATACTGGGGGAAGCATTTTTTTTTTTTTGTCTGCCTCTTACGCAACAATATTTTGCAGGTAATTAAATAATTCTAAATGTACCGATTGCACTAATTTTTTTCAGCTGTAAACAAGCCTTCATAACTGCCCAGCTATTGTCACATTCATTGATCTAACATTCAAAAGTAGTAATTAATTACCAAGCACTTCAAAAGAAGTTTCTTTGTTCATTAATGTTTTATATATTAGAAATTCATAAAATATTCCAATCATAATTTCCAAAGAATAATTGGACATCTTAAAAGTTGTCATGCAATCACAATCTCAAATTATTGTTATTATATTGTTTTTGTAGATAGTTAGATATGATTGTACATTATTAGCCACTAGTAATAATTCACTTATCACAAGGCATTTTTTTCATATACAAGATATAACAACTTTACCTGAGCCTGTTCCTGTGATCTGAGCTCGTCGATGAGATCCAGGGATGTTTGAGTGTAAGGTAGTTTCATGCCCATGCATGTAGTATAGTTTAAACTGATGCACTTTGCTGGAATTTTACAGTAGTCCAATCCATCTCCTAGGCTTGGGAAAAAGCGATTCAGGGAAAATGCAGGCCTGTGGTCGAATAGATAATCCTTTGTCCTGTTCCCCGGTAAATTATTTATATGCTTTGTCTGCCTTCCTGTGTCTTTGTTATGTTTTTCAAAGTTTTCTGGCAACAAAGCATTATTCCTGTCAAAATTGAATGTCCGGGCAACACAAAGAAACTGAAGAAAACAAATGATGGTAATGATGTTCATCATATTTCCTTGGAAGTGTTCTATTTAAATAAATACAAAATAGTAACACTGAACGGCGATAAACTATAAAAACCATCACTAATGATTTAGCCGAAATGAATGACTTATCTTATTTCAACTAAAAAGTAAAGGCATAGCAATGTGTTGAATACGGCATAAAACACCCAATCTGCATGAGTAGACCCCCTATCTGCATGTTATGGAAGAGCGAAGGGCCCCACAGTATGAAGAAGAGAAATAAAATTAATAAAAAAAGACCACACACGAGTTCAAACCAGACCACCCAAGGCGCTGAGAATAAACCACTGTCTCCTTAGCAACTGCTTCAAGCGGGGGTATGTAGTTCAATGAGATGGTGCAATGCAACAGGTGCGCTCCAATCGCTTTTACAATCCGACCCGCGAGATTTGAATCCATTAGAAAAGAACACCTTCAGTGCTTCAATTTGTAACGCAATTTTAAAATTTTGAATTACTTTAAAGAGAAAAGTTAGATACTCTGACTTTTGAATAATTTTCATCGTTTTTAATAACTGTTATAAGCTCTTCTACTTTTTTTTTTTTTTTCGCGTGTCAGCTTATTAGCCATTAGCGCCAGTGAAGTCGGAGATATTTATGAGTTTTGCATTACGAAGTTATGGAATCGATTTTCTTTCCACTTCTACTTTAATATTAAAGAATTAGATTGGTTTAATAATCCAATACAAATTCCATTTTAATTTCAAAGAATTGTATTTCTTTAAAAAATGCTTATAAAATCAGAGCCGTGACAAGCGTTTCCATCAGGACATGGGCGTACATAATGTATACCCCCCAAAATGTTGATTTAAATGTGTCATAAAAACCTTAAAAATAAATTAAATAAGATCCGTTAGCTCAGAAAAAATATTTATTATTGGATGTAATAGCGTTTTAGTTGTCTAACTATTCCAAGCTCTAGATTATAAGTATTCCACACCCCCCAAATGCTCCCAGCCCTTCAAATTTTTAATGAACGCCCTTAAAAAAACAAAAAAAAACTTCTTTCAGATGGCAATATCCCCCGAAAGAATGTATCCCAGGACACTGAGGAGAACAACCCCCAATAATAATAATGTGCATTGACGGAAACACTTTTTAAAAATAATTTTGTTAATTTAAATCAAACAGACATTTTTAACAAAAAATATAAAATGGATTTTTGTTACTTTCAAATACCTTGTGTGAAGAAATTATGAATTATGTATTTTTATTGGACAAATTGTTGGAATCCATTGCCCAGTCCAGAATCAATAAAAAGTAACTGAATGAAATTGTTGGAAATGTTTTTTGCTTGAGAGATATGTCGCATTTTGCGTTTTCCAAATTTTCATTGATTTTTCTTTTACGTGACGTAGTTGACACTCTTTAGAGAACACTAAAAATATGATTAAAAATTTGCCGAAATTGCAATTTGACTTTTGTCAACTTGGACAGAGGATAATACCACTATGGCAAAAATGCCAGAGAGGTTCGGGAATATATTATATAAATATATAAATATATATATATATATATATATATATATATATATATATATATATATATATATATATTCTTTTTTATCCTAGGAGGCATGGGGTCATTAAAGCAGTCTTCCCTTTTTTATACTACTTTATTTATTGGGCCCGAGATGTTTCGTGCGTCTTTTCTTCGCACCTCTTCAGGGGCACTTCTTGCAAGGAAGTCCTCTCGTTACCTAGTACTCCCTCTGGAGTCCGGCTTAATACTATAGTATTAATACTGATCAGTATTAAGCCGGATTCCAGAGGGAGTACTGGGTAACGAGAGGACTTCCTTGCAAGAAGTGCCCCTGAAGAGGTGCGAAGAAAAGACGCACGAAACATGTCGGGCCCAATAAATAAAGTAGTATAAAAAAGGGAAGACTGCTTTAATGACCCCATGCCTCCTACGATAAAAAAGAATTTGGATATTTCAGGTCGTCTACAAGAATAAATAAGTATATATACACACACATATATAGGGGTTGAGTTTTCCCTGGTAGCATTGTTTATTGGTTAGTCATATTTGAATGAGAGTGAATCACCTTTGTTACAGGTGGTCACAAATAAATAAATTATAAATTTTTTTTTGGATGGACATATCCCCAACTACTTCTAAATACCCTCGTTTTCTGTTAGACAGAAATGAGAGAAAATCATGCACCCAAAAGCCAGTGGGGAAGAATCCGACCCCCCCCCCCCCTAAAAAAACCCCCAAAATAATTGACCTCAGCAAAGCACATTAATACAAAATAAACAAGCAAATATCGTCGATACAAATGCAAAGTATCGAATGTACAAAAACGCATTTTTCATTTTCAATTTTTCTGATTGCTGCTGGACTCATGCACGTCGTGGGAAACTCTCGAAAATTAATGAAAACTAATTATCAATTACAGAAAATCAAACTAACGAATGTGCATTAAGTCTAATTAAAATATATCATAGGAGAAAATATATATAAAGTCATCTATAAGGTAACAACTACTTTTCACATTCGGTACTTTGCATTTGTACTGACGATATATATATATATATATATATATATATATATATATATATATATTTATATATATATATATATATATATATATATATATATATATATATATATATATATATATAAATAAAACTTTCTTGATAAATGGTGGATAAATAGAAACAGTTCAGAATCACTGGGTAGATGCATTTTGACAACTGTTTTCTTCTGTGCACTGGTGAGAGCTGTCTTTTCATTGCAGTCATTAGAGATCTTTACATATTAGTCCAGGCAACGAATGCTCTAAAACAGCTATAGATGGAAATTTTTGGAACACAATTTTTGACTTCATAACATTGTTTAGGCTACTAAGGAGGTCAACATATCAAAAGTCCTCACCCCTAGCCTATGAGCCGGGGGGGGGGGGGGGGGGGGTTAGAAGGTACCATTTTGCGGTTTTTCGCTTATATCTCGGAAACAACGCGTCCTAGCAACATAACTATTCTATACAAAATGAAAGCTTATTAAATTTACTACAAGTGTTATTCTCTCAAGTTTTCTGAGATATCTTTAGTTTCCAAGCTATCTGCTCTTAAACGTCTGTAATTTTGGGGGAAAACAATTTTGCCACTCATTTTTTCCTCTTTTAGACCGGATAACTCTTACACGATCCACTCAAAAAATAAATACCGATTATATGGTTGTAGAGTATTACTTTCCCTTCAATAATATATTTTACTTTACTATTTTATGTATTTTCCTTCGACAGTTAAAACAATTTCAGTGGTCATCGTGAAATCTGATATTTGGCGACTACTCTGGAATAATAGACCAGGCACCGAAAAAGTTAAAGAGGGAAATGTTTGGAACACAATTTATGACTTCTTAACATAGTTTGAGGTAGTTAGGTGGTCAACATATCAAAAATACCCACCCGTAGCCTTTGCGACGGGGGAGGGGGGGTTAGAAGGTCCTATTTTCAGGTTTTAACTTATATCTCGGAAACCATGCGTCCAAGCGACATGATTATTCTAAAACAAATTAAAGCTGATTAAATTTGCTACAAGTTCTATTCAATCAAGTGTTCCGAGAAAGCTTTAGTTTTTGAGATATCTGCTCTTGAAAGTCTGTAATTTTGGGAAAAACATTTTTGACACTCACTTTCTGCTCTTTTTGTCCGGATAACTTTTCAACGGTATACCCAAAAAATAAACGCCGGTTACAGGGTTGTAGAGCATTACTGTCCCTTCAATAATATATATCACATTATCAATTTATATATTTCCTGTCAAATGCTAACACAATTGCAGTTTTTCACCGAGGAATCTGAAGTTTTGCGACTTTTTCAATTTCTCACCCTTTCCAGTTGACCTTGCTATGAAAATGACGGAAATGACGTTGCTATGACAATGTGTGTGCATATATAAAGCATTTGGATAGTTTTATAAATCACAACCAATTAATTAAAACTAAGTTTATTTAAATACAAAAGTAAATTAACACAAAAAATTACAATAGTAGTCATTTTCTTGCTGTCTTGGTCGAGGAAGGGCATTCAGTCTCGTCTTCGCTTTTTTCTTCTCCAATATCGTCTCGATATGACCCCTGTAGAAACACCGTCAGTGGATCCTCCTGTTCGTCGTCATCATCAGAATCAACTGGAGGAACACCATTCAGGCAGTTCCCCTGGCAATTCGGGCATGCTGGGGAACATTTGAGGCTTGCTTTTTTACATCCACACTTCGCGCTGGCACAGCCTTTCATGCATTGGCAGAAAATCATCACCCATGCATTTTGAGGATATCCTCCGGTGCAGCCGCTAATTCACTGTGCACTGGGACCAGACAGTTGTTCTCAATCCTCCACCCATACATCTGAGGAGGCAGGTTATTTCCTAGCCACAGCTGAACTTGGTGGAATGTTCGGAGGGAATGCTGTTTTACTGCTCCCTCGGTGGGAGGAAGAGAAGATATATCAGGCGTGATGTTGGCTACCGATTTTAAGAATGACTTGTACCTGTAGCCATTGAGGGAGACCTCTTTCGCTGGAGCCCCATACCACTTCAAGATGCACGTTTCACCTGCCTGTTTTACTTGGGTGATGGTGGAAGAAGGGTCTAAAAAGACTGCTGCAGCTTTCTGGACCTCTGGCGACTTCAGATACAACTTCGCAAATGCGACTTTGCTTTTTCGAAATGCGGAAGATGTAGTGTCACAACCAGTAAAGGCGTGTAAAAACAAAACGTCCTTGAAACCTTGTTGCTGAAGGTCTTGGGACGAGAAGAGGGAATCCCTTATCTTCCCACGTCCAGGTTTGATAAAAATAATGTCCTTACGCATATCAGCTTTAGCCATCAAAAGGACTATGAGGTCGACATCTTCACCCACAATGCCAACATCTGTTGTTTCCGACACTTCCACAGCCGTATCCACGATCAGAACGTCTGCGTCACTTTCTGCTTGAAGTGTCCTGATCCCATTTTCCTCAAACTTCACTTTAAGCATGTTGATGAGCCTGCTTTTATTAAACCTATTTGACAGAAAATCTTCTTGTTTCACGTTTATCTCAGAGTCTTCGGTGAAATGGATGTCAGCAGACTTGCTGAGTCGATAGCGCCTTTGTTGCTCTGCTACTTTCGTGCTTGAAGCTGATGACAAATAGCCGTCAAAGACTATAGTACATCTCTGTCGGTGGTAGTTTTTCGTAATAAAGTAGATGTAGCTCTCGCAAATTGACGAAATCTTAGCACCTCTTTACCAAATTACTTTATGGAGGAGTAATAATAATACGCTCTCCGTACGATGTACAGCTGTGCGACACGTACATCCTTTGTCGTAGTGTTGAATAGTCTGTACAGCGCTGATTTTGTCGACTTTCTCATCCCACTCTCATTGAACAGGGCTAAAGGGAAAGGGGCTAACTCGTATTCCATGTACAGCTTTAAGTCATCGTCGGTTTTTTTGCTTATGGATATACGTCGGAAAAGCAAGAATGGGTCCACAGGAATCTTTTCTTCGTTGATTTTTATCGATGAGCTAACTATCGAAAGGGGAAGAGCTCTGTCTTTCCTAGACAACTTGATGTCAGAAAATGCTGTATTGACCATTTTAGCCATGTTTGCTTACCAACTGCAACAGCATTATAGCAGTTGATTGTTGTGTCTCCAACAACGCCTGTTGCGATAGATATTATGTTACTTGTCACTGGGAAAGGAGAAAATTTCTGAAACCAATCGGTGAGCTTGGCAATGTCAGCTGCAGCCTTTGTTTGGCGGGCTTGTCCCAAATCTGCATGCTGCTCACTGGTGGAAAATAAAACGCTACCGAACTCTTCTACAGAGGTGCAAATATCATGAGTTGAACTCATACCTACCACCCATTTGCTAAGAGTGCTGTTTGTGACTCCCCTACCGCGAGTCATTCCACCTTGGCTGGAAAACGAACGCATTAAAGTGGCCTCAATTGTCATATCCGGCCAGACTCCGCTCCAAAATCGGTCTGACCGGCGCATAGTAAAGTAGCTGTCCTTTATAAACTGGTAGTGTTCTTCAGGCGATAGATTCTCTCCGAGCTTCTCCATGTCTTGAATGTAGAGATGACAAGACTTTGCATAAGGGAAATGGGCTGCCGCATGGAAGTACGGTATCATTCGTCTCACACAATGAAGGTGGGAATTGAAATCCCCGGATCTCTCTGCATGTATATATTCCTTCATGAGACTGACCATTTTGAAGTACTGTATCCACAGCTGTGCAGTAGGTCCTCTGGTGCTCAGTAGCTCCATGGCGGCTCCAAATTTCTCTGACAGTTCTTTGAGGTGAGTGTTTTGGTTTAATGCAAGCAGAGAGGGGGTCTCATCCATAAAACTAATCGTCATGTTTCTGATGCAATCCACTTCATCTTCGGTCAACTGGACGTCTTCCAAAATCACTGTTGCCAGTGAATCTGCTGCCAGGAGTTGGCCTCTTACTGCCCTTGCAAAAGCATTGCCTTGCATCATTTTTTCCACCGACAGAGGGGCATATATTGTGCTCAACAGTTCTTTTAGGCCACTTCCAGACATGAGATATCCTATGGCCCCCAAGTAGGACATTAGTAGGTGAAAGCCGCCCAAGCGAATGACGGATTTTGATAATAATGAACCAGCAGGAGCACCTGCGACTATCTCTCTCGCTTTCCAGTAAAGCGGCTGGTCGAACGTTACTATCAAAGACTTTTGTGTTCCACATAAATTCCCTGCGTATCGCAGAGCAGTGTAAATCGTATCGTAGCTGGAAGAAGGAGCGTTTATGAAGGGAAGCGTTATAACTCTTGTCTTTTCGCTGAATTGTCCTGTGTTTTTGGACTGCATATAACCTTTCCAACCAGGCAATTGCAAGCCTTGCTGTTTAGCAATGTACCAGAAGATTTCATGAAGATCAGGATGAGTAGGTTCATCTGAGATCATTAATTCTTGCACAATGACGGACTGCAATCCCACTTCTTTGATCTGCAGTGTTTCAAGTTGAATAATACCAAGTTTTCCAGTTTCCAGGGACGTGGGCATCTTGGTCAGTCTGTTAAAGCCTTTTCGTGTACGCTCAACAGCAGTGGCAGGTGTAATGCACTTGATGCCACCCATGGCACGGAATGAGTTCAACCCGTCTATGGTGCATGCATTAAAGTCGGCGTTGTCAAATACGAATTGAGTGAATGCATTCGGCTTGACACGGGATTGATCACTTAGAAGAGCAGACATTTCCAACCACTGTGCTTCGTGGTATGTAGCGCAAAACCCAAGGTTTGTTAAAAGATCTATTGATCGTCTGGACCCAAATTTCCTGTGGAGGAAAAGTGAAAGGCCACTCAATACTGAAGAAATAAAAGTACGAGGTCTGATTACTGAGATTATTGCATGGGCGACCGAGATACATTTTTTCTTGGTTGTTGCGTTCTCTTCGTTTTTTTCATCATCAAACTTTCGAGAAAAATGAGTAAAGATTCTGGGAGATCTTCTGCATCTTTAAAGAAGTCATTGGTTGGTGGGTATTCCTTGGTATTGTAAAATTTACTCTGAATATCATTCCTAATGATTTCAGCGGCTTTTTGCACAATCCTGAGTCTCTCGTCGCTTTCCTTCTTTCTTCATACCAAGCATCGCGTATAAGTTGTTTGTCAGTATCCAGAAAACTCACCACTGGACCACCGAATCTGTTAGAACCTCTAGAAACTACCAAACGAGGCCCATACTTAGCTTGAGTTGTGCTCTAATAGTTTTCCATACAGGTTTTCCCCCTGTAATTGCATCGAAAATTTCAGCCTGAGAGAACTGACAGTCTGTACTATAATCAATGAAGGCATAAATATCATCCATTGTTTTTGCTAACCGCAACTGCCTTAGGAGAAACATTTATTTTCTTAGTAAAAACACAAGTTCCTCCCTTTAAAAGGAAATATAAATGCCTTCATTGTGTTCCATTCAGTGAAATATCACAAAAAATGCCACGAAACAAATGTGTTTCGGCCTAGGAAGGGAAGGTTTTCTAGAAACCCTCCAGCAGTTGTAACTCTAGATTTTTGATATGTTGACCATCTAACAACCTCAAACTATGTTAAGAAGTCATAAATTGTGTTCCAAACATTTCCCTATTTAACTTTTTCGGTGCCTGGTCTATTATTCGAGAGTAGTCGCCAAATATCAGACTTCACGATGACCACTGAAATTGTTTTAACGGTCGAAGGAAAATAGTAAAGTAATATATATTATTGAAGGGAAAGTAATACTCTACAACCATATAATCGGCATTTATTTTTTGAGTGGATCGTGTATGAGTTATCCGGTCTAAAAGAGGAAAAAATGAGTGGCAAAATTGTTTCCCCCCAAAATTACAGACTTTTAAGAGCAGATAGCTCGGAAACTAAAGATATCTCAGAAAACTTGAGAGAATAACACTTGTAGTAAATTTAATAAGCTTTCATTTTGTATAGAATAGTTATGTTGCTAGGACGCGTTGTTTCCGAGATATAAGCGAAAAACCGCAAAATGGTACCTTCTAACCCCCCCCCCCTCCCCCGGCTCATAGGCTAGGGGTGAGAACTTTTGATATGTTGACCTCCTTACTGGCCTACACAATGCTATGAAGTCAAAAATTGTGTTCCAAAAATTTCCATCTATAACTATTCGTTGCCTGGACTGTATCTAGGTAAATTGGGAAACATCTACTGTTGCCAGTTGAATAGGTTGATTG
Source organism: Gonocerus acuteangulatus (assembly GCA_946811695.1). NCBI lineage: Eukaryota > Metazoa > Arthropoda > Insecta > Hemiptera > Coreidae > Gonocerus > Gonocerus acuteangulatus. Next base: position 97,015,434 of record OX328123.1, on the reverse strand, counting down.
GGATGGAGAGAGTAATTTGTTTGCGATTTTGAGGAAATGGAAGGAATCATGAATACAGGTGTGCAGAGAAATAGCTTGCAGATGGGAATTAAGGAAAGGATATTCCTTCCTTAGGGCTGGATATAGAGGAAACAAAGATTTTGCCAGGACCTTCCAGTTTGTGTTGTTTTGGGAGGATGTAGAAGTACTGAAGATCTTATCATGGGAAGGAGAAGGTCAAAGTCTTTCTTGGTGAGTAATTTAGTGGGGCGGTTTTCTTTAGACATCCGAATATGTCTGAATGGAATTGGGTTGTGGTGCCTACCCAATAATCATTTTGTTTTCTTAAATTATCCAGATGATTTAATAATTTATTAATCTTCTCTCTGGTTTAATTTAATTGTCATTACCCAATGGAATTGATATTTTGCCTTTTCACAAAATCTGTTGGTTCATTTGTGGAGAGGTAATTTCATACACATTACACCTCATCTCACCTGGTCTTATTGTGTGATAATGCACACACAAATAATTTTATACAAGGTATTCTCCGAAAACCTCAAATGGAGGGAATATATCCCTTTTGAAGGAAATGGATACGTTCATAATTTTCTCTTAGGGAAATATAAAAACTGAAATGATATCTCAAGATCGTTTTGCTCAATGAACTTTGTACATGTGTTTGATTTGGAACATCTAAAAATCCATGAAAGAAAAACTCTTAAGTAATTATTGTGGTAACTAGGATTTTTAAAAAAAGGAAAAAAATAAATAAACAAAGTCAGAGTTGGGCATAATTCTATTTATAAATATGAATAAGAATGTATTCGTACTTCAATTTTTTGTTAACACAAATATAAATAAATCCATTTTCATAACTGCAAATACAAATAAAATTGTGTTCACAAATTATACAAATACAAATTAATTTGTACGAAAAATTTTAAATATACACACAAAATGTGAATATTCACAAAAACAAAACAAATTGAAGACTGCTTATGTATTGTATGTATGTACAATATGAGTGAGCTCAATTTATAAAAATTACGAACTTATATCATTACGACTTATTGTCATTGCGAATGCCAATCTAATTGGAAATTGTAAGCGTTTAAATGCAATTGGCACGTCTATGCGAATAATAGGGATTCTTGGTAGCTATACATTTTTGACTTGGAACTTGCCATTCAAATTTCCTGCTTCGACAACATTTTTCATTAATTTTTTTAATCACTAATTGGGTAACGGCTGTTTTGAGACTCTTTCAGCAAATGGATCTTGAAGCATTTGAACGCGCATATTTATTTTTGGTTGTACTTTTTCAACATTACGCCAAAGTGGCGATGATTTTAAGCAAGCTTCGATACCATCAACGTATGTTGAACGTGGAATGACGGGAAGTGTTTGTCTGAAACCACCTGAAAAGAGTAACAAAGTGTCACCAAATAGTTTGTCGTTGTTTTTTACGTCCTTCAATATCCTGTTAAACACCTCTAGGGAATGTTTGTTTACTGGGTGAGAAGTGACACCGGTAGACGATTGGCGGGAATAAATGATCGAGTAATAATTGATCAGTTATAGACCTTGAAGGGTTGAAAATTATTAAAGTACTAATATCTATTAAAAAATGGGGATTGGTGATAGAATAGTGAAAATTTAGTGTCGAATGTATTTTTTAATGCCAAATCATAAAAAAGTAAAAAGAAAAGAAATTTTGTCTAAAAAAAATATATACAAAGAAAATGTTGGGGTGGACCACCCTTACCACTTAGGGGTATGAAAAATAGTTTACGACCTATTCTCAGACCTACTGAGTATACACACAAAATTTCATAAAAATCGGCCAAGCCGTTTCGGAGGAGTTTGGCAACAAACACTGTGACACTAGAATTTTATATATTAGATAATTATAATAAATTAGTAATTTGGATCCGAAGTAAACCCCCTCCTAATGAACCGATTTAATTTATTTTTACAACATATTTTTCTCTATAGATGTCCACAATGAATACCGAGTTTCATCACAATGCAACAAAAATTGCAGCCGGTATGGGCAAATAAATACTTTGGGTCCGGAGTAACCCCCCCCCCCTCCAGATAAACCAATATACTGTATATCAAGTTTCGTGACAAAAAAGCAAAAACTGGTGTGAATCGTTTTAACGATAGTCCAACAAATGTTCGACATGATTCTTTACATTGGCATAACTTTTTTATTTATGAACCGATTGACATGAAACAAACACTAAATGTTAAGTGAAGCTTACCACAATATATTAGTGAGAAGCTCATCTAAATCGGATAAGCCATTTCTGATATTAGAATGCAAAGATAAAGAGACAAACATTTTACAAATCATTGGTTTTGGGGTACTATTGCATTGATTACGGCCCCAATAATATTTTTCCCATATATCCTGCAGGTACTGATAGCGATCCATTACAATTTTATTATATGTATAGATTATAATGTGAATACATTTGTATTCATAGATTTTAATGTGTGAATACATACAATTTATCCTGTGAATTTATTTTATTTTCAGGGAACTTTGTGAATACAATTGTATTTATACATTTGAATATAATTAAATTGACAATTTAGAACACAAAATGATTTATATTCGTATTTACAAATAAGTATGAATACATTCTAATTAATATTTATAAATAGAATTATGTCCAACTCTGCTACTGGTGAACAGATTTTGACAGGTTGTCTTAGTAAACAACCCCAATATAATCTAGAACTCCATGCAAAATTTGCATCTATTTTGACACTAGGGTCAGGGAGCTTTTTTTTTTTCATATTTATAATTGATTGTCATTATTCTTTCACCGCTGTAAGAGTCATATCAGGAATGGACAAGTGGAAAGGATCAAGTGCTCTGGTAGAAGTTGTATTCAAATAGGTTCAGGGTTATGACATGAAAAAAATAACGTACTTCTTCATCTATTATAATTGTAAATATTAATTCTAATATTTTTTTAATAGGGAATCATGGCGGGCATATAAGGGCATAATTAAAGAATTCCTCCAGCCACCTGAATAACCCTCCCAAAGTGTTAAGTATAGTAAAGCAAACAAGAACTCATACAGCAGAAATCCTTGAGTGCAGAGAAAAGAGAAGAGAGAGGATACAAACAGTCTAGAATCAAGTTTAAATTCTATTTACATTCTCTAAATTAGAGGCTCTAAATATTTCAGAATGTCTTGTCCTGAAGAAAACAAAAATAATATTTTATGAAAATTTATATTTACACTATTTTTACACTTGATAAATATTCACAATATAATTTCTTTAAAAAGTAAAACAACATTTCAATGTGAAATACATAAATAAACTTAAATAAATAAAAACAAAATTTCAAAAGCACTTAAATACAAACAGGTAGTTAACTTGAGAAATATGGCAAAGTGCTTAGATTTCAATAAGCTGAAAATAACGGATTATAGCATCTTGGCTTCAACCAATTTATTAATATTGTGAGAGCAAACAAATTCAGTTCACCGCGAAACAGTCACCCTGTTTCAAATAACCAGATCTCCTTCATTGTCCTCTTCATCATCTGATTCAATCTAATAAATTAAAAAATGATAAAAATTAATTATAATATTAAAAATAAAATTTTGTGGGAAAAAATAGCCCAGATGTAAAATATTTACTCATATAAATAGTATTTTTATTTTATTTTATTTGATTTTTTTTTTACAGCACATCGACATCAAGGCCATTAGTGCCATATTTAAATAGTAATACTTACTTTTTCTCCAAGGGCCCTCAGCCTCTCCTTGAAGATGGCTAATTTCTTATCTTGCTCGGTGACGAGAACTAAAAGATCCTCTTGATCAGTCATTAACCTTTCAACTTGTTTGTTTAAATCTTCCTCCTGAAAGATGAAAAATCAAAACTTAATATTAGTTTCTTCAAGTACACTCATGTGTTAGGAAGTATGCATTGTGTTAGTTTACTTAATAATAATTATAATGGATAATAATAGTCATTACATTATTTAAAGATTGCACTAGCTATTCAATATTTGTTATTATGAATTCTTGCAACCCTAGGCTGAAGTTATGAAAAAAATAGACAACATTTTCAATTTTTCATTGTTTAAGTGACAAAGAGGTTGCTTACAGTGGGTCAGGATGTTAAAAACCATTGCTCTTTAATTATATTAACCCTCAGAGTCATACAAATATTTTTTTTAAAAACCAATGATTGTATGGCAATGGCGCGTAGGGAGTTTCGAGGTTTTTACAATTTAGGACATCATGATTCCTTTCCGTCAAAACACGCGATAAAATGTTGGGTAAACAAATGCGAGGAGATTAAATCTGCTCTGACGGAGAAGAAGAATAAACCAACAGGACGACCAAGAAGTGTGCTTGTTCCGTAGATCATTGATGTTGAACGCAATATGTTTCGGCAACTTGTTTAGAAATTCATCATCACTGTTTATTTTTGTTGTCATTTATTGACAGAATCCTAATCATGAGCTGTAATTGTTCTTCTTCAATTGTAGCATCTGTATTTTGCACGGATGAAATCTTAAATCCAGAGGAAGAATTCTGCGAATTGAACACCTTAATACAGACCCGCATACAACATCAATGTTCTCTGAAACAAGCACACTTCTTGGATGTCCTTTTGGCTTTTTTTTGAGGGCAGATCCATTCTCCTCAAAGTTATAAACCCAAAATTTTATCGCGTTTTATGACGAAACGACATCATCACGTCCTAAATCGTAAAAACCTCGAAACTCCCCTAGGCGCCAACAACATTTTTATGACTAAAGCACGATTTTTCATTCCACTGATCCATGATTACAAAAATCGCAGACTGTCTCCTCGCTAACTGTCATGAAACCGCAGTGCTGCCACTTGCCCATGGCTGCCCCTACTCATTTCAAACATTCCCGTTTTTCTGCGTCAACCTGTATAGTAATGGAGGCCCATTGGCCATGAGTGTTAAGGGGTGAGAACTCCGAGACGAACGTCGTGGGTGATGGCTTTTCTTTTGGAAAAAGAAAAGGAAAGCTCAATTTGGCTAGAAAAAGTCCATCACGCAGAAGCTGCATAACTAAGCACTTTCCTCAGAATTTGGGTAGTGTAGACTGCTTTCCAGAACAATTTGCTTAAAATATCCAAAATAAATAAAATAAAAACATGAATAGTTCTCTTTTAATTTTGTAATGAGTAACTGTTCAATTATTAATTTTGTAATTAATTTGCTTCCAGAGTTATGTTTACATATGGTAACTACTACACTACTTAATAAATACAAAAAACTTCATATTTTTGTCTTTTGATCTGATGCAGGAACAGGATACAGTCCCTCTAGTTGTAGAGAGCGCTCCTTGCGGCGGCCTTGCGAACCTAATTCTATTGAAATATATTACAAAGTAACCCCTCTTTCCGATTGACCGATTTAGCTCATTTTTACAACACTTCTTTCCCATGAGTTACCCACGACGTTTACCGCGTTTTGTTACAATACAGCAGAAATTACGACCGGTATAAGTATATCTGTAATTTGGGTCCGGACTAAACCCCCCTCCTAATGAACCGATTTAGTTTATTTTTACCGAAGTTTTATTTTTAGTTTTGTCGAAATATAACAAAAATCACGGCTGGTAGTGGCGAATTGCTATTGTGGGTCCAAAGTAAACCCCCCCTCCTAATGAACCAATTCAATGAAAATCTGTATTATCTATGTGTGGACGTAAATATTTAAATAAATAAAGAATATAAGAATGGAAAAATCTTCAGAGTGAAAAAAATTCAGTTGACAAATGTAAATTAATTTTTTTGCATGAAAACATTATCCATTAGATGGAAATTCACCCTATTAATAACACTTTCTTACTTCATTGAACAAAAATCTGATAGATGATATTAACCCCAATGGATGAATATTGTATGTTTGTTGTGTTGAATTGCACTGCACAGAATTTTTGTCCATTTCAAACATCAATGTGGGCCTCCAACTGTGTGGTTGAATCTATTATTTTGACATTGGACTTAAAATTTCTGAACCTGCTATGCTTGGAATTGAACCTACTATCACTGGCTTACTGAAAATTAGAATTTGTCCTTCTATATTAATCTCTTTACAATTCTTAGAAGGCTACTTTTCTCCAACCTTTCTTTTAGCACTTTCCTCTGAAGGAAAGTAGCTATTGAGGTTGCTCTCATGACGGAATTTTTGAAAAATTTCTTCAAATCTTTATCGATACTACCTAGTAGACACCGAAAATGACCCCCGTTAAAAGTTATATATATATATGTGTGTGTGTGTGTCTGTTAACACGATAGCGGCCAGAGTTTTTGTTTTTTCTTCACGAAACGTGGTATATAGCGTTCAATTAGCAAATGATTGTACGAGTTTGTTAACCACCAAAATCGGTCCACCGGGAGGGGGGGTTTACCCCGGACCCGAAACATTAATTTGACCATGCCAGCCGTAGTTTTTGTTATATTTCAACGAAACTTGGTATTCGTTATGTTGATCTAAAGAGAAAAATAAGTTGTAAAAATAAACTAAATCGGTTCATTAGGAGGGAGGGGGGGTTTACTCCGGACCCACATTACCAATTTGCCACTACCAGCCGTAATTTTTGTTACATTTCAACGAAACTCGGTATTCGTGGTGGTAATCAACAGAGAAAAATGGGTTGAAAAAATAAACTAAATCAGGTTATTTGGAGGGGGGGGGGGGTTTACTCCGGACCTAAAGTACTAATATACTCATTCCGATCGTAATTTCTGCTGTATTGTAACGAAACGCGGTAAACGTCGTGGGTATGTCATGAGAAAGAAGTGTTGTAAAAATGAAGTAAATCGGTCTATTGGAAAGGGGGGTTTACTTTAAACTCTGTTTCATTAGAAGTAGGTTCCGCCAGACGTAGGTTCCCAAATCCGCCGCGAGGAGTGCTATCTCCCACTAGGGGGACTGTATCCTGTTCCTGCGTCAGATCAAATGAAGTTTTTGTGTATTTATTAAGTAGTACAGTATCATGTAGTAACATAACTCTGGAAGCAAATTATTTACAAAATTAATAATTGAACAGTTCTCATAAGAAATGTAAATGAGCAGAACTATTCACGTTGTTATTTTATTTATATAGGTTATTTACAGCAAATTATTCAGTAATGTAGTCTACACTACAAAAATTATGAGGAAAGTGCTTAGTTATGCAGCTCCTTTGTGACGGACTTTTTTTTTGTATTTATGTTTGTTTCTTTTTTTTTCTTTGTGGATTCATATTCTTTCTTGAGCTTCTGGCAGTCTTCTTGTCTGCTAAGCTCACTATTAGCTAGTACTGCTAACTGTAGGTATGCAAAACTTAGAAGCAAAAAAGTATAAGCTGAGAACCCAAAGAAAAAAACACTCGAGAACTTTTAGCTAAAACACTTTTTAAATTATCATTTACTGTGTGCAAGGAATATAAGCACTAAATATTTTGTCATCTAATAAAAATGAACTACACTTAGCTTTATTTAAACAAATGAAGCAAAAATTTAAGAGCTAACCTTTTCATTTTCTAGAGATGAATTTTTAACTCCATTCGTTATTTGACCAATTTGTGAATTCACTAATGCAGCTTCCTAGAAAATCAATAACTTAAATGATTCATTTTGTCACATCAGACCAAATAGTAAGTAGAACACAATATGTTCCTAAAAACCACTTCATTAACCCCTTCAGATCCGAATTTTTATTTCTAGATAAAAAAAATTTATTTTCCTGCCAAGAATTTTAGACAAGAAATTGTTGTTAGCAAACAGTAATAATGGAATTAATTAAATTGAAATATTTTCATAGTCTAGTCTCAAAAAGAGTTACTTGATTATTTAAAAAAAAAAAAAAAAAACTATAAAACTAATAAGAATATATTTTTTGAAAATTGTGTGAATGGAGCGATGGTATTTTTGAATGGTTTGGGCGCCTTTTAGACCATACCATTCAGAAAACGTTTTTCATTATTATGGTACTCAAAAAAACAAATCTGACAACATAAAAACAAAATATAACAGTAAAATGTTTGAAATGTAGATAAAAAATATTTTTACATTGGACGTGGATTTTCAAAAATTCGTAGACACCTTATTACAAACTTTATTGATAAAATTGAACTTCCAACCTTTAAAAAGATCATGTACATTAAATTCGAAGGAGTTTTATACTTTAAAAGAAACAATTTGAACAAAATATGTAAAGAAAAGTCACCAATCTTTAGAATCCATGACTGCACGTGGTGGAGCAGAGAAGGTTTTTACACATAACCTTTCAAAATCGAATGGAATTAATTTATATTAGATGTCAAGTGGAAGAAAAATGCATAGAGCTTCAAACCAAAGTGGTAGTAAACATCTATTGACCATAAGCGGTGATACAAAGGAAAGAAGTTATGTCCAGCCGGCTGGGCAATGGACTTGAAGGGGTTAAATTCAGTACATGTTTGGTGCTGTCATGACCACCACACCAAATACCAGCAATATTTAGGTTGAGCAATTTTTTAAGATATTTTATTTACATGTTTATATCTATTGATATTTGATATATATATATATATATATATATATATATATATATATATATATATATATATATATATTCTTTTTTATCGTAGGAGGCATGGGGTCATTAAAGCAGTCTTCCCTTTTTTATACTACTTTATTTATTGGGCCCGAGATGTTTTGTGCGTCTTTTCTTCGCACCTCTTCAGGGGCACTTCTTGCAAGGAAGTCCTCTCGTTACCTAGTACTCCCTCTGGAGTCCGGCTTAATACTATAGTATTAATACTGATCAGTATTAAGCCGGATTCCAGAGGGAGTACTGGGTAATGAGAGGACTTCCTTGCAAGAAGTGCCCCTGAAGAGGTGCGAAGAAAAGACGCACGAAACATGTCGGGCCCAATAAATAAAGTAGTATAAAAAAGGGAAGACTGCTTTAATGACCCCATGCCTCCTACGATAAAAAAGAATTTGGATATTTCAGGTCGTCTACAAGAATAAATAAATATATATACACACACACACATATATAGGGGTTGAGTTTTCCCTGGTAGCATTGTTTATTGGTTAGTCACATTTGAATGAGAGTGAATCACCTTTGTTACAGGTGGTCACAAATAAATAAATTATAAACTTTTTTTTGGATGGACATATCCCCAACTACTTCTAAATACCCTCGTTTTCTGTTAGACAGAAATGAGAGAAAATCATGCACCCAAAAGCCAGTGGGGAAGAATCCGACCCCCCCCCCCTAAAAAACCCCCAAAATAATTGACCTCAGCAAAGCACATTAATAAAAAATAAACAAGCATATATCGTCGATACAAATTCAAAGTATCGAATGTAAAAAAACGCATTTTTCATTTTCAATTTTTCTGATTGCTGCTGGACTCATGCACGTCGTGGGAAACTCTCGAAAATTAATGAAAACTAATTATCAATTACAGAAAATCAAACTAACGAATGTGCATTAAGTCTAATTAAAATATATCATAGGATAAAATATATATAAAGTCATCTATAAGGTAACAACTACTTTTCACATTCGATACTTTGCATTTGTACTGACGATATATATATATATATATATATATATATATATATATATTTATAATTATAAATCTAAATCTCGTGTCTGTTTGTTCCTTATACAAATGCACACCGTTGGTCAAAATAGTCTAGGACTCACAGTTATAAGGAAACTGTGAACTCGAACAGTTACAGATTTGCATCAATAGATTTTATTTTTTTTTTATTTTTTTTTTTTTTTTTTTTTTTTTTTTTTTTTTATTATTTTGGTGCATCTACTACTGTGGATGGTCATTAGCACCATTGTTTATTGCTTCTTTTTTAACAAATGAAGAAACAATTTTTCATTAAATGTTCATAAACTAAAGACTATTTATACTATTAGTTCCTTTTTAAAATATATTGGAACAACCCTTAATTCTAGACCTAACTCTAAAATATTTCCTATTTACATATGTACAGAACCACATTCATTCTTAAAACATTCATTCAATAAATACTAACACACATCAATAACTCTCATATACACAATATTTACACACACAAACATCATAAACGAAATTAAATTCAGGTAACACGTGACTAAACTATATTTGGTTGTACAATCTGGTATCTACTAGGTAATTCATCAATATCTTCACAGAGGCTTCGCTTTTACTTAGCAGTTCCCTTAAGTTATTAGGTAAGAAGTGCCTCCTCCTGGCTTCCTCGAGTCCAGTGCACTCCAACAAAATGTGCTTTACATCCAGGAGGCTTCCACATAGCTCACATTGAGGACGTCGTCGGCCGACCAGGTGGTATCCGTGCGTCAATCGAGTGTGACCGATTCTTAGACGCGTTAATACCACCTCGTCCTGCCTTTTCATACTGCTGGTAGGGCTATTGATCATCACGGAGGTTTCAGTATTTTTTAAAAATAAGTCTTTATTATTATATTCTTCTTGCCATTTATTCCAGACAAGTTTAATCATTAGTTTATTAAAATCTTTGATATGGAATGGCAAGGCATCATCTTGTAAATCCGACGCTGCCAGCCTTGCCAATTTGTCCGCTTTTTCATTTCCTTCAATATTACTATGGCCTGGTATCCATAGAAATGTGACAGTCGCTCCTTTAGAAAATATAGAACTTAACGTATAAAAAATATCTAATATTAAGGCATTTCTTGCAAATTTGTCCTTAAGAGCGGCTAAAGAACTGTAGGAACCGGTGCACACTAATATCCTTTGGCTGAGATCTCCGTAATGTTCAAGAGCCTTTTTAATTCCAGTTAACTCTGCATGGAAGACACTTGTTCCTGGATTTAGAGGGATTGAAAGTTGCCGTTCATTATCAATATGGATACCACATCCTGTCCCAGAATCTGTTTTCGAACCATCTGTGAAGATAATGGCATAGTCAGCGTACTTTTGAATTTTTTCAAGAAAGGCAGCTTTATACATTAAAATAGAAGTTGTTTCTTTGTGGTATTGGCCTAGAGTGAGGTCGATATTAAAGTCTGGTAAGGTCCACGGGCATACGGCGGGCGGTCGAAACCCCGTGAGACCTCTCCAGGTACCACCATAAAACAGGATAGTTTCATCGGCCCTTACTGCTAGTGGTCTCGTTCTAGAACGTTTGTGACTATAAATCTCAGATATTCTATGGTCGTTTACATACTCCGACATGAAATGATTGGCCTGGCATCTCAGGGAAGCTGTGTATGTCAGCACCATGAGATTTCTTCTATGCTCCGGAGGTAGATGTCCAGCTTCCACGTAAATAGCATCCAATGGGCTTGTACGAAATGCGCCGATCGCAGCTCGTAGCCCCGCGTTGTACAGTCTGTCCAACTGGCGGAGCCACGACCTGCGAGCGGATAGATTGCACTTCCATAGTCGATTCTGGATCTCATTAGTGCGTCGAATATTTGTAAAAGAACTGTTTTTTCAGCGCCCCACTTTATTCGAGACAGAGACTTAATAATTTTAAGAGGCGCCTCACACCTCTTAATAGTGTAATTGATGTGAGACCTCCACCTTAATTTTGAGTCCATAACAAGCCCAAGAAACTTATGCTCATCTCTTGATATGATTTCGGAGCCACACATCTCCAGCCTTGGAGGACTATGTGGCCTCCGGAGTCTGCAAAAGTGGACAGATACCGTCTTTTCGTGGGAGAATATAAAACCACGTGATTTTGCTACCTCATTTACGGTGTTGATCGCCTGTTGTAAACTCTGAACTTCGGTGTCTTCCGCCGGGTGATTAACGAACAAGGCCAGGTCATCAGCAAAAAGTGATCGACAAATATCATTCCCTACACCGTCAGCTATGCCATTTATTGCGACAAGAAACAGTGTTACGCTAAGGACGGACCCCTGAGGAATTCCGTTTTCTTGTACGCGCAAAGATGACAGGGCATCGCTAATACGAACTCTAAAAGTTCTTTTGTCTAAAAAGCTTTTCAGGAACAGGGGTAGTCTACCCCTTAGTCCCCATTCATGTAAACGTTGGAGTATGTCGTATCTCCATGCCCTGTCATATGCCTGCTTCATGTCGAAAAAAATGGCCGTAGCATGTTCCCGGGAGAAAAAAGCATTCTGGATGATGTTTTCTAAGTACCCAAGTTGATCTTGGGTAGAGTGTTTCTGCCGAAAACCGGCCTGGTATCTGCTAATCAACCCACGTTCTTCTAAAACATGCATTAATCGGAAGTTCACCATAGACTCCAGGAGCTTTCCCATACAACATAGCAGAGATATTGGTCTATAGCTACCTGGGTCATGTGGGTTTTTGCCTGCTTTTAAAATTGGAATAATTACAGCTTCCCTCCAATGAGTCGGGTATTTTGCTCTGGCCCACATTTGGTTAAATATTTCAAGCAACCTCATTTTTCCTTCGTCCGGCATATTCAATATCATTTCATATGGCACCCCATCATAGCCCGGGGATGATCCCTTGGATGCTGAATGGAGTGCCCTATGAAATTCTTCTATTTTAAAAGTTGCGTTATAATCGCAGGGGTTGTCCTCCTCTGAACCGAAGTCTATGGCGTTACTCTCAACAATGGCTTTTCTGGCCAGGAATTCGGCAGAGTATCCTAATGAGCTGAATACTGCGCTGTAGTACTCACCAAAAATATTGGCGACTTCTTGTGGATTGCCAAAATGCTGTCCATCATGGAAAAGAATCGGAATTTGAGTTTTCAAATTCCTTCCACTAATGGATCTGATTTTCCTCCATACTTCAGATGTAGAGGTACTTCTTGTTATACTACTGACATAGTTGGTCCAAGATTCTCTCTTCTTTTTTAGCTTTAACCTTCTTTCGACAGCTCTAGCTTTCTTAAAAGCAATCAAATTCGCTTCAGTAGGATAGCGCTTAAATCGATTGAAGGCCTTCTTTTTTATTTTATTGGCATCCCTGCATTCCTCGTCCCACCAGGGAACCGGGGTTCTCCTTGTGTGACCAGAAGTGCGTGGGATAGACTTACTTGCTGCATCTACTATCGCTTCTCTGAACTTAGCCAATGATGTTTCAGGCGAGTCTGCCAGATCAGGTAGAACAAATGACTCTTGGTATTCATTCCATTTGGCACGTTTAATGCTCCACTTAATTGGGCCTTTGTACTCATTGTACCTTCCCGGACAGTTTATAATTATCGGGAAATGATCTGATCTATGGAGGTCATTAAGAACAGTCCATTCAAAGAAAGTAAATAATGTTGGGCTAATAATAGTTAAATCTATTGAGTCAAATTTCCCGGAAGATTCAGTAAAGTGTGTGGGTGCTCCTTCATTCAGGACTAGAAGACCCAGCTCCTCAAGCGCACTATATAGAAGGTGCCCTTGAGGAGTAGATCTCCTTGAGCCCCACGACACATGGTGAGTATTAAGATCGCCAAGCACTATTATCGGGGGTGGTAGTTGTCTTATTAGGTCTTTTACTTCCGTTATAGCGTATCCCCTACCGTCTGGAAGGTACAATGAGCAAATACTGGCCTTTACTGGGGTTTTCAGACGCACAGCAACGGCTTGGAGAGACGTGGTTAAATCAATTGAAGTGGCTCCAAGGTTATCCATGGTGTACAGAGCGACACCTCCGTGACTCCGGCCACCTGGCAACACTCTAGCCTCCTTGTGCTCACACCTGTAACCAGACAGAGGTCTGGGGGCCCCCTCCGGAAACTTGGTTTCCTGAAGAGCCACCACCACTGGGTTGTGTGTGTGGATCAGATACCGAAGCTCGTCACTGTGTTCCGAAAACCCTCGAATATTCCATTGAAGGAATGTGTTAGTTTGTGTCATTTTGGATTAGTATAGGTTTTGTCATTATTCCGATTCAGCAGGTGGTTTGGCGAGCTGAAGTTTCTTGCCTTTAGGACGGCCTTTTCTTCTTCTTATCTTTACTGGTGTAAAGGGGCCTGCACCCTCCGTCGGATCGTCAAGACCATCAGTCTCAGAAACCGACGAAGGAGGCAATGCCACTTGAGAATTACAAAAAGTTGGGGATTTTGTTTCCCCTTTTTCCGCATTTCCATCCGCCGAAGCGGATGGTAGAGGGAGGGGGGTAGGGGTTGGGAGAGTTGGGGGAAGAAGGGTTGGGACGGGAGGGATAATAGGACGGGGAAAGGGTGTAGTGGATGTAGAGGGAGTGGCAATAGGGATGTCAGTATGGGTAGGTACATTTTTCTTTACGCTTCTGTTTGTCGTCACTTGCTTGGCAGCATCTGAATACGTGCCTCTCCAAGCATTCGATGTACTATTTACGAGTACTCTAGCTTGCCTGAAGGTTAAGTCTTTTATTTCCGTCCGCATTTTTTGGATTTCTCTTTCAATTTTGTACTCCATACAATCTCTGGAGCGCGCGTTATGAGGGCCATCGCAGTTAGGACATTTGGGAGGTACAGGGCACGGGTCTGGGCTGTGAGTTGGGTGCCCACACACACAAACCTCACGCTCTGATTTGCACCTCATAGCCGAATGACCGAATCGCTGGCATCTAAAGCACCTCAATGGAGCGGGAACATAAGGCCTCACTCTGAGCTTATAGAATGCAGCCTGGATGCTAGAAGGTATTTCAGGTCTATCGAATGTTAGCATAACGCTGCCTGTGAACTCCAAGGAATCGGTTGAGCTATTCGCAGGTCCCTTCTTGCGAAAAAACCTGCGAACGGCCACAACTCCTTGATCCTTCAGCCCTTCGAGTATTTCAGCGTCTGTAGAATGTTCCAGGTCGAAACATGTTACCACTCCTCTTGATGTGTTCAGCGTTTTATGTAATTCCACTTTAACACTAAACGCACCAAGAGTCCTGGCATTCAGTAATTTCTCACTTTGATCCATTGTCGCTGTTTCAATTAACAGAGATCCATTGGCCATCTTGTTTATTCCAGTAACATTTCCGATCTCTTGTGTTATGAGTTTATTGATCAGGAACGGAGAAACCTTAACAAAAGATTGATCCTCGGTCCTGCTCATCACTATAAACTTTGGAAACTTTTGGGCACGAAAAGGTATTTCTTCCAAGGGCCTTTTTTTCCCTCTTTTTACTTTCTTTTTCTCGGGAGACTTTGTCACTATATAAGGTGCCAAAGTGTACCGAGAATCAGA
The DNA here is from genome assembly GCA_946811695.1 of Gonocerus acuteangulatus. Taxonomy (NCBI): domain Eukaryota; kingdom Metazoa; phylum Arthropoda; class Insecta; order Hemiptera; family Coreidae; genus Gonocerus; species Gonocerus acuteangulatus. The sequence goes on along the minus strand of OX328123.1, from coordinate 97,000,310 downwards.
CGTATTTGTTAAATTATTTTCTGTTTTGAAGTCCTGGTTCTTAACACTGTTGGAATGTTCTGAACCCGGACTTTCTGTATTCGTCCCTAAAGCAACCTCAAGGGTTGCCTGGGGTGGAGATTGGTAAGACTTGTGGAGGTCAAGGTCCATGCATAGGTCGCTCAGTGGGTCCTGCTCACCCACTGAGTTGGTCATTAGGGGCAATCCGGCTATTTCCTTTTTAGTAGTTGTAGGATATAAATGTTTAGGTGACTCAGACCCCTACTCTTTGTCACCGAGTCTGCTGGTGGGGCTGCCACCTAGGCCGGCAGACCGACTCAGTTCCTCCCGAAGGAGAGGATCCACTCAGCAGGGGAGGTGTCCCTGCCTCATCGTGGATCCCCGCCTCTGCTTTTCGCCGCCCTTATGGTTTCACCAAAAGAACGTTGCCCAGGGGGTACCACGGGGAGGAAAAGCAGTAGGCGTTGACGGGAATCAGGTATACTAGGAGATGCTAAGCAGTGGAATAGGGCACTGTAGCTTAGCAGAGCTCCCAAAAGGAGTCGGGCGGCTCCCATATCCGCACGTCCGCTCCAGCAACCCTTTAGCCCGCCCATTTACCCCCCAATAGATTTTATTATTACTTATTTGGTTTCTAATTTATTTTTGCTTTTCTAGATGCAGAAAGTGGGGGGCGAGGTTAGCTCAGTGGTAGAGCACTCCACTAATAAGCTGGAGGCCTGAGTTCAAATCCCGAGCAAGCACTAAAGATTTTTTCTTCTAGAGTCTTCGTTCATGGGTTGAATGTGGCCTCCCTGACCGCCCCTAGGCCAACCCAGCCTTTAATTAATTTAATAATGGGTACCTTGGTTGGTGCTAATGACTCTAGCAGTCGAAGCAGCCAAGGGGAAAATCAGGCGGCCAGAGCATAGTACTGACCACACTATCTCCCTAGTGTGCCATATGGTCATGAATCAGATACCTCTATAGTATCTACCCCTCAAGGCCCTCGTGGCCTGTTACGGGACTGATTTTTTTTTTTTTTTTTTTTTTTTAGATGCAGAAAGTAGTAATTTATGTTTTTGTTAAAACTTTTCTTTATCAAGAATAAATCATAAATTCATCATGAGCACAATTGTACATTCAGTGAGTATTGATTTATTTCCTTTATTATCAATACTTTATACATATTTCATTACTATTCATGTGATTTTCCAAAGTAACAATTGTCTTTTTATGTCCTTCTGTCCTCCAAAAAGAAAATTCTAAGGTCAAGTTTTACCGAAACACCTTTTTATGATCAATACCTCAAACCATGTCATTTCACAATAATGTTTCGGCCTTCAGGCCATTTTCAAATTCAAGAAGAAAAATAAAGATAGTGTTTAAACACTAACATGTGAAATAGTGGTGATATAAATAAATTACATATTTATGATCTGAGGTGTTGATCATAAAAAGGTGTTTTAACGAAGTAACAATGTTCACATTCTTTTTAATAAATTTTATAAAAATTATACATGGAGTTAATTTTATTTTTAATGGAAATAAAAGATTTATTCATTTCCAAATGTTTATCCAATATTCAATAATGTTTTACAAATAATATCTAATCAATGTTTTTAGCTTTTTAGATATTAAAAGATGAATTGAATTTAACTATAAAATATTACTTATTCTTTTCATTTTAATAGTCTTTATATACAGTACTAGCTATGCCCATGACTTCGTCTGCGTGGAATAGTGACTTAGGACAGCATTTTCTGGATATATCTTTCAGTTTATTCTGGATTATAAACACCATCGTTTGGGTATTTATAAAAAAATTCCTTTACAGTAATGCTTCTTTATGCAAGATATTAGACATACAGCCATCATGGATCTTAGCATACAGGCTGCTAGGACTGCTATGCGCAATTCTAGCATGGAAACAGTTATTTTAATATAATATTATGAACAGTTATTTAAATATAGATAGATAGAAGATATAGAAGAAAGAATAGATAGTTTTGACGTCATTCTTTACATTGGCATATATTTTTTATTTATGAATCAATTGACATGAAACAAACACTACATGTTAAGTGAAGCTTACTACGATCTATTAATGAAAACCGCATCTTTAAGCTTTAAGGGGCACATTTTGCTAGCTATGTTGGAATTTTTTAAATTTATAATTTAAAAAATTCCAACATCTAGGGAATCTAGGGGGCATCCATTTACTAAATATGAACCCAGGATGTTAAAAAAAAAATTGTATTCATGAATACGGGGTAGGCCGCTTATTCTGCCCTTGCCCATTCCAGGCATCGGGAATACCCAATATGCAATGCCCGCGATACGTCGTAAAGCCGATTCCAAGTTGCAAAGATCCCGAAAATGAAAATGGTTCATTCGATGGTGTTACCCTAAGATTGGCAGGCTTTGCTGAATAATTTATAATAATAGTATAATGCTAGCCCACAATATCATTTCAGAAAGAATTGAGAAAAACATTTCATTAGGAATGCCAAAAAAAGTATTTTTTCCTTCCAGTCTCACGAGAGTAAGGTACTTATGAGACAAATCAATGAATAACATGTAAGCGATATACTCATTTCAATTAATTCCTAATCTAGAATGTATAAAAGAATTATTACATACTTTGAAACGATTTCCGGATAAGATGAGTAATCCAGAGAGCCAATAATGCACGGCAAACACTGACACAAGACAGACTGGTCGGGGTGTGGGAATGGGCAAGGACCACTTAATCGTTCAACTTCGTTATATCTCGGCTCCTCGGGGCCAAGACCTCCAAATACTTTTTTTTGCCATACACCGGCATCTAGCACGAAGCATTGGAACCAATTCCGCCTCACTCGCGTCATTTTTTAATTTCAGCGAGCAGTGGCCGCTTAATCGGCCCTTGCCCGTTAAGGGGTTAATCGGATTAGCTGTTTCTGAGATTAGCATGCACAAATGCACAGGCAAAAATTCTAACAATCATTGTTTTGGGTGCTTTTGCGTTGATAAAGGCTCCCAATAATATTTTTCTCATATATCTTCCACGTACAGACAGCGATCTGTTAACTGTTATTATGTGTATGGATTATTTATGTTAATTAACAAATATACCAATTTATATTACTTCTTATCATAAGAGTAAACTAAGTATTTGTACTTTTAAGCAGCAAGGAAACTCATTCATGAGCTCGATCAGATATCACAATCTGGAGGTGAGATAACAAATATTAACATTCATCACTAACACACATGTCATGAAAATATTAGTCCTTTATTTATTTGCACATAAGTAATATCCGATTTTGATGAAACTTGGCATGAAAGTACTTCACCTTAAACCAAAAGTCAAGTTTATTAACTAGAAGGGTCTGGTTCCTGACACTGCTTTTTGACTAGCAGTTTTGCATTAATAGACTTCCGGATATATCATTTATAGGTATTTTGGCGTCGGAGAAAAAATTAAACAACTTTTAAGAAGATATCTTTAAAGTTTACAGCCCTGAAGATGGCTTGTAATTCAAGCAGAAATGTTGGGAAATTAATATTACGCATTTTAGTTATAAAATGTTGTTTTATTTAACAAATGACCGAACCCCGGTCATCTACACCTTCTCAATGCCAACAGTCTACTATCTCTTCACTAGATATCTTTAACTGTTATTGAGAAAAATGGAAAATAATAGAATTTGGGTTTCAGGTACACAAAAACACCAGTTACGTAAACATTTTTCCACATGTTTCTTATGAGATTTTTATTACATTTGGAAAATAAAAGAATATGAAAAGTTATTTCATTACAGAAATGACTACTTTTGGACTTTTTGTATATAAAGTAATGGAAAATGGATAATTCGAAATTGTCTTTAATTCGAATATTTCTCTCGTCCCCTAGAATTTAGGGCCTAAACAATGTAAAAAAAAATTTGGTTAATTCGAATAAAATTTTGGATAATTCGAATTTTTTACGAGTATATTCCTCCAATGGGAAGTGGACAGAGAGGCGGTCGATCATAAATATTGTGAAAATATTCTCCCCTCAGTTAAGAAGGATAGTAAGATACGGATGTAGGGGTTCCGGGACAAGAAGCGCAGCGGTCTCATAGTCTAGTTCTTGGACTCCAGGAGTTCTGCAAAGTGGTGGTTCGCTCTTCCTCCCTTCCAAGGGTTGTTATACTTACATACACCATCCTGTCGTTTTATCCTAAAATTTCCTCCCACCATCCCTCCGATCTTCATTTCTTATTCAGTTATAAGTCAGTCAGTGCCTAGTTCAGGGAGTTGTTGATTTAAGATGTCGAAGCCTAGAAGCTATAAAACTTTAACGTTATCAGAGAAAATAGCTGCGATTAAAGAAGTTGAAAAAGGAATAAAGAAAACATCTGAAATTGCCAAGGACTTTGGAATTCATCCTAACACTTTATGAACTTACCTGAAAAATAAAGAAAAAATTCTTGCCCATAAAAATGACTTTTTTTCAGAACAATAGATTTTTATTTTTACTTTTTTGATAAATTACTTATTACTTATGTACGTAATCATCAATCCATGAAATGTTTGTTTTTCTTTAAATAAAATGTATTTTTTTTTTTTTAATTAAAAAATGTGAAAATATGAAGTTCGATTTTTAGCCCTTTATTTTCAAAAACTTTTGTAATTCGAATTTTGGATAATTCGAACTTTTTCGAATTATCCAAGTTCTACTGTTTTGTTGAATATATTAAAAATGGTTGAGCATTTTTGAAGACAATAGGTGACCTTTATCTCTCTTTTTTTTTTTTTTTTTTTTTTTTTTTTTTTTTTTTTTTTTAATAGTTAAATGGGTTTATCAACATAACTTAGCAAAATGTTTAATTTCTTTTCCATTTTTGAGTTAGCCAGCCTAATGAATCAAGATGCAGAGGATGTCAGGCACATTCAAGTGCAGTAAGCAAAATTTGGATAAAATAGCTTGAGATGCTTTAGAACAAAATTAATGATGAAATCTAACTTTTCTTGAACAAATCACTTTAGCAGGGATTTAAATGTGTATAACGGTAAAATTAGTTCAGAAATGTAAGTTTTCCAGCCCAACTTGTAAAAAATTAGAAAGAAAAATTTAAGAGCCTCCTATCGAATCTTTACAGATAACGAGGGATAAACATGTCTAAGGCGACGCAGTTCTAACATGACAGACTTTTTTTTTATTCTGATAGAAATGTACTAATTTCTGTTCTTTCAATTTTCTTCCTGATATTACAAGAATCATTAAAATAAAGTAAATAATCATGCTCTCGGTCACTGGTAGGATTTTGGTTATTTAACATGTTGAAGACCACATTGCAAAATCGTACTTCTCACACATGGTCTGACTTTTTTTATAATTGCTAATTAAATATATTATTTTTTTAAATATTATTTAAATAAATAAATTGTTTTTAAATCATCGCCACCGGTGTACAAGCAGTCCCCAAGTAAAACATGGTAATGTTGTTAATGATTTTAGATTTTTTTTATTTTAAACTTTGATCACTAGTACATATATATGTATATATTTGCAAATAAAATAAAACAATTGGTAATAAAATACTAACCAGATTTTGAATCAAGGTTTCCTTTTTTTTAATATCTTCTTTACATCTTTCAAGTTCGGTAATCAATTCCAAGTTTCCTGCCTCAGGACCAGAGTTGACCTGAAATGTAATACACATATAAGAAAAGAGATGAAGAATATATTGTGAAGCTGCTCCTACAAGTAAACGGTTTATTATAGGATTTAAACATTTCATGACGGAATGAATGAGAGGGAACTAAGGTTTATAAAGGATAAAAATTTACATAGTTTTTTATTTTCTAAAGTAGTTTCTTTGTTAAACTACTTTCAATACACGCAAAGAGTGTACTAAATGGGGTGAATAGAATATTAAATCACTTTAATTTAAATATAAATGACAATCATAATTCATTTATCCACATTTGCCCTCTTTAGAAATAATTTTTTCAAATTAGAAGGAAGGTTTTCTCATCCAAGCATCAAAGAATGAAGCTTCCTAAGTCAGGACCAAATTGCACATAAATCCCTCCACGCCTTTGTCATCTTAGAACCGTTGCTTCATACAAATAGAAGGAAAATCATGTCAAACTAGAAGTTTACATTTCTATTAAGGTGGACTTAAGTCTGTTCTGGCTCTCCCTCACATATACATTTCTTATTTATTATAATATTAAATTCCTTTAATTTGTTTCGAGAAGTTCAATGTCAAGTTGAAATATATGCTTTTATGGTAATCATGCTTGAGAATGACTGCTTACCATAAAACTAGAATAAAGTCCGACTTGCAGGAACTGCAGCATCTTAGCGGTTCCGTTCTTATCTCTAGACTCATTTAAAATTATTAAAATAGAAGCTGTTATTATTTTGGGTCCACATTTCTAGAAAGCATGAAGATTAGATAGTTAGCCGTCGAGGTGATAAGTAAAGATGGAATGGTTAGGATTCGGCTAAAGAAACCTCAATACGATTTTTGTTAAAAAATCTATATTTAGGACGTTTTGGCTACTCATTGGTAGCCTTCGTCAGCAATGAAAGTGCCGGGAGGCAGAGGAGGACCAAAGTTGACAGTTCCATCTTTACTTTCAAGAAAGGTCTTATTTACGATCTTACCTGGATGGGTCCCCGCCCTAGGAAGGACCCCGCTAGGCATTTGAAAAGCTATATCTTGGAAATCCATATCTCTAAGATTAAATTGTTTTTCTTATTTTTCTTAACCTGATTTATTATCAAATACATTATCCAACTATAAGCAGTTAAAAAATAACAAGGAATAAAAACAGACAAAAAGAACAGTTCGAATAAGCGAAATCAATTACTTTAAAGTTTTAAGCACTTATTTCTCCGATTGACATCGTCTAATCAAAACTTTCATCAGAACCTTTTTTGTAGAGCATTTAGTAAGCTTTCTAATGGTATTCTTCCGTTTACCAAGATTCTCAACCTTTTTCGAGATATTAAGGAAAGTATACAAAGTTACCAAAACTTTTTATGTCTGTTAATAAAATATTTTATTCTAACCCTTCCTTAACTCCAAACGTAACACAAATTTCAACATATTAGTTTTAATGAAAGTAGAACATGCAGAAAATGTCTCAACTGAATCCCATGATTCTAAGTACCCAAACCAAAAACGGTATTCAAAAACTATTTTTCCAATTTTCTCGAAAACGGTTAAAGCTATCGCCTTGAAAATGGTTTCATTCGTTTTCCTAGCCTAAGAAGCCTATAAAACGAGTGCTTACAAGCTTATGAACTCAAAAACGTAAGCGTTACGATTTTTTGCGCGAATTTCGCCCCAAACGCCATCTTCCAGTGGACGGATTTTGCTGGTTAACGAACTTGACCTTTCAAATTGGACGACGGATTTTTGTACCAAATTTCATCAAAATTGGACCTTTCGTCTTCTACCTAGAGAGCGAACAGACAAATATATATATATATATATATATATATATATATATATATATATATATATATATATACAAATTTGAACCACCATCATTTTCGGTCTCTAGGGGTTCTGAAACGCAAAATTTTCTAGTCGGCACTTCTGGATTGCGTCATGAGATCAACCTTATAAGCGGGGTTCCTCCCTATGGGGGAGGGAGGAACCGCGCTAAAAAAATATAGTAATTTAATTTAAATAAAAAGAAGATAATGTACCAAATGAAACTACCTGAGACATGGCCCTTAGGACTGTATTTTCACTTGTGAGGCGCTCCACAGTAGCGGTAAGCAAATTCTTTTCTTCTGTTAGTTTTGTTACAAGCGTTTGCAACTCAGTAATTTTACGATCTTGTTCACGAATCATATCCTTATATTGTGCCATAAGAGCAGGATCAGATAACTCTGAACCACCGGCTGCAGCCTGTGAAGGGCCTACTGCTTTAATCACCATCCCTGAACAAAAAAAATTAATATTTTTTGGGCATAAAATAATGAAGTTTCAAGAGTTTTTTGTTCATAAACTGAGACTTAAAGTCAACATACATATGCATATTATATATTATATACATATATGTGTGTGTGTTTACTTTTCTCATTTCTCATCCGACAGTTTCATCAGATTGACGTCATAAGCGGATTTTTTTCCTAGGAGGGAGGAAATATGCTAAAAATAGCTAGATCAAAAATTATGCCCTTATTCCTTCAGCAAATGGGGAAACCCAAATTTGTTTAATGCTTCTCTTAAATATTAATATTTCTTACTGATATTATGAGTCTGTAAATAAATAGTTTTATACTCTATTCTAAGCAATGTATTCTGAATAATACAAAATCTAGTAATAATATAAAAGTCACAAACCCTCCAAAGCTTTAAAAAGCTTGCAGAACTCATAATCAAATAGAAGTTCATGAGAATAAGCTGCTTTCGGTTGAGGAAGTTTAGAAGCCCTTGAATATAATTCATGCCGAGAAATTTCACTTAATTTTGATAGGAATGTTTCAAGGCCCACTCTGTTATCTATAAGACGATGCAGCAGTTCCTGAATAAATGATATTTTTGTAATTATTATTTGTAATAAAGTTAAAAAATAAATTAAATGATTATTATAAATAGAAGGTAAACAAATAAAACACGTGAATTAATAAATATGATTTATTAATCACTGCTCAACTAGTTTTGCTCGTTTAGTACTCCAAACTTAAAAATATTTAAAGCCATATTAGGAGAGTCAATCCTCCACTATCAGGGCCATGACATGACTTTGATGATATTTACAACTTACTAAGCATGTTAATATTTTTAAATTAAATGATAGCTCGGGTCATGTCCTAGCCATTGCCAGTGTCACAGCGTGTTTAAGTGCTCTTGACTTTTCACCTCAAAAAAAGTGGTTATAAGCCGTTTTAGTTCGTAAAAAATGGCCGAGAACCTGCCATAACTATGAACATTTAGTGTGTAAAGTTCTGTAGCCTTTACTTCTCAATTCACTGGAAAAACTGTAAGTAAAAGTTCGTATTTTTCCAAGTGATCAACTCCGTGCCCCAGGAGTGGGGGATTCCTGCTGCTGCCGGCCTAGGGTCTACCCCTCTGCCCCTGCTGAGAGGCTACTGTCATATCCAAGGACCCGGCTTACTCCCCTCTCTTCAGCCTACTACTCCATAGCTCAGAGGTAGCGCTCGCTATTCTCGTTCTGAGGCCGAAACGTACTGAGTTCGAAACTGTTAGTCCTACCTTTTATTTATTTATTTTTTTTTTTAAATTAAAAATTGAACTAATTTTTTTTTTTTTTTTTAAATTAAATATTTAACTTTTTTGAATTGAAAGACAAGCAAAACGTATAAATGGACAACAAAAATATGGAAGAATTAATTTCAAGGAAAAGCTCCTTACATTCAAGCAATAATACTTCAAAGAGGTCAAGGGCCTCTGACCTTACTTCTCCGAATGTTTCACCTGAAAAAAAGAAACAAGCCAAGTCGGACTGCTCTTCTTCGAGTGTCTCATCAACCCGCCAGACTTACTGCCAACCTCCACCAGTACAATACCAGCCTAATGTCACCTCTCCAAACCCATTCCAACTGCTAGCTCCACAAGAGGATAACGACACCGAAGCAGACCGGAGGACTTCAATGACTCCTGTGAACCTCCACCCATAAATTTGAAGCCGGACATCGATTTCCTTGGCATCTGCAACTTAATAGCATCAGAAGTCGGTCAAACGACATTTGCATGTAAATCAAAAGTTAACGCATTTTCGATCCAAGCCAAAAATCCCGACACGTACAGAAAAATAGTCAAAATCCTCCAAGCGAAAAATATAGAGTACTATACCTACCTATTTAAAGAAGACAAACCATATAGGGTGGTCATAAGGCACCTACACCCCACAACACCAAAAGACATGATCATTTCGGAACTGGGAAAACTGGGATTTCAAGTGCTGGATGCCTGTAATGTATTACAAAAAACTACAAGAACTCCACTCCCGCTATTCTTCATCAACCTTAAACCAGCACCAAATAATCCGGACATCTTCTCTCTCAAGACTCTCCGGTTCACAGCAATAAAAGTGGAAGAACCACATAAAAAAGAGGACATCCCGCAGTGTAAAAGATGCCAGAGCTTCAATCACACGAAGAAATTCTGTCGGGTTAATCCCATGTGTGTGAAGTGTGCCGGTCCTCATCTATCCAACGACTGTTCAAAGAACAGAGATACGCCAGCTACGTGCATAAACTGCCATCAAGCCCATCCAGCAAACTACCGCGGTTGTAGTGCCTACCAGGAGTTGGTCAAGCGGAGAAGATCTCGGAGTGGACAACGAGGCCCTACTAGAACTACTTCCCAAGCAGCACCCAGTCAGGATTCTACAACCTTCCCACCCCTACCGAAGCCTCCAGTGGACTCCAGTCAACCAAATCCAGGAAGAACAACCTACGCCTCTGTGTTCTGGTCGAATCTTCAAAAACCATCAACAACCACCCCTGCTCCTACTACTGGCCCCCATTGTCTACCTCCCCCGAGGGTTACCATTCCTCAACCCAAATCCTCCCCTGACTTCTCCTCAATCACAACTGCCCTGGTAAACCTGAACCAAATAATTCAAAACCTTCAAGCCCTCATATCCCCCCTCACTGACCTCCTCCACAAAGTGACCAGCATCCTGTCTGTCCTGCATCCATGACAGCCCCTTCCTTCAAATCCCTCTCAATCTTCCTTTGGAACGCCAATGGACTCCCAGCCCACAAAGACGAACTGACTCACTTACTTCAAGACAAAAACATTGACATAGCCCTGATTACAGAAACTCACCTGACTAGCCGACTACATTTCTATATCACTGGATATAGGACACACAGAACGGACCACCCAGACGGGACTGCTCACGGGGGTACTGCCATCCTAATCAAATACTCCATTTCCCACTACCCTGATCCTTCACCTATTGCCCTGGAATGTCTGCAGAGTACCACAGTTACCCTCCAATCCTCTTCCCATGTCCCAATAACCATTTCCTCTGCTTATTGTCCACCCAATAAAGCAGTCTCTTCTTCCGTCCTCAATTCCTTCTTCTCCTCTTTAGGTCCCAGATTTATTGCAGGAGGGGATTACAATGCCAAACATCCCGAATTTGGATGTCGAACCTCCAACTCTCGAGGTAACCTTTTTCACCAAACCATCCATTCCCACAATCTGAATATCATTTCTCCTCCCAATTCATCCTACTGGCCTTCCAGATCCAAATCTCCAGACATAGTGGATTATTTTGTAACACATGGTGTCAGACATGTTCCTTTCCATATTTCCAACCTATTTGATTTATTCTCTGATCACAGCCCTATATTGCTTTCCTTTAACATTGATCCTATCCTTTTCACTCGTCCTCACCGCCCATCCCTCATCAACGGCCCAGTTGATTGGTGCTCATTTCAATCCTCCCTAAATTCCTCTCTAAACCTAAACATCCCTCTTAAGACTAAAGACGATATTGAAACAGCCATAAACAAACTGACTACAGACATTCAGACTGGACTCCTTATTTCCACTAAGAAATGTCCTCATATATCACCTCCAGTGACGTATTTCCCCGATCATATACAACTCCTTCGAACCGAAAAAAACAGAGCCAGAAGAATATGGCAAACCGCACGTTATCCATCGGACAAGACTCGCCTCAACCAATTGACTAGACAACTACAATATGAACTACACAAACACTTTAACAACAAATTCGCCGAATACACTCACAAACTTACTCCCGAAGACAAATCCCTATGGACAGCCACTAAACGAATCCTATCCCATCCAAATCCATCACATCCTCTCCGTCGAGATGATAACAGCTGGGCTAAAACCGACTTCGAAATTTCTGAAACCTTTGCATCCCACCTCTCCCAAGTATTCCGTCCACACGAATCCATCCAAAACCCTATCCATTCTTCAAATGTAGAAGAATTCCTAGACTCAGCCTTACCGCTTTCTCCTTCTCCTTCTTCCTTTCATCCTCATGAAGTATCCTTAGCTGTCCACAGACTTAAAAACTGTAAGGCACCTGGACCCGATCTTATCACCCCCTTAATCCTCAAACGCCTCACCTAAAAAAGCTATCCTATTCCTAACCTATGTATATAATGCAGTCCTAAGAACAACCTACTTCCCCAAGTCCTGGAAATTATCTACCATCAAAATGATCCACAAACCCCAAAAACCTGTAAATTATCTTTCGTCCTATCGCCCTATCTCCCTCCTTCCCATTATGGGAAAAATCCTCGAAAAGCTTCTCCTTAAACGTCTAATCCCTATTCTTGAACCCTGCCTCCCTCCTCACCAATTTGGTTTTCAAATATCCCATTCCACGATTCACCAATGCCACAGATTAGTTGACTCAATCTCCTCTTCCTTTGAGCAAAAGAAGTTTTGTTCTGGTGTATTTCTTGATATCTCTCAAGCATTTGATCGGGTATGGCACCAGGGCTTGCTTTTTAAACTCAAAGAAATCCTTCCCTCAACCTTTTACCTTATAATAAATTCCTATCTTTCCTACAGATCCTTCGACGTCTCGTGCGGATCATCTCTGTCCTCTTCCTTTCCTCAGCTTGCTGGTGTTCCACAAGGCGGCATCCTAAGTCCTATCTTATTCCTTGTGTACTCTGCTGACATGCCCATCCACCATTCCACAACCCTCTTTACTTTTGCTGACGATACAGCCATCCTCTCATCCAATTCAGATCCTATACTTGCTTCCAAACACCTTCAATCCCATCTCCAACTGCTTGAACCATGGTTCATAAAATGGCGGATTAAAGTTAACCCAGAAAAATCTTTGCACATAACATTCACTCTTCGAAGATCCAAATGCCCTTCCGTCAATCTTTTCCAAAGGGAAATTAGTGAAAAAACCCAAGTTACCTACCTCGGCCTTACCCTTGACAAACGACTTACCTGGAGCCAACACATACAAAAGAAAAGACAGGAAACAAACAGACGTTTTAGACTACTAACTAGACTACTAGATTCTCGCTCCAAACTATCATTACAGAACAAGCAATACTTCAACCCACCTGGACGTATGGCTTGGAAGTTTGGGGGTGTGCCAAGCGATCCAATATCCTCAGAATTCAATCTCTCCAATCCAAAATACTCCGTAAAATAGTCAATGCTCCGTTCTATGTCTCAAACTTCACTATCCACAATGACCTAGAAATCCCCTTTGTCCAAAACCCGATACCTTAACTTCCACTCCCGTTTGCCTCGTCACGACAATCCCCTAATCAACAAGTTATCCTCATCCACCATTCCCGGTAACCCTCATCGTCGCCTTAAGCGCAAATGGCCTAGACTCCTATTGTAAACTAAGCTTGTAAAATGTTAACTTCAAATGTAAATATTGTAAATAGCCATACAAAAACCAAATGTAAATATCCCTGTAAATTTCTAGTTAATAGGTTTTGGCCACTGGGCTTTTTTTTTCTTCCTACTGATATATCATGACTTTAGACAAGAACAAAAGAATTATAAAAAATACATTATTGTATTGTATAATTTTCAAATAAAGATATATATAAAAAATGATAAAATGCTAAAGTACTTAAATGGTTATTAATAAATCATATTTATTAGGTAATTCAGACGTTTTATTTGTTCATCTTCTCCTTAATATGTTTAAAGTGTCCTGAATATGGGCACTATTCAATAATTATTAAAAAAAAATATTCTCAAAAGAGTTGGCTCATAGTAGGGAATGCGATGATGATTAAAAATAAAATGAAATAAATACAATAATCTCACACTCTAATTAGATTTGACGTTTATCAGGATTATTTTTTGTAACATTAAAATTGCTGATATTACACCACTAAAAACTAAGGAAGCTCATAGAATTATTGTCCTTCTATCGGTCATTTATATAATATTATGGACCCTGGTGATAGGTCATTGATAGACTTTTAGCACGGTTCCTCCCTCCCTCCATAGGGAGGAACCCCGCTTATAAGGTTGATCTCATGAAACAATCCGGAAGTGCCGACTAGAAAATTTCGAGTTTCAGAACCCCTAGAGACCGAAAATAACGGTGGTTCAAATTTGTGTGTGTGTGTGTGTATGTATATATATATATATATATATATATATATATATATATATATATATATATATATATATTTATATATATATATACATATATATATATATATATATATATATATATATATATATGTATATATTTATTTATATATATATATATATATATATATATATTTGTCTCTTCGCGGTTTTCCGGCCCCCCTAATGGTCCGATTTTGATGAAATTTGGTACAAAAATCCAATTTGAAAGGTCAAGTTCGTTAACCAGCAAAATCCGCCTACTGGAAGATGGCGTTTGGGGCGAAATTCGCGCAAAAAAAATCGTAACGCTTACGTTTTTGAGTTCATATGCTTGTAAGTACTCGTTTTATAGGCTTCTTGGGCTAGTAAAACCAATGAAACCATTTTTAAGGTGATAGCTTTAACCGTTTCAAAATCAAGTTTCTGGTTTGGTTACTTAGAATCATGGGATTCGGTTAAAATATTTTTTTCATGTTAAAGATGTGTAAATTTTGGTTACGTCTGGAGGTAAGGAAGACTTAGAATAAAATATTTTATTAAGAGACATGAAAAGTTTTGGGAACTTCGCATATTTTCCTTAATATCTCGAAAACAGTTGGGAAATCGTCATAAGTGGATAGAGACTATTCAAAAGCTTACTAAATTCTCTATAATTAATATTTTGAGAAGATTTTTTGATTAGTCGATGTCAATCGGAGAAAACGGTGATGAAAACTTTGAATGTGTTCTTTTGAACGGGTTTTCGTAGTTGTTTAGCTCACTTTTTAATTGTTTGTTTTAAATTGTATTTATTTTATGAAACATTTAGAAATTATAAACATTTTGATAGTTTTGAATACATTGAACAATGAAATAAAAATTTCATGTCTGTAGCAGTGGAGCCTGGCCAAGCCAGGCTCTAGGGTGTTCCAGGTATAAGGGTACGCTGCTGGCCCTTTGTCACCAGGCTAGGTCATTCCATCGTGTTTTAGGTGATATCATCCAGAATAGATTTTTTTTGGGTTCTTCCAAATTTGCATGAATGATACTACAAGACGCGAATCATATAAAAAATCGATCTTTATCATGTTTAGGAGAAAGGAAAAAAATACGCGAAAACCTAAGAATCCGGTTCCTAGTAATAACTATTTCTATTCTAAGTACACAAAATGACACTAGGGATATGAATGGAACCGTGATAAGATGATGCAGTTCCTGCGAGTCGGACTTTTTTTAATGGAACCACCATAGATTCGAGGAATTTAACTTTTGAGGAGAAATAATTTTACAAAAATATCTTCAAAAAATCGTTACTATTCCTACCTACCTGGTACCAAAAATGATCTCCCTCATTTAAATATATGTACGGGGGCAAGGTTTGCTGAGTGGAAAATTAATCAAATAATATGCTGGAGGACCTTGAGTTCAAAACTCGGGTGAAATCACTAAAGATTTTATCTTCTAGTGTCGTCGTTCGAAAGTTGGATCGCGGGTACCAGGCTCTCCCAGTCTTTAATTAATTTATTAATAGATACCTTCAAAGTAAGCCATACGGTCAAAAATCAGATACCTCTACAGTATCGACCCCTCTGAGCACTTTAGACCTGTTATGGGGGGACTGACTTTTTTTGTTTTTGTTTTATATATATATATATAAAATCGAGGTGAAATAGGGGTCAAAATATTTTTATCTTTTGCCACAAAACTCAGTTTTCATCATTATTGTAACAAAAAATAAGATCAGCAAAATTGGTCCATTAGGAGCGGCGTTGACACCAGATCAACTCATCTGTTGGTTGAAACATTCGTGACTAGCTGAATACCCGTGGTTCACCACGACCGATAAGAAGTTTTTATATTGCATTAAATAAGGTATGATCAAAATTAACGCTACTACACCATTTTGTACACCTTATTATTGCACGGACATTAGAGTTACCACGGAAACACCATGTGGAGGTAACCGTGCTAGTTTCCGTTGGGGAGTAAAAAAAAAAAAAAAATACAACTACTTAAAAAGTTAGGTAAACAAAGACAAATACACGTTGAAAAGAATAAAACTAACAACTTTAAAGTTTTAAGCACTCTTCGATAGTCATCGCCCCACCGAACATTACAACAGAATCTTCTTTGTAGAGAATTTAGTAACCTTTCGAATAGCCCCCTTCTATTTACTACGATTTCCCAGCCGTTTTCGAGATATTTTAAAAAATATACTGAGATCCGAAAACATTGTATACCATTAATAATTTTTTTTTTCTATATACTTCTTACCTCCAAACGATTCCAAAGTTTAAATATCTTGGATTAGATGAATGTCGAATACCTGGTACAAGTTTCAAGTGAACCAATCCCATACAGGTTTATAATCCCATACAGGTATATAACAAGTTTATGAATACCCATACAGGAAATTAGTTTGGAAAAGTATTTCTATCAATTTTTCTCCTAAACGGTGGCATAAATCACTTGAAAATGGTTTCATTCATTTTCCTACGTTAAGGAACCTATATAACGAATACATGCAAGCATATGGACTCGAAAATGCAAGCGTTCCGATTTATTCACGCACATTTTGCTCCCAAAACCATGTTTCTGTAAACGGATTCAGCTGGTTATTGAACTGGACCTTTCAAATGAGAAGAAAGATTTTTGTACCAAATGTAATCAAAATAGGACAATTTTTGAGCCGAAGAGGATCTTCTTAATAATTCCAACCCCCCTAAAAGTACTTAAACATTTGAATATAAAAAAAAAACTTTCTTAGCGAGTGTTTACATTCTAAACGGATTGTCCGAGCAAAATTTCAAATTTTGTGTCAAGTGGTTCGGGATATTATTACCTCGGATGGACCAGGGCGTAAACTCCACGAGGGACAAAATCACAGTTTATTTCTAGTAATTCAAGGACTTCCATCATAGTTTAAATTAACCTCAATTAGAAATAATACTATGAAATAGATAGTGTACGGTAACAGCTGTTCTTTTATCATCCTAGCAACGCATGCTGCCTTGGCTTGCCTGCTCTAGCCAACTAAAACTTTAAACCCCTCTAAAAATACTTAAAAATTTGAATATCAAAAAATCCTTTCTTAGTGAGCGTCTACGTTCTATAGGGAGTGTCCATGGGAAATTCCAAATTGTTCTGTCGAGTGGTTTGGGCTGGGGGATGATAGGTCAGTGAGTGAGTGAGTGGTATTTGACAAATATATAGTAGATATTGCAAACAAGTCCAGCATAAATTAAACAGGAACACAAAACAAGACTTTGGCTTTTTTCCAAAGACACCATACATATATTCTTATGTATTTCGAAAAACTGAAATCCGAATCCGAAGTCCATTTCACTCCAGCATGTCAGGTTTAAAGGCATTTGAAGATCAAATTTTGTATGAAGTCGTTTAAGAAGAAATAAGTAGAGCTTCCATCTTGAGGGCTGTTGAATTCGAATCTGTTGAACCCGACCTTCCATCGTTGAGAGGTCTGTTTCACCCCATCAGCGCAAAATCAAGGTCATTTAAAGAACAAATATGGGCAAAAATTGAACCTGTAGTCAAAAATTTATTTTTGCAAAATAGACATATTTCTCCTTGAACCTTTGACCTTGATTTTGTGCTGACAGGGTGAAATAGACCTCAGATTCGAATTTGGCAACCCTCAAAACCATGTAAGCTCTACTTATTTCATATTCTTAAATGACTTCATACGAAATTTGAACTTCAAACGCTCTTAAACCTGACGCCCTGGGGTAAAACGGACTCCTGATTTGGATTCAATACATAAGAATATATATAATACTTTACAATAATCTATTCTTAAGAAAAGAAAAGTTGCATCTTACTTTAGTGTAAGTCGAAACGGAATCGTCGTTAAAAACTAAACATATTCCCATGAGAAAAGCACATAACCCCTGTACAACTTCTTCATTGTCATCACATTCAGTAGAACCTGCCTGGAATGTTACAATTTAAAAGTATATCTCAAAATAAAAATGACTACACAAAATATTAAAACAAATAATATTATTGAAAATGTACCTGAGCAGTGAGAAATGGAACATTAGATGGAACTTCAAGGAACATTTTGACACCAAGTTGACAGTGAGCAAGCCACGTCGATAGAAGAATTAAGAAACCCACTTTACTTTGTACTCTGCTGCTCTAAAATAGAGAATAAATACACAAATTTACATATGTTTAACACATTAAACGCCATGGGGGTCACCCGTGACTGGCAGTGATATATTTCATTAGGCCATGGGGGTCACCCATGACCCGCAAAATGGCCCTTTCTTATCCCAACTACACATCAACGCCGGCCACAAATACTTCGTTTTCTACTGCTGTGCGGTGACAGTTGCTGCCCAACTGAACTGCCAAGTATGTTGGTTCTCTGAAATTTCAACTCTTATCAATTTTGGGTAGCTTATAACGTATAAGATAGAAATAAAATAAAAATAAGAAAAAAAGAACGTATGAAATTACATTATAATTTTAAATGTGCATGATTAGTAAAAAAAAACGAAATAATTGAATTTCAAATAATTGAAATATAAAACCATTCAGAGGTGATGTTCTCTATTGAAACATGTCAAAAATAGTGTGTCTGACTTTTATATTCAGGACAAAATGTTGACACTTTTATCGTTCTATTTTTGGCAATTATCTATTTCCATCTCGTGTTTGTTGGGAGTCTTGTTTGTTTGATGTAGTTTTGTAATTTTATAGGTTTAATATTTATAGACTTTGGGTTTTTTTTTTTTTTTTTTTTTTTTTGCGGTCTTGTGGAAGATACTTTAACAAAAATGGAGTTTGATGATGATGATTTAACTCAGTGTTTAGTAGATGCACTAGATCACATAGAATTAGAATAGGGACATAAACAAAGTTTATCGTGTAGTAGTGATGACTCATTGGTACTAAGAAATGTGCTAAAAAGAAAACATACACAGTTTCTAGACAGTGCTGTGACTGACAAAGTGGCCGCCTCGGCCAACTGAAATAAAATCTACCAGTTCCCGCCAAGGCGGGCACGGGTGGCCGGCACCAATTAATATCTCTTGCGTAAATACATAAGAACACATTTTCTTTCCCTAAAACATTGAAATAAATTTAAATTAGACCAAAAAAACACAAAACAAAAAATTACAAGACATTTTTTTTCAAAAAGTTTAATGGCGGTTAATGTGTTAAATTGGAAAATTTTCATAATTGGTTTTGGATTAATATCAATCTGATATTTTGAAATTAAGTTGTTGATTCTTAGTTATACAAAATATAAGCTATATAAAACTATGTATAAATGCCAGATATCAGAGTATGAATTTGTGGTAGGAAAATAGTTTTCATTGGTCTAGTAAAATCAAATATAAAAACTACAAACAAAAATAATAAATAACAAACAAATACTTTCTATTGAAACCTTTAAGAAGCATGGAAACTTAGAGTGGTACAATAACAGAAATTATGTTCAAAAAATAAGCCCCTAGCAAGTTTTTAGTTGAGCTAAAAGCAAATTGAATTCTAATATAACATATCTTCATTTAAGAGATATCTTCATAAAAGAGGCATACAATGTTTCCCACAACAAAAGATTTTATTTTTTTTTTTATTTTTATTTTTTTTGAACCCTTAAAATGCTAGCCAATCTGAGAGGGACCGACCGCCGGGTGCTACGAGCTGTGAGAGCCGATGCTACCCCCAGTGCTAGCCTATTTTCCACCCTCCGCGTGCGACTTTGTTGTTTTTTGGTTTGGAACAAGACTATACTCAGATAGAGCTCCCGTCTTGGGTCGCTCTTATTACGTAGATATATAAAAGGGGACATGCAAAATTGCTTGTTTTGTTGTAATTTAAGATGCTAATTTCATTAATTGTGTGTACTTTAGTGTGACCTTTTCAATTATTATAACAAGTTTCTTATTATTCTTATCCTGCAAGTTGTGAAGAAAATTAATAAATAAACAGTTTCTAAAATAATATTTCAATAGTTACCGAAGTATTTTAGTTTTAAATTTAGAACCATTAGCCCTGTTAGTATGAATGCACCCTTTTATCAAAATATTCATGAAAACACTTTCTCTTCTCTTCATTTTACCCATTTTATGATTTATTTCATTGTTATGATACTTCAATTTATTTAGTAATTTTTTTTTAAATATTGATTGATCTTTATTGATAATTTACAATCTGTACAGTTATGTACAATAAGTAATTATTTAGTAAATAACTGGGTCTTTTTTTTTTTTTACTAAAAACTAATCATTTTATTTTTATATGCAACTCATAAAACTGGTTATGTCCAATAATTACTTGCTGGAGAAAAAAACAACAACACTTTTTTTAAAATTAGTGTTTTGTATTTATTTTAAAACAAATTTATTTATAATAAGTAGTATAGGCGCTAATGACCTAGATGTAGATGCGCTGTAAAAAAAATAAATAAAATAAATTTAAAAAAAAGTAGTATATTAGTAAATAGTAATATAATAATAAAGTAATGAATTAGAAATAAATAGTAGGTATATAGCAAAAATATTAATAATAAACTTATAAATATAAAAATAAATAATAAACCAAAACTAGTACTGAGAAATATTTGTTAGGATCATATTTCCCCACCCCTAATTTAGCCTAAAGGGGGGAAAAGGTTTGGCAAATTTTAGTAAAGTGTCTGCAAACAATAGAAATAACAACCCAACCCCTGCAGGTAGCCGCCTTGGTACAGTCTGAATTGGTGATAATGGCCCCTTCAGGTGGTCTAGGATACTCCGCTCGAGATAAAGTTAGCTTCCACTCACAATAAAACCGGGAAAAACACACGTAAAGACATTCTTCTGCTATCTAACGGACAGCTAAGTAACTAGACTAGATGTACAGCATGATACAAGAGATCTCTGGGCTTTCTGGAAGCAGAGATTATATAAAGAATATGAAAACGAATATATTCGTGCGCCGCACTCTGAGGAATGTCCCGGCTGCACAAATATATTCGTGCTTCGCACTCAGAGAATTTTTTTAGAGAACGAATATATTCGTGCATAGCACGGAAAGGGTTAACAAATCTTTGCAATTCAAAACAAATTCCTAAACATATTTGTCATTCATTAATGTACAATTTCGCAAAAACAGTTTTATAAAAATTAAAATCTTGAGCAAAAATGCCTGGTTTTGATTGATCAAATATAAAAACAATTACAAAATAAAAAAATCACAAATTTACCTGCTGAAGGAGTATGGAGACTTGAGCAATAAGTGAGACAGGTGGGCTGCTCGGAACAGGTGCGAGGAGAACCCTGAGAAGGTTCTCTTTCTGATGAGGGTTTTCAATCAAAGCATGGGAAAGAGCAACAGCTGAGAGCCAGTTAGAAAGTGGATCGTGACTAAAAAGGCCACTACAAAGAAGTTGACCACATGTTAGCTTTGTAACTATAAAAAAAAAGTAAGAATTAAAAATTGAATACATTTGTATTATTTTCTTAGGAGACTTGGAAAATCAGTTTTAAAGTCTATTTTGTCTAAGCTTTCTATCTGTACTACAAAGTTTGGTTAAAGATTACGTCATATCATCCTGCTCAGGGATTTAATTGCCAAGCATGATTTATAGCCCAAATAGCAGGCCCTTGGGCACCTTTCATAAAAAGAGCCCTACATTTTCAGTATGCATCATCTCAAGGGTAAGGCTAAGATGGAGGCAAAAGCAATAAATGTAAGCAGGAGCTATGCTATTGTCATATTTCTTTATGAGATTTCCTAACAATGTGTAAAAAAAGAAAGTTATGCGTTTGATATTTTGCCTACTACACCATTTGGTATCTAGCTGAAACAAGTTATGAGTAATTAATGAAAAGCTAAAGGCAATTGGATAATTATTAGTTACCATAATACTATCAATACAATATGCTTTAATCAGATATTTCACATCATCCATTGATAAATACAAGAGTAGGGTACATATCGTCCCTACCATGTCAAACTATCGTAGATGAAAATCGGAGCAAACTATAGTACAGCCGTTGAGTCCTGCTACACGGGATTATCCCCACCCTAGACTCAAGGAAGGGAAGGCCTACCCCCTCCCTCCAACCCAGCCTTCTACACTCTTATTCTGTTTTCTCACAAAGAAGCTGGATTATTTACAGGAGGAAAAACATCCTTGTCATTTATTCTTCACTAATTAAATTTAAATAGATGTGTTGTCAAAATCTCACATCTGAAAAAAGGAGGTTTTTCATATTCGTTAGTTTGCCATGGTAGGGACGTTTAGTTTGCAGCATGTTCAGGCAGAGGAGTCATCCACTCTTAAAAGGCTGTGGCTTTTTCATTCTACTTCCACTCCTAGTCAACACTTCCTCAGTCCACCATAGCGTCAGTGAGAAAGCAAGGTTATTATATCTTGGATTTCTCCAGAACAAGGGTTCAAGATGCTATGCAGCCATTTCCACCGACCCTACTCTAGTGAGCAAACTTAATTTATTTATATCAAATTTTCATGGGGCAGAACACTAACCCTGACTTCCTTTCACATATTACTTTATAACAGTAAAATTTATTAGATTGAGCCCTATTTCATTTGTTTTGCACCATCAAAATATCTACAAAAATAATGCTTAGACGAATAGATTGGCTTACTGTTGGTCCAAAACCTGTGTTCTAGAACCAGCCATAGGGCCATAGGGGGAGTTCATGAAACAGGCCACAGATAGTTATGCTTTACTGCTTTATAGAAAAGTGAGTTAACTATTTTTTGGTTCATGAGTTTGATTTGATGGATCAACCTGAATTTTTGTTCATTGAAATTCCATTTGTAAAAGTATGAGGTTTAGGGGTGATTGCATATTTTGTGAAAAATATATCTAAAAAAAAAAATGAAGTAATCAAGATAAACAGAGCAAGACTATTTAGGTGTTAGATATTAAGTTTCAGAGTAAGTTTATTAAGTTTATTTCAAACCAGGACATTTATAACCAAACAGAGAAAAATGCATTTTTTCCATGCATTCTGCGATGAAAAGCTGGAAAATTTAATCATTTTTGAAAAATGAATTTTTATTGTCAACATTCTGACTTGAATTGTAAGCCTTCAGCAGGCATTTATTTTTAACAATTATCTATTGTGCTTTCAAATTAAAAAAAACAAAAATAAACTTAATTTTCCATCCTATAGTTAGTAGCATCCTATTAGTTAAGTATCCATCATGCCGAAGTACCTTCTGCTGAAGAAGGAAGTAGAGTCTGTATGAGTTGACCTTGTCCAACTTCGTTTTTGAAGAGGTAACATTGGAAACAATAAAGCACAGACGTCCGCAGGAGAAAGGGTTGCTTTTCATTCACCATAGAAATGAGTAACACAACAATAGCTTCTCTGAAACAAAACAGACATTGAAAAGTGAACTTATTCAGAATGTATAACTGTTTTTATTTGTTTAGGAATAAATAATAATCATGGTAGGCTGTACTTTTTAGCGCAGTTCCTCCCTCCCTTCATAGGGAGGAACCCCGCTTATAAGGTTGATCTCATGAAACAATCCGGAAGTCCCGACTAGAAAAGTGTTTCAGAACCCCTAGAGACCGAAAATGATGGTGGTTCAAATTTGTATGTTTATATATATATATATATATATATATATATATATATATATATATATATATATATATATATATATTGTAATGATATATTACATTCACGAAAATATTTTTTAAATTCAAATAACCATCGATATTTTGAAAAGCCCGTGCAAATCACAAACCATATATACAAATAACATCGTATTATATACGCTTTAAATAAATAATATTTTTGGACAATACTGATGTACAATATATACATATTAAATGTACATTCAGATGATGGTAAATTAATTATTTGGTATTATAAAAACATAATTATTATCTTTATATATGAACCAACATACTGCGGAGGTTAGAAAAAAAGGATGCTAACTTTCCCGATAGCATGGAGTCAGTCTATTCCCAGCAGTCATGGGGTGAAGAGCTATAGCTATCCTCCGAGGAGTACAGAGTCAAGTCAGTCTATAGCTATCCTCCGAGGAGTACGGAGTCAAGTCTAGTCCTAGCAGTCGTAGAGTGCAGTGTTCAGCCCATTGCTGTCTATAATAAAGGACGGTTTGAGAAAACGGCGGAGTCCGGACATCAGATATCCATTCTATGCACGAGACCTGGCAAGAAAGCGTATCACTTTGAAGAAGGAACTACTGAAGCGCAGTATATTGAAGCTTTATTGGAAGTAAATTAATTCAGAGGTAAAATTATTTTTTTGTAATTGTTAATTCTTTTATTGTCATTTGTATTTATTTTAATATTGGTGTTTGTATCTCGAGATTGTCTAAAAATAAATATTATATCATTCATTCACTCGGAACTTTTATCCCTGAGATTAAGTCAATTTAATATAATAAAACTTATTAAAGTAATTAAAATAGTTTTATTTTAAATAAAAAATAATCATTACATATAATGACGCCCAACGTGGCAAATCTATTTATAAAAAATAAATAATCACAACATTATTGGCGACCCAACGTGGCGCATTTCATTTTATAAAAAATAATCTTTACAATATATATTTGTCTGTTCGCGGCATAGCTCAGAGAGTAATGGTCCGATTTTGATGAAGTTTGGTACAAAAATCTTTCGTCCAATTTGAAAGGTCAAGTTCGTTAACCGGCAGAATCCGCCCACTGGAAGATGGCGTTTGAGGCGAAATTCACGCAAAAAAAAATCGTAACGCTTACGTTTTTGAGTTCATAAGCTTGTAAGTACTCGTTTTATAGGCTTCTTGGGCTAGGAAAACGAATGAAACCATTTTCAAGGCAATAGGATAGCTTTAACCGTTTTCGAGAAAATTGGAAAAATAGTTTTTGAATACCGTTTTTGGTTTGGGTACTTAGAATCATGGGATTCAGTTGAAACATTTTCTGCATGTTCTACTTTCATTAAAACTAATATGTTGAAATTTTTGTTACGTTTGGAGTTAAGGAAGGGTTAGAATAAAATATTTTATTAACAGACATAAAAAGTTTTGGTAACTTTGTATACTTTCCTTAATATCTCTAAAAAGGTTGAGAATCTTGGTAAACAAAAGATTACCTTTAGAAAGCTTACTAAATGCTCTACAAAAAAGGTTCTGATGAAAGTTTTGATTAGGCAATGTCAATCGGAGAAATAAGTGCTTAAAACTTTAAAGTAATTGATTTCGCTTATTCGAACTGTTCTTTTTGTCTTTGATTTTGGTACTTAGAATTATGGGATTCAGTTGAAACATTTTCTGCATGTTTGAATTTCATCAACACTAATATGTTGAAATTTTGGTTACGTTTGGAGTAAAGGAAGGGTTAGAATAAAATATTTTATTAACAGACAAGAAAAGTTTTGGTAACTTTGTATACTTTTGTTGGTATCTCGAAAACCGTTGACAATGTTGGGAAGCGGAAGGTTACCAATCGAAAGCTTACTAAAGGCTCTACAAAAAAGTTTCTGTAGAAAGTTTTAATTAGGCGCTGTCAATCGGAGAAATAAGTGCTTAAAACTTTAAAGTAATTGATTTCGTTCATTCGAACGGTTCTTTTTGTCTGTTTTATTCCTTGTTATTTTTGAATTGCTTATAGTCGGATAATGTATTTGACAATAAAACAGATTAAGTAAAATAAGAAGATCAATTTATTGTTAGAAATGTAGCGTTCAAAGAGAGAGATCCCAAGGCTTTCCAAATGCCTCTGAGCGGAGGCCTTTCTGGCCTGTATGGGTTGGCCGACCCATACAGGTAAGATCGTAAATCAAGACCTTTCAAGACTGGTGGAACCAAAATAATAACTGATTCTATTTTAATCTTTCCAAATTAGACTAGGGATAAGAACGGAACCGCGCTAAGATGATGCAGTTCCTGCGAGTCGGACTTTTATAACCTTAGGCTTGGTTGCTTTATCCTAACCTTCCATTTTTCAAACTTTAGAAAGAAAAGGATTGGAATTTTTGAGAGCAAGATAAATTACATATCTGGAATTCAAAGCTAACCTGCACTATGTCTTTTAATGCATGGGTACATTTGATGAGTGAAACACTTAACCGTTGACTTCACCAGAAGTCGATAGCGGTTGGGACTAGTGTACCGTTGACTAGTGTACAAGTCAGAGGAAAACAAGACTCACATAACATTGACTGCTATTAGAGTTCCTCGAATCTCTCACATTCTTTCTCTTCTCATTTCACGACATAAGAGCTATCTAGCGTTACTTATAGTATTCCTGCCTACTACTAGAGGGCATTTGAATGAAGTTTTCAGTCATGTGAGCCTGTCAACCCTCGTCAAATTATCTTTAGTTTTTATACCTCTGTAAATTCCCTTGTTTTAGCAAAATTAGTTCACTTTTAGCTCCTGATGTGTTAACATATTATATGCGTGTTTCTTTTTTCTTTTTTTTTTTTTGTGTGTGTGTTTTTTTATTTTATACAATTCATGGTAAAAATTTATGAAAAGTACAGCATCCAAGAAGCCCTTATGGCTAAACTGACGAGTAAAATACGAGATTGCTGAAATTGGAGGGGCTGTGACCGAGAGTGGCAAATGTTTCCATAAAGGAGGCCCGGGGCTGGGTGCAAGTATCCCGTACGGTAGAACACTTACAACTCTCTGTGTATGGAAAGGGTTAATGTACTTGCTGTGGCCTAGTTACGGATTATGGCTAAGACTCCATGCACTTGTTTTGCTGAGTTTAGCTCGTCTTTCAAAATTGGGTAGTATTTAACTTGTGCCTTATTGTTAATGCTAGTGGATCATGAGTATCAGTTTTAATATTACAAACTGTTCTTAGAAGATATTTTATAAAATATTCATATTGTAAGTGCTGTTGAGATTATAAAAAGGTGGCAGCCTATAGATAGACCACCGCAAAAAGCTCAGTGATAACAAATGAAATAAAAAAATCATTAATGTAATAATATGAGAATGTACAATGGAAAAACTCCTCGCCCCCCTTCTTGGTAGTTCTAAAATTTGATTTGTCAGAATAAAGTCCAAAGTATTGACTCATGAAATGGTGATGGAGATCTTATTAAATCAAGCTGGCTGAGACAATGCCGACTGCAGGTCAGGTGAATTCAGGCCAGAGGGACTAGGCCAGCCTAATAATCTCCCTTTCCTCAATACGCTGCAGTTCTACATATTTTAGGATGCAAGGGGCTAATCAAAATTCCAGGAGAGCAGTTTGAATATTTATATTCCATAATAAAATATTTTTCAGCTAACAACACAGTTTGACAACATCTGCCACATAATATGCAGCCAATATGTACAATCAATGTAATGAAACCTCCTAAATATAATTTTTGTTAAATATAACAATGCTAACATAGTGGAGCTTACCTCCGATATTCTGATAAATTACTAGTGAAATATCTTTACTAAGCGAATGATTTATATCAATACGCAAACATCATTATTAATCTTATTCAATATTAATAAATATGATGATACAGTGGCATGAATGACCATCATAGCCTTGTGTGAAAGATTCTTTTCATTTACTTTCTGGCAATAGAGGAGAATTCCGTCCCAGAAGAGCATACTACTCTGTAAAGTGTATTTTGATCCATTACTTTAATTTGTTCTATTTGGTGTATCGGCTGTTGGTCATTAGAACTTAATGATCTGTGTTGTTCCTAATGACCTTGGCAGCAATAAATAAAGCAAAGATAGAAAACATTGTTAAAAAAATAGAGTTTTTAAAATTAAAATTATTAATCCACACCTCTCAAGGCCATTGTTAATAGGCATAATGTGATAAACAAAAAATGTTTCATTGATATTGGCGGTCTCACGATTGTAGCCTTATAGTTATACATATAGAATTCCTTCTTTTCAAAGAATATTTCCATTAGAGTATATTGTTTTATTACATTTATTCACCCCCCTATAAACACATTTTTCAAAACTTCTGATAGGAAAATACTTACTTGGGTGGATTTGATGGAGCAAGGACATTTGAAAAGAAATCTTGATTTGCATGAGATCCTCTAATGGCTTCACCGAGAGTACAAATTGCTTCTGTAAGTGCTTCAACAGGGACACCTGATGCCATTAAGATGGATGTAAGTGACTCAAGAATACCAGATGTTGCTAAAACTCGTTGACACGACGAAGTCACTTGGTTTGGATTGCTTGGTGACACTAGACACCTCACTACCTAGCAGAATGAAATAATTATATTTTTACATAGATATAAATGAAAGACTCTCCAGTAAGTTCTTTTTTTTAAAATACGTAACTTAATTATCTTATATTTAAAAAAAATCATTCATTTATTTAAATTTTAACATCCATTTATAATTAACATGGAATTGTAGGACAGGTTATCAATAGATTACTACCCCTTTCCAGACGGGATAGGGCTGATACCTTTTCTTTTATAGGGATGACAAAAAATCAGTTGCCTAAGAGGCCATAAGGACTCAGAGGGGTAGATACTAATGAGGCATCAGACTCTTAACCATACATCACACTAGGGAAATAGAATGATCAGTACTATAGTGGTCTGGGACCCCGAGTCCAACCCTTGAACGACAACACAAGAAGATAAAATTTAGGTTACCTCCGAGTTTTGAACTCAAATTGTTAGTAGACAGATTCCGCTTATTTTACCAATACATTTTTCATTAGTTGGGCAAGATGTTCATTGAGTCTTGTTGTAAGGAAACAAAAATGTCAGTTGTTAAGAGCAAATAAATAATTCGGTTATGGAGTAAACCGTCTTTCTCAATACATCGATTTTGCTGATATTCATAACGCACCTCTCCCATTAGCCCCTAATAATATATAACAAGTTTATTTTTTACAAGAAAACAAAAATAATGCCTGCTGAAGGCACATAAATAAGTAAGTCTGGAACGGAGGGTTTCAGTTAAACCCACACTCTCAATGGAATGATTTTGCAGTTTAACAAACTCATCCAATTGTTTGCTTTGGGAATGTATGCAGAGTTTTCAGTTGAAAGAACCAAAATTGGTGCCACTATTTTAAGAAACGCATACAAACTCACAAATAATTATATATTTATTTTGAATGGTTCACATGCGAACCATTAAAAAAATATTTAATTGTGGATTCTGAGCACTTTTCTATCAGACCAGTACTTTTCCATTCTCTTGGATATTTCCTTTCTCCATGAGTAGTTTAATAGTTTAGCTCTACACATCTTTGGTTTTTTCTGGAACCGTTTATTTTCATTCTTTAATATTTTATTTAGATTGTCTCTCTTAAAACTTGTTCATATATACAGGGTGGCCCAGATAAGCGGGCCACAAGAGAAATGACTACTAAACGGTTTGAGATATTAAAATTTTTCAAAGTAGCAAAGTTTTGGTTTCTGTCGTACTTACCTCTCCCTTAACAAAAATACTTTTTAAATAAATTCAAGTGCCTTTTTTTTTAATTTCAGATGAGGAATACATGCAAATGAAATGTATTTTTACAGAGAACCACTTGACGCCTCAAGACCCCGTTTGCATGGTTCTTCCTTGTTTTGTTAGTACATTTTAAAAATATAATGCAAAATATGGGTAAGGAACCCAAATATACCTCCTATTCATAGGTATATTTGAGCCTTTAGAAGTGTTATTTTCTTACTTCCGAGGGTACCATTTTATCGCTCTCGACGAGAACTATAACTTTGCACCTTTGAACAATTTTGATATCCCGAACCGTTTAGTAGTTATTTCTCTAATGGCCCGCTTATCTGGGCCACCGTGTATAATATATATATATATATATATATATATATATATATTTATATATATATATATATATATATATATATATATATTTATATATATATATATATATATATATATATATATATATATATATATATATATATATATACACACACACATATTGTAATGAAAAATTATAGAGTGTGAGAAATAATATATTTTTATTATAGAACTCGACCACGTTGGGTCGCCATTTAATGTTAAGTTATTTTTTTTATATAGTTTAAAATGAATTAATTTATTAAGTCACGACTATTCAATGAGTACCTTAACCTCAGGGTATAAAAGGCTCCGAGTGACTGAAAAGAAAATAAGCACGTATTTCTAAACAGTTCTGACAAATAATCATCAATTCAAATGTCTCACCAAACAACGCAATAAATCAACACATATCCACAAGAAATAACTCTTACCTTTTCTTAAGTTCTTCACTTCAGGATTCACACTAACTAATAATTTCTTCTTTAGCAGTATAGACAATGTATACGCTTTTGATATCACTATTTGCATTTATACTTGACTATGAACTTTATATCAAAGGCCTTTAAACATAAGAACTATTGACGCATTCCTTAGGCCATTTATAACAAAAAAATAATACAAATACACTGGTCAAAACCGAGAAAATAATGTGCTGGTCTGAACTTGGGGAGATACCGTGTGAGAATGTACTCGGGAAGACGCTGTATTAGAGAGGGAGTTTTTAGCGGGAAGAAGTAGATGTTTTCTTCCACTACATTCTGTATCTTGTATAAGGCGTGTCAACCGTTGGGGTAAAACCGGTGAAGGTGTTGTACCTCTGACCGTCTTGTACCTTTGACCACCGAGGCTGTCGCGGCACGTAGCAACATTTTATAAATTTTGGTGTAATTATTGTTTAGCTCCTTCACTAGAGGGCAACCTACTTTGGATTATTCAAGTCAAAGAGGATTCTTGCAAAAAATACTTATCCATTTCTATCATAAAAATGTAAGTTATTTATTGATGACGTTTTGCCTCATAATATATATTGTATTAAGTGTTTTTAGATGGAAATCACTTGACAAAGTAGGTATTACAATAAGAAACATGGTGTAGCTTCTGAAATTGATTTATCTTAACCCTAAAATTTTTAGCATGCATTTTAATTTACACTACCAGGGTGTTGTACCTCTGACCACGACTAGTTGTTGTACCTTTGACCTGGTCAAAGGTACAACACACCCAAGTAATTTTTCCATAATTCAACTTTTATGTTCTTCTGCTACATTTTTTTTTTTTTTAAATTAACATTGTTTTCTTCAATTGTTCATCGAATTTAAAAAATAATAAATTAAATAAGTTCAAACTGACTTTATTAATCCTCAGTCCAGCAGTTCTAACCTATCGCCCCTTATCGTTCCACTTGAAGTTGTAAGACCTCATCGAAAAGCGGAGACAAGGAAAATGTCAAATAGGGGCCGGCCTAAAGGGAAACCTCGTATCCTGACAGATATTCCTGAAAAGCTAATTATTGAAGGCGAAAAAAAAAAACACGAAAGCACCACCCTAAACATAAGACACCTCATACAAATAAACCCCTTCCAAAAAAAAAGTGGTAAATAAAAAGAAAATTATTATAAAATTATTATAATGACAGTTCAGATTCTGATACTGACACAGAAATTTCTTCAGGAGAAAGTGACGTTGATCTGCCTGATAAATGTCGTGAGTTAAGTCGATAACCAGCAACAATTTGAAAAATATGATGGAAATTTTATACTTGTTAAAAATCAAAGTAAAAAGACTATTACATATTTAGTCGTAGAGATCTGTGGTATTAAATGTCCAATGTTTAAGATCCAATATTTGAAAAAAACAAACTATAAGTGACAAGTTTACAAGAGAAGATGAAAAGGGTCTCACCGTGTTTCCACATAAAATCTGCACTGGCGTCTTTCTTGACTTTGATGTCATTATTTTATTTCTAGTCCCTAGAAATAATTTTTCGTGAATTATCAAACCTCTAACTATACTAGTTTTGAGGGAATAAGGCTTGAAACCCCTAACTTCAAAGACGTTTTTCTATGAAACTATACTAGATAATTAAATGAAACTAACGTGAATTGAAGCTATTGATTAGATGTACCTTTCGTATTTTTTTCATAATTTTCGGACCACTCATAAGATAAGAAAAAAAATTGTGAAGATTTCAAGGGCGGTTTTCCCTAACTACCCCTCGAAGCACACCTACCAAAAAAATCACGTAAAATCAGTAATTTCTCAACTATTATCCGTAAAAGTTTCATATATGTGTGAAAGGTACATCATACATAAAAATTACAAAAAACCTATATCGATAGCTAAACACTAAAAACCAGATGTATCGAAAATATCTCAAGTTACTCTTAGGACGTTTTTGTTATTTAAATATGAACCCTCACATTGCTGAGTGCATAATCTGTATTATACAGATCCAAAAACTATTGTCATATTGCAAGCCACTAAAATAATAAATACTAAAAATCTTCATTTTCTACAAAAGATAATTAATCTTAATCACTATTTTCCATAATAGTTTTGGTAAGATTTGTAACATGAGATGAAACTGGAACTAATGTTCCCTCGCTGTTTAGAAGGCAATAAAAACGATAATCATGTTGAGTACTTATAAGAAAATGGCAACATATTAAGGATTAAAGTTCGTTATCCGCACTTCAATAAGAAGAAATATCGAATGTTTCATTAAATACAATTTTTTTAAAAAATTTTTTTATATTTATTTATGAGCATCCTTGCGTATCTAAGGCGTTTTGCACCGAACAGTTATTGCATACATACATCAGTTAGAATATTTCATATATACGTCTATAAACAAGTGGTATTATTCTTATACATCTGGTTGATCAATTATTTATAAATTGGATTACATAATGTTACATATTCATTCAATACATATTATTCGTTCATTACAGTTTACCAAGTGTCGCAACACCTTCGTTTTGTTTTTTATTGTACTTGTTTGAATATAATAGAGACATGGGATGTTTCTCTTATGAAAAAAAATTGTTTTTTTTTTTAAATACAATCACAAGGGCATAAAAAGATACACGTGTGATTACGCTAATCGAAATAGGACCATAGGTTGCTGTTCACAGGTAGCCTCGATAATTTATTTCTTATTACATGATCGTTACTAATAAAAAAAAATTAAACCCGCGGAAATATTAACACGTTTATTCGAAGTTACAAGTGATACCAAAACTATTGAGGAAAATAGTGATTAAGATTAATTATCTTTTATAGAAAATGAATATTTTTAGTATTTATTATTTTAGTGGCTTGCTATATGACAATAGTTTTTGGATCTGTATAATACAGATTATGCACAGAGCAATGTGAGGGTTCATATTTAAATAACAAAAACGTCTTAAGAGTAACTTGAGATATTTTCGATACATCTGGTTTTTAGAGTTTAGCTATCGATATAGGGTTTTTGTAATTTTTATATATGATGCACCTTTCACACATCTATGAAACTTTTACGGATAATAGTTGAGAAATTACCGGGGAGGGAAAACCGCCCTTGAAATCTTCACAATTTTTTTTCTTATCTTATACGTGGTCCGAAAATTATGGAAAAAATACGCAAGGTACACCTGATCAATAGCTTCAATTCACATGAGTTTCATTTAAATATCTAGTATAGTTCCATAGAAAAACGATTTTGAAGTTAGGGATTTCAACCCTTATTCCCTCAAAACGAGTACAGTTAGAGGTTTGATAATTGACGAAAAATTATTTCTAGGAACTAGAAATAAAATAATGACATCAAAGTCAAGGAAGAAGCCAGTGCAGATTTCATATGGAAACACGGTGAGACCCTTTGTATGATATTGATGTTGAAGAGATTGTGGCTTAACTCCATACCCTGCTATTGCTAGTGGATCTGCTTGAAAGTTTTTTTTTTTTTTTTTTTTTTTTTTTTGTTTTTTTTGTTTTTTTTTACGGCGCATCTACATCTAGGTCATTAGCGCCGACATCCAGGGTGGAGCGAGGAATTTTACCAGCGAGCCGTGGGATGATAAAATTCCTGCCGGAGGTTGGGAATTGAACCCACCATCTCCCGCTTATGAATCCAAGGCGCTAGCCATTAGACCACGGGAGGCCCCCGGCTTGAAAGTTAAAACGTTTATCGATTTGACTGGATTTTTCATCATATTAAGCATAACATAATATCAATAATAGCTTTTTATTATGCTTATATCCATGCCCTGTATTTATTAAACTTACAATTAATTATAATATCAATAATAGCTTTTTATTATGCTTACATCCATGTCCTGTATTTATTAAACTTACAATTAATTATAATATTACTCAATACAATTTTTTTTCTGCACTGCTGTGTTGTTTTTACGTGGTCAGAGGTACAACACCCCATGGTCAAAGGTACAACTACATGTTGTAGCCTTAATATTCAAGCTAAAAAAAATTCAATTGTGCAAAGTGGTCAAAGGTACAACACCTTCCCCTATATATATATATATATATATATATATATATATATATATATATATATATATACAATTTAAAAAGGGGTCATTTTTGGAATGTAGAATATAGGATTGACAAATATTGTAAAATTGCTTCAAGAGTGCAACCTCAATAGCTACATTACATTTAATTCATGCCAACATTTCTTCAAAGATATTTGTATTCATTAACAGAAACCAAACTGGGTCTAACTTCATTCTGATATTCTCAATCTCTTCAGAGCTTTATTTAAAAACAAAAAAATACAATATTTTTAAGACAAATTATAATCTGCTAATTAAGAAATGAGTGTAGAGTTTAGGTATTCTATTAAGAAATTACCTGTAATACGCAAAGAAGATTAGATACTTTCTGAGGGAGCCATCCAGCATCTTCAGCCCCATCTGGAGGTATCTGGAATAATGGAAGTAATTTCTGTATGTAGCTGCCTAAAATGAAAATAAACAGTAATAAAAAATAAAAAATAAAATAAATCTGAAATTGAAGACAGCAAAAAATACCTTCTTTGAAGAAATTCTGATTTGAAGAATTGTTTTTCAGTAGATTAAGCATGAGCAATAGGCAATCCTCTACAACTATTCCACCATCAGAATATCCTTCTTCAGCAATTACATCAAACAGCCGATCAAAGGCATTTTCAAATGCAACTATTTTTTGGATATTAGCATTTCCTTTAGTCAAATGAAACAGTAGCAAAAGTGTCTGAAACAAAAACGACTCAGTAATTTAACCACAAAAAGTGGTAGTGAACTTAATTGTCAAAATTTAAAAATAAATGAATTCGATCAGAAAGGAATCAAGTGACATTTTTGAAAAAAAAATGAAGTGATGGTTCTTTTCAGATATTTAGTTATTCAGAAATGGTATTCCAATTAAAATAGTTTGGAAATATTGAACAGTTTTGAATATAAAAGATTTGAAAAAAAAATAAATTAATGAATCCCTGTGATGTTGCAACTTAAAGAGTATTTTCCCATACATTGATACTGTTGCTTAATCTCTTTCTGATTTACACGATTCAATTCTACTGTAGGTTATAAGGGAAATGAGGGAATTTAGGGGAAAAACTGATGGCCATATCCTACTTGATTGACAGGGTTAGAAAGTTTTAATTTGTACAGCCAAGATGAAAAAATTGTGGAGTCCCTATAAAATGACTTTTTTTGAAAACAAAAAGATAGCACAGCCTTCAATTCTGCTGTTTTCAACTTTAGAAACTTACACTTGAATTTTGATGCCATTAAAACATAGAACTACGTAGAATTAAGATGTTACTAAGAAAATATCTCAGGGAGCTAGTTCAGACATGAAGAGTGGCTGATCAAGGAGCTCAAATCATTTGTTTTTGCTATTGGCAGGTAAGGTATCTTGACTTGTCTACACCTCAGAGGACATCTCTACAGATTAAATTGCCTCATGTGAAAAATATTTTTTTTTTAAAGTCCTAGCATTCTTCATAAAATAACATAATCACCTTTCAAATTTTGATTCTAGTACCTCGCGTGACAACAGCAAGTTTCCTTAAAAAAATATGTAAAGTAACAGACTAAAAACTTTACTAAAACTGTAGAAACCAAAAGAACATTTTTTTAAAAAAAGAGGGAGGGTGAAATAAACAGATAAACAACATCATACTTACTTCATTCCTAATTACTTCTCTGCTGTCCCCAAGCATGTCCATTAATTTCGAGACACCCATTGGACTGACTAAAATGATCTCTTGGATATCTCTTACCCTGAAAATGAAATGAAATATATATATATATATATATATATATATATATATATATATATATTCAATTTTATTTTAGTTTTTCACCTTTTGGTAATGGAAATAAACTTCTAAGAGCTTTTTTGTGGTCCTGGTGTGCTAAAAGCCAATATATTGGATTTGCCTTTTTATCGTTTCACTGCTAAAGAACAACAGAGTAGGTCACATGAGAGCTATCATTCCGTGATTTATGAAACTAGTACCTATTCTAGAATCAAGTATTAGATTTTTTTTTAATGTTATTTTTCCCCCAGTCAATGGCGGTTCAAAGCCTGCTTTACAATGGGGATGAGAAATTTATTTACCCACAAATATTTAGAAGTACAGTCAAACCTCGTTAACCGGAAAACGAAATTATGTTATTCAGAGTAGTAAATGAAGACTTGTTTTGCAGAAGTTAATCTGCTATTCACAGTAGGTAAATTACACGAGTATTTTTAGCAATCCGGTCCAGGTACAGTATAGTTTTGCTGCTTTGTTTGCTCGTTGTTCGTGATTTAGACAAAATGTAAAACCATTGTTGACTATAGAAAAAAGGATGGAAGCATTGACAAGAATTGATGAGGGAAAATTGTAAAAGAACATTGCTGCAGAGTTTGGAGTAAGAACATGGACCGTCCTCTCAACCTCCCTTAAACGTTACTAACCCCTCCCCTATCCCCATTCCTCCCCCTCCCCTCCCCCCTCCACCGTCATCCCCTCCCATCCTCCCACCCCCATCCCTCCCTTCAACTTCATCCACTTCGGTGGGTGAAAACAATGAAACAGGGAATCAAATTCCCCCAAAATGTGTAGAAAAAGGTGTGCATGGACCCCTGCCTCCTGCCTCGATCTCGGACGCTGATGGCGTTGAGGATACGGGGGAGGAGAGTGAAGGCAAAAAGAAAGGTCGGCCCAAGGGACGAAAACGTGGGCCAAAGTTACAGCTTGCCGAGTCGAAGAAATAACGTATAACCACATATATTTCTACAATGATCCAACTAAACAAATTACTTCAGTGGAATATGCGAGGATTCACGGAACACAGTGACGAACTACGGTTCTTATTAAAAACATACACTCCATCGGTCGTGGCCCTTCAGGAAACTAAATTTTCTGCGGGATGTGCCAGGTCTTTGGCAGGGTACGACTGTGTACATAAAGAGCCCACGGTCCTCCCGGGTGGGCGAAGCCATGGAGGTGTGGCATTGTACACCCTGGAGAGCCTTGGTGCTCAGGCTATAAGACTAGACACATGTCTACAAGCAGTCGCTGTCCGCCTGAAATTCCCGATTGATGCTACTATATGTTCGTTGTATCTCCCGGATGGCAGAGCCTACAGCGTTAGAGATGTCAAAAATATGATAAATCAATTACCACCACCTGTGATTGTTCTTGGAGATTTCAACAGCCACCATGTTTCCTGGGGTTCTAGGAGATCTACCCCTCAGGGTCGTCTTTTATATGACATGCTTGAGGAGATGGATCTTCTGACTCTTAACGATGGTTCTCCAACCCACTTCTGTGAAGCATCAGGGTCATTGGATGCTATAGACTTATCCGTGGTAAGTACCTCTGTCTCAAGGCATCTGTCATGGGGGGTTTTGACTGATCTGCACCGATCAGATCATTTCCCTATTTTCATCACCCTTGCCGGCAGATACAACGAACATGGAAGGCCGATGAAGTGGAACGTTAAAAAGGCCAACTGGGATAAGTTCAGAGAATCTTTTATTGCTCCCGACTCGGCAGATACAACAGAAAAATCGCTAGAAATGCTCTCCAAGTCAATTATTAATGCAGCACTGAAGGCAATCCCCTTTACCTCATCCTGCTCAAGGAAAATTCCAGTACCTTGGTGGGATGAGGAATGTTGGGACGCTAACAAAACTAAAAAAAAAGCTTTTAATCGCTTCAAAAGACATCCTTCAGAAGTAAACTTGATAGCATTCAAGAAAGCTAGAGCAGTCGAGCGTCGGCTGAAACTTAAAAAGAAAAGAGAGTCGTGGGCTTCTTATGTTGGCACTATAACGAAAGAGGCATCTCCATCCGAAGTCTGGAAGAAAATACGAGCGATAGGAGGAAGGTCTACTAAAAGCCAAACCCCTATTTTATTAGATGCAGGGTGTTACGTTAGTGACATACAAGCTGTCGCTGATGTATTTGCCGAATACTTTTCTTCCGCATTCAGCCTGGCGCTTTATAATGAAGACTTTCAGAACAATAAAGCCGTCGAGGAAGCTACTTCTCTAGACTTCGGATCAGTAGATGACATAACAAACGACTATAACGTTCCCTTCAAAATGGAAGAATTAAGCAGGGCTCTCAACGCTGCATCCCAGAGGACATCTCCTGGATGCGACGGAATCCCATATGAAATGCTTAAGAATCTCCCAGTTGAAGGCAAAAAAAAGTTGATGGAATTGTTTAATTGGCTCTGGACCGGTGGAGATTTTCCCGCTGCTTGGAAGGAATCGATTATAATCCCAATCTTGAAACCCGGTAAGGATCCCATGAACCCAGGGAGCTATAGACCAATCTCACTCCTCTGCTGTATGGGAAAGCTCCTGGAGTCAATGGTAAATTACCGGTTAGTTCATGAATTGGAGAAATGTAATCATTTATCGAAGTACCAGGCAGGATTTAGACAAGGCTTTTCTACTCAAGACCAATTAGCACTAATAGAGCATAACATCCAGATGGCTTTCTATTCTCGTGAGCATGTTACTGCCATTTTTTTCGACTTGAAACAGGCGTATGACAGAGCGTGGAGGCATGATATTCTCCGACGCCTACATGGATGGGGGTTCAAGGGCAGATTGCCTCTCTTTCTGAAGAGCTTCCTTTCAGAAAGGACCTTCAGAGTACGAATTGGCAGCGCCCTGTCCTCCATGAAAGTACAGGAAACCGGAGTGCCACAAGGATCGATCCTCAGCGTTACCCTGTTTCTTGTCGCAATAAATGGCATAGCTGACAATATAAGTCCGGAAATTGGCAGATCTCTCTACGCAGACGATCTGGCCCTTTTTGAGACCCACCCAGGTGAGGCTGCCGAAGCCCACAGATTACAAGAGGCAGTTAATACAGTTTACGCTGTCACAATAAGACGCGGATTCACATTCTCTTTGGAGAAAACTGTGGCCCTACACTTCTGTAGGCTTCGGCGACCTCACAATCACCCTCGCCTAACGCTGGGTGATCGTGAGGTTAACTTTAGTGAAGCACATAAGTTCTTGGGTCTAATAATAGATAAAAAGCTGAGATGGAAACATCACATAAATTATACTATTCAAAGGTGTGAGTCGTCTTTAAATGTTTTAAAGGCCTTGTCTAGATTACAATGGGGTGCGGAGAAATCCGTCTTGTTAAAAATATTTGACGCTCTGATTCGGTCCAGAGTCGATTATGGGTGTGCTATATACGGCTCTGCTCGCAAGTCTTGGCTCAGGCAGCTTGATAGGTTGTACAATGCAGGGCTGCGGCTTGCGATTGGAGCCTTTCGCACGAGCCCATTAGATTCTATCTATGTGGAGGCAGGCCACCTACCTCCAGAACATCGGAGAAATTTTATGACGCTGTCTTACGCGTCATCACTGCGAGCTAAAATTAATAACTTTATGCACGATATTACGGTAGATAATGATATTCCAGATATTTTCAGATTGAGACGTTCTGCAACCAGACCACTAGTAGTCAGAGCACAGGAAACCCTAAGGTCGTACGGTGGAGCCTGGGGGAATCTGATGGACATGCGCCCATCGGCCGCAAGTCCATGGATCCTCCCAGACCCATATATAGATCTTACACTGGCTCAATTGGGGAAGCAGGACACTGCACCCTCGGTATTTCGAAATATGTTTCTTGAAAGACTACAGGTTTATTCAGAGCACGTTATAATTTTCACAGACGGCTCTAAAACGGAAACAGGAACTGGCTGTGGGATATTCATCCACAATCAAACACAATTGGCAGTCCCCTTAAATCAGTATTCTAGCATATTTCATGCGGAATTACTTGGAATAAAATTAGCTCTAGAAAAATGCCGAAATTTTGGAAAACAAAAAATCCTTTTGTGTACTGATTCCCGTAGTTCTCTTGAGGCAATGAAAAATAAATTCACAAGAGATCCACTACTGATGGAAATATCAGTTTTATTAAGTAATATCATCCGTAGTGGAAGTACTGTGAAATTTCTCTGGGTTCCAGGTCATGTGGATATTGAAGGAAATGAAAAAGCCGATATGTTGGCGAGACAGGCATCTTCGGCAGAAGCAGATCCTGCTTCGCCACTACATATCGATGATCAGAAACGATTCCTGAAAAACCTGATAAAAAAGAAGTGGCAAGAGCAATATAACAATAAAGACACATTCCTAAAGAGCATCGAGAACACTGTAATGCCTGAGAGTGTTACTGCTAGCATGCTCAGGCGTGAGGACGTGGTAATGACCAGATTGCGGATCGGTCATACCCGCCTTACGCATGGGCATCATCTGGTAGGACGACGCCGACCTCAATGCGAGCATTGTGATATCACCCTCGATGTTAAGCATATCCTAGTGGACTGCCCGGCACTCCAAGAAGCCAGGGAGCGGCACCAACTTCCCATTGGCCTTAAGGATATGCTATCTAAAAATGAGGCCTCTGTGAAAAAAATAATAGGATACTTGAAGGACCTAAAACTTTATAATCTAATATAGTCATAGACTGCATTTTTTATATATAAAAGTTTAAATTTATTTAATGTATATATTCTTTTAGAGTGAATGTATTTATTGTCTGAGTGCGTTTAATATAGATTTAAATGAGTAGTGCGTGAGTATTTATTTTATTCGTTTGTGTGTGTAGGTGTTTGTGTGTGTGTGTGTGTGTGTGTGTGTGTGACTCTAACAGTGTAAATAGTTACATTAGGCATAGATTTAGGCTTAAGGCTAGTTCTGATATATGTTAAAAGGAACTAACAAAATTTGTAAATGGAATCTTTAGCTTTAAACTTTAGAATTAAGTTAAATAATAGTGATATACGTAATAAACCACTAAAACTTCTACTAATAATCTACGAATTTCGAATTGAATTGCTTCATCATATGTTAAAAATGAGCAATTCCCAACGGTGCTAATGACCTAAGCAGTAGACGCACCCAAAAAAAAAGAAAAAAAAAAAAAAAAAAAAAAAAAAAAAAAAAAGAACATGGACCGTATCTGATTGAAAAAAGAAGAACAGAAAACACATTGAAAAAAGCTTTTGTTTCAAGATGATTTTTAAGGACAGTTTATGGTTGTTATGACCCATGCAGAAGCAGGAGTAAACTTTGAGAAATTGATGATGCAATTCGGGAATCAAGCCAAAACACTGCCAAATGAACTTCTAATGTTAAAGCAGATGCGAGATTGTGCTGCTTGTAAGCGATACACTAAACTGAGACAGCAGAAACTCACTGCCTATTTTACTACAGACTACTTTGTAGCTACATGTATTGAGTACAGTGCAAATACAGAGGCTATTAAAGTACATACAGTGTGTAAGTGCTTTTAGGAAAAAGTGTGCTGATAATAACTTCTTAACTCCAACAAAAGTATTTCGCTGCATTTTATGTGATTTTTTTCCCCCGTTTTTCTGTCATTCTCTGGATAACCTGGATTTTTGTTAACTCGGATCGGCCCTGGTCCCAGTTGATCCAGGTAAACAAGGTTTTACTGTATTCTATATTAAATAATAATTATTAGTAATAATAGGAATAGCAAAATTGTATTGAATAAAAAAAAAGTAGGCAATATTTTAATAAATAAAAAATAATTTCAGACATTAATCGAACAGTATTCTTTACAACTTTTAATTATTATCAACTGCTTGACCGCTGAACTGAATACTCAGGAGTTGCGCAGGTCTGGCGGAATTCCTTTTGCTCACACCAGTAAGAGAGTAGCATGGGGAGATCCTCTTTTTCGGCCCGCATCCATGAGGGAGTAATGGTTAAAAGTAGTGATTAAAAGTTTATTCTTGCAAAATAGTTTTAAAAAGAAGGTGGAAAATCAGCCAGTGGGTCGTAATAATCAGCACACAGGGGCAGGCTGTCATGCAATTTATCACCTCTTGCCAGCTAGAAGCCCCAGGAGCATAAGGGTTAATCATCCATGATTATTGAAAATTAAGTCATCCATTGTTCAGTTTCAGCATGTTTTGTTTCTTTCGCCTAAGTTTTGATTATCTATATGTCAGATCAATGAATGCTATATCAACAATTTTTTGGCTGTAGTTATCTTTTCTTTTTAAAATACTCTTGCATATATGTGTGTATTAGGTATCTAATAAGTTCATCTAAGTAATGGCGTCATCAGAAAATAATGTACGGAAATTTAAAAGTTATTTTGAGTCCATGGTCAGTCAGAAAATTCTTTATGGTTAGGTTTATATAACAGTAGGTAATATGAACTAAGTACAGTAGGTTGTCTTGATTTTCAGGTCTCTCCTGTCTTGAAATACTGA
Organism: Gonocerus acuteangulatus; assembly: GCA_946811695.1. Lineage (NCBI taxonomy): Eukaryota > Metazoa > Arthropoda > Insecta > Hemiptera > Coreidae > Gonocerus > Gonocerus acuteangulatus. The sequence continues at coordinate 96,957,731 of OX328123.1, read as the reverse complement.
AGTAGGAATGTGAATTGCTTTTGGCCAATCCTGAGTGGGCATAAAATGATTTCATTCTGTCTAATTATTCTTTTTTAGTGACCATTCATGTACAGTGAGCTTGATTTCTTAAAGCTTGTTATTACTTGAGTAGTAGCAAGATTCTTGTCATTTATCTGTTAGATTCCTCTGAGATAAGTCTGGAAGATCCTGGTGCTTCTCATTGAGTAGGTAGTTTAGCCTGTTCATGCAATTACACTATATTATGTCTACATGTCCGCACTACCAGTACATTCCAAAACGTTTTGAGTAAATTTTAATTTAAAACTGTTTGCATGCAAGCGTTATAACAGTATTGGAGGGATAGTAAAGAACTCAGCGAGTCAGATCAAAATTAAATGACTGAATAATTAATAGAAAATGAAATAAATTAATACAAAAATAGTCAAGTACTAACTTATTTGTCAAAAGGGTAGTAAGGAGCTTTAGTGCTGGCCACCTTACTTTGAAGTCATACTCTTCTAGAAAACCCAATATAAGAGTAATATTCTCGGGATGTTTTAAGAACATTTCAGTAAATTGTTCCCCCACATGAAGAAGAGCTTCCATTCCAGTGTCTGGGCATTCTGTAAAACAGAAAACAAAGAGGGGTTAATGAAGTAATAAAATGAAAAATATTTAAAAACAAAAAAATATTTGAAATACCAAGACAGTCAGTCATCTTCGCTAAAATAACAATAAGCTTCCAGGAGTTCAGACTATCAATAGGAAATAATCAAGTATAACCTCTCATTATGGGGGCTTAAAGCAATATTCGCTGAATGGACAGTTTTTCTGAAATGTCAACACATATTCCAAAACCTTTTGGCTTTAAACAGTAAAGATGTTTCCAGCATTTCTGAATATTCATAGAGAACTAGTACCTCCTTTCAACAAACCTAGTGCCGAAAGAATGCAAGCCACCCCAGGTGGGATTTGAACCAATGCCATTAATAGCACTTTTTGGATGAAGATTAATAGTGAGAATCCATCAGTTTAATGTAATGCTTCAGAAAACAATTCACTAAATTATTTTAGTGTTTTTTGTTTTTTTTTTATCTCAGAGATCTAAAATGAAGTCTAGCCTTGTATGTACTTTGAGCTTAATAAATCAAAGCCTGTCTCATGGGAACTGTGTCATTTTAGCATCTCGCCATGTGATGCTTACATTTTGTGTGGCTTGGACTAGAAACTCCTCGTATATTGCCATGAATGGAACGAAATCAATAATTCCAAAACAATGTCCTGTTTTCTCTGACTGAATTGTTCCTATCAAACTTTATGCCTGAACCTATTTTGTAGGAAATATATTAGGCTTTCGAATGACCACCTTTCATTAATCAAAATTTTGTAACCATATTTGAGAAATTTAAGCACATATACAAACAATTCAAAACTGCCTACATAGTTTCTCAACTCCAGAAGTAAACCAAATGTATATATACTAGTTTGGATGAATGCCACATGGGTATAATAAATTTAAACTTAATCTGTTTTGAGTAAACAAAACCAAAACCATTTTCTTTTCCTCTTCTTAAAAATGGCTAAAGAAATCATCTTAAAATTGGTTTTATTCGATTACTCCGTGAAAATAGGGGAAAAAGGCATGATTTAGTGGCCAGATAAATAGTTATAGAAGTATTTTGTTGCCTTGTGTGTTGAGGATTTAATAAGAAACATATTGTTACATGAGCTGTACCGTATAAACAAGATTACATTAAAATATTGTTTGAAATATCTCATGGAATTTGAATTAGTTGTATAAAACAAAATCGAAATATGCTTTTCTGTATTAATTTATATTAGATACTCAGTAAATAACACTTGACACAAAACATAACATCCTGATAAAAAATAAAAAAAAAAACTATGGCAAAACTCAAAGAACATAAGTTATAGTTCTTCAATTGTACACATTGTGAAAAAATGTAACATAGTGTTACATTATTACCTTCTTCTTCAAAAACTTCTTTTGACATGATGTTACACAAAGTGTCCAAGGCATAGCCAACAATTTCACAGTCTTGTTTGTCCATTTCCAAAACAAATCGCAATGCATCCATTCCTTGTGCGCCAACCTCCACTCTGTACTTTTTTGAAAGGGCTTTGAGAGCCCTGCAGGCATCTCTCCTGTCATCTAATAAAGTTGACGATTGTACCCTTTCCACTAATCTTTCTACCTAAGGAGTAATATTTAGATTATAACAAGAAATATGCCGGTATAAATCAACACATAATGATATCCATTTCGGAGACTCTTCACTCACTGTTTCGGCACCAGATAATACTTGTCCCTGAGGCTGATTTCCGAGTACAGATTTCAAACTGCTCGCAAAGTAATCCATCAGATTTTGATGTTAACAAAAATCATAACCTTCCACGTCACGTCAACTCAAACATCAACACATTACAAAACTTGGCACTGCAGCGCTCTGATAGGACTCTTAGTAAACTAAAATATCCGACTCAATTATCATTCACAGGATTTTGCAAAACTATGTTAAAAGATGTTAAGCATTTAAGGCTTCACGCATTGACAGGTTACATGTCTAGCGAATAATTTGAAAGGGTCTTATTGAATTTACTGAACTCACGTAAAACAATCATTTGAAAATTAATAATATTAAATTTAATTGTTCGTTCTTGCATTTTAAGTGAAATAAATATTTTATTTTTGGCATTTACCAAGTTTATTCATTCCGATGTATCATTAAAACTGTTAATGCAATGATGAAGACAAGTTTCTTGACATTACATTATTTAAATGTTTAGCTACTGACAATTAAGGTTTTAGCCACTAGAACGTAGCAACATGTCCACAGTGTTTCATTAATAATACAGTTTAACAACCAATGAACTGCGTAGGATATTTGGTTTGATTCTTATAGAATTAACTCACTCAAACTAAAAACATACTTAATAAACTCTAGTCCAGTTTTCTAACATAATATTCTCTTTCAAGGTAAATTAAAAAAAAAATAACATTTTAGATTTAGCACTTTTTTTATTTTGAGCACAGTTGGCGCCCTGTTTTCAAGTCCCAAAAAGTCAGTTCTTCGGCTGTGTTCCAAATTAGCCAAAATCTTAGAAGGTAAGTTTATGGAGGGAGATTTTCGGTAGTATTTAGTATTCCTGGCTTATGAAAACTGATATATAAACTTTTATTTTCAGAAACAATGAGAATACCCCTGGCAGAAGGGCCCGTTGGAGACCTCAAGAACAGACAGACCGTGAGTAAATCTGTTACAGTCGCCATTTTAGAGGAAAAAATGTTGTTCCAAAGTTCTCTTAAACAATACTCATATTTCATATGCTTAACGATAAGTAACTTGTCGACAATTCATTATTTGCCAGACGAACAGAATCATTTCATACGAAGAAACACTCCCACTCAAATTACTGTCAACAGGCTCGAACATCTAATGTAATGACGTCCATCTGCGTCAGAATTTTCACATTTTTCTACTACATTTCACCGACCAGTCTCACTTTTATCACGCTTGGAAAGAATGTTTGAAACATTTCCTATATCTCATAGATTCTACACCTACATATTGTATAATCTATACATATTTATGTACGTGTATATATATATATATATATATATATATATATATATATATATATATACATATATATATTTATATTTATATATATACACATATATACATATACATATATTTACATTCATACATAAACTCACACACACACACACACACACACACACGCACACGCACACGCACACGCACACGCACACGCACACGCAATTTTTCCCTTTAGATGACCACAGCGAATACCGAGTTTCGTTGAAATTTTTAACAACTGCTGGTGCTCAGTGTGGCGGACCAGCTCAGCCGGACAAAATTGAGTTTAAAACTTCCAATACGAAGGTTTCGTTCCCCTGAATTCGTCAACATATGCCTTTTTGTTTTTATTGGGTTTGGCTTTTCTTGTCTTTTAGCAATAAATTAGTTTGTCTCATGGGCGTATAAAGGAAATAATTTCGGGAGGGGTTGGGAAAATTTCGGGGGGGGGGGGAGACCATTTCATGAATATGAAAAATTTAGAATTTGAAATAGTTTTAGGCAACTAAAACGCTATTTAACCTAAAATAAGCTATTTTTTATTAACTAAGCGAATTTATTTAATTTATTTTTAAGGTTTTTATGACACATTTTTACCATCAAATGAAATTTTTTCGTGGGGGGGGGGGCTGCAGTCCCTCAGCCCCTCCCTTATATACGCCCATGGTTTGTCTAAACTTGTCAGTACAATTAGCTTGTATTATTTGATGTTTGCTATGAAGCTTCTCTTAAGAACGAGCGGTACTCACTCGAGTAAGCAAACGGGATAGCGCCACTTCCGCTTCGAGTTTCTGTCAATTTTCTGTGCATTGTTGCCATTTAGGAGCCTATAATTTCTCTTTTCTCGGAGATTGTATTAGTGTAGGTGTTTGTCATGTACCTTGTTAAAAAAGTAATAATATAGCTGCGAAGAAGAATAATTCTTCTTCGCAGCTATATTATTACTGAATAATCTGTTTAGGTTACACAAAGAAGAATGGTGGAAAATTATTCCTTAAAAAAAGAATATGATATAGTCAGAGAAGTTGTGAACCAATGAATTTTAGAACCCCATTTATTAGAGCCCCATTTATTTCTAGTATGCTACCTGAACCGAAAAAAAATATTTCCAGTAAGTGCAAAAGCCTAAGAATTATTGATTAGATAAGCTGATGTATTATCATTTTTATTACTTTTTGTTAATTCGGCTTTATTACAATATTTGTATAAATAAATGTCTCAATCAATGCATTTAGGGCGATTGAACTTCATTAAGAATCTAATAAGATCAATTTTAAGTAGGGAAATTCAGTTCTCTTTTATAAGGAGATTTCTCCAAGCAATAAAAAAATATTAATAATAGGTAGTTCTTTATTTGGCCTTAACGTCCAACAAAACGAGGTATCGTGGGCATGATGATGGGAGGGGCATTCGAAAAAACACAAAGAAATCAATCTAGGGGGATTTGAATCAGGTATTTTCGGGTCCACTTTTCAAATTGTATTTTTAATCGAATGACCAACTTCAATTCGACGGGATTAGTCCTTCAAATGAAATAGCATTTTCCCGCTTTTTGGCCATTTTCCCCCAGGGTGCGTCTTAGCTCGAGTGATTAGAGTTAATATTAAATGTGTCCTTAATCAATTCAAATCTGGACTGCAAGGAAGCAAGGGAAGAACGTTATCAAGGAACAGAGAATAATTAATTCGATAGGAAACGTTCTTTCCAGGAAAACTCTTCTTTTTTTTTCCTGGCTTAAATTAATGAATACGAACTAGATGAGTAGATGGTTGAAGAAATGAAACCCTTCCTAATGTATTCATAAGCAAAGAGCTGCCTGCGAAGGAGAAATTTACTTTTTACCTTCAGACATACTGGAGTTGGGGCAAATTGAAATTATTGTCTTGAACCACTTGGATCTCGGGTTATGCCTTGTAAATAATTCAGGATCACTTTACTTGGGTCAAGAGGAATATTCAGTAATGGAATGGGCAGGGTGGGCGGATCCTTCTTTGAGAATAAAATACTGACCCAAAGTAATCAATGATAATCCCAGCAAAAGGTTGGGAACTTAAAATGGAAAAGTGAGACGCGGTCGGCCCTCCCTCGTCGAGCTAAGACCAAGTCCTTAAGTGTGGACTCTGAAGATTGTGCTTTGAATATTAATGCATGTCCTCTATTCGGCTCACGAAAGAGTATAAAACGTGCACGATAAAAAGGTGGAATAAGAGAAAAAATCTCTCGAGACCAGCGGCCAGGTATTGGGAGCTATTGATTCGCTATAGCCTCCTCGTTGTAAGGTAAGTCCGAACATCCCTACGAGTTATAGTCTGATAAGGAGTACCCCTACTACCTCCGTAGACATTTGTTCCTCTCCTTCTGTTTTACATTCCCTCTTTACGTCTTACCTCAATCTGCACTGCTTATGTAATTTTATTAAGACCGAACGAGTATGTAGAGGATTGAATACGGTTTCTGGCTGGTATTAAAAACAATCTGTTTTGATGTGATTGATTGCTCTTCTAACTTACAGACGAGCACTACAGTCCGTGATGGACCAAGGCCTCAGTCAACATCTCATTCCAGACAACACTATCTGTTGCAAAACCTCTCCTGGTTTCGTTCAGGTCATTATCCAGCCAGCGCAGTCGAGGTTTTCCCCTCCTTCTTCCGTCAGACGTCTTTCTATAAAGGAGTTTCCTTGGAAATATCTCCGGGGTCATTCTCTCAGTGTCCCAACCATATACCCCTTAGACGGTGTATTAAAGAAATTATCATGAAGATTAGATAGTTAGCCGTCGAGGTGATAAGCAATCAGGGAATAGTTGGGATTCGGCTAAGAAATAGTTGGGATTCGGGGCTTTTCTTAGCCGAATCCCAACTATTCCATGATTGCTTAAAGAAATGATGTTTGAATCTCCAGGATTGCTCTTCTACTTCCTCTAAAAAAAAGATTTACCTTTCTTTCCATATGCATTCCTTCTCTGCATAATGGTCTACAAAGTTTTGACTAATAAAAATTTCTTCTGATACTTAATTGCAGTTCCAGAGTGCCGTGACTCTGGAATGTGGGTTGCGCGCTCAACAATGCAATCCCTAATCCACAAAAATCGGCCGCTGTGAAGAATACTGGCTATACTTCAATTAACACAACATTCGGGATATGAAATTTTCTTTAAGACTGTTGTGGCCTAGCAATTTAAACAGGTCTAACACAGAAAATTTTTCCATTTTTGAAATATTTCCGAACCATTTTGATATATTTCCTGTAGTGTAGTGAAAAACAGTTTTCAGATTCGTTTATATTAGTTGAATTCTAACCATAAAGAATGCGCCAGGAGAGCATAGGCTGGCAATTCCGACGAAGGGACCTTTTTTCTACCATTTTTTAAAAATATTGTTTCAATAATTTCCAAAAAAAAATCTGTTTTTTTAGTGTGAATCTGTGATAGGTAGCAAATCTGATATTTTGGCTGTGCTAGTCCGTATCACATTTTTAATACGACTTAACAGAATTAATAATCGACCAACAAACTCTGAGAATTAAGGTAAATATTTTTTTAATGAAACCTAATTACGGTGTCTTAGTAAAGTGTTCAAAAACACAACACGAAATACTATTCATTCCTTCTATATATTCATCAAATTGTCTGAATCTAAATTGCAACATATTATTGATAGGTTGAAAATTCTTTTTATTTATTTTTATAAAATATTTATTTGAGTCTCGTGATGTTGTAGTTAGCATACCAGTCTGCGTCTGAGGAGATTCAGGTTCAAATCCAACTTGATACTGGTTGACGTCCTGAGTCCGGTCATTTAGCCGCCTTGTATTTCTGAGTGGGCCATTAGGAGATGGGTTCGCTTCCATTTAAACTAGTATTAGGAACACAAGTTACTCAATTTTCTGGGATTGATATTAAGTTTCTGAACTTATTCACTAATTGATTATTGTGGTCGAATGAAGAAAACAACTTGAATCACTTTTTAGTTAAATTAGATTTCAGGTTGGATGGCAGGGAGAATTGAATTAACGTAGGATGTTCTAAGAAGTAAGTAACTGCAAAGTGGCACAAGAAAGAATTAGTTAGCTTAGCGAAGCAGTGTTGCCACCGACAAGGAGCACAGAGCAGTGTTGCCCTCGAAATGGGATTAGCTAGAGTGCGGGGAGCGGAGAACAGCTCCAGGGCTGAGAGTTCATCAGAGGCCCAAGGGACGCTGGCTCTGCCCCAGTCTCCTCGCCTGAATATTACATCCAAGACAGTCTTCAAAAAATCAAATATTTAATAGTGGAAGGGGGTAGGAGACTGTCCTACGTGTTTAGAATTGTTCATTGAAGGACTATGTCCGGTGTCCTCATTGCTCCAGGAGAGGGAGTGGCACTCCTGGCCCGGGAAATTATCAGGCCTCTTCTTGTCACCTTTAAAATCAAGTCTATTCCCTTAATTGTAATTGTTCAGTTTAATTGTCGTATAAAATCGGCTGAAAGCAGGTTATAAGACCGGTTATAAACGGTAATAGCATTTGTGTTTATTATAAGATGAAAAAATTAAGAACTTTTTTCTGCATCTCTACGAACTTTCCGGACAACCCTATAATTACTTGTTTCTATACCTACCATCAAGCTAAAAGCCCCATATACCATCATAATTACATCTCACCTGCATCAAACAGTGAAAACGTTCTATTGTTGTGTGCACTCGCCTGATATCCTTGATAGTTTTCCTAGACTTTATCACCTGTCTGAAGAAGTACCTCGAAACGGATCAGCTTTCTAAATACTATCTTTCTTAAGATTAAAAATAAAAAAAAAAAAAACATTAATCTTCATACTATTTTTAATTATGAAATGAATGCCCCATGACCGTGAGAATTAAGGCGTTAACATTCCCTGACTCATAGCTCATAGCTTTAAATCCCACTAGGTGTAGAATCATTGAAAAAAGAAAATTTGTGACCTAAATCTTGGCTAAAAAATTATGGAAACCTCTAGATAAACCGTCGCCGAAAAAAAAACTGAATTATTAATAAAGGGACATTATGCCATTAAAATAAAATATGAAATAAGGCCATTTTATGTTTAACATTATAGTAATGTACATATTTATATCATTAGGTTATATTTAATGTTGAGAGTATGAATCTTGAATCTGGTAATATTATTCCCTTTGGTATTCTCGACCGCTTGTGTGATGCTGACATTTAGCCCTATTCATCACAGAATTATTCTTATTTATGGCTGTCATGTTTTTCTGGCAAAAACCTCATAATAGATGATATTTCATAATTCCTTTCACATTCTCTTCCATGTAAGGTTAACTTACATCAATTAGATATAGAAGAATGCGCGGAAAATATCAGTATACTCCATCATTAGCCTTATAGAAAGATAAATAACCTTGTATTTATTAAAGGAATAAAATTTCGAATTCGTCCTTCATTTAAAATTTAATAAAAACCAAGTATTAAAATGGAAATACTTCCATAAGAAATGAGGAGAAATATTGGGATGGAAAATAAATCAATAAGATTTGAAAGAGGTATTTATTGTACGAATGTCACTTAATAGTGGGATTCTCTTCTCAAGGAGATGAGACTAATTGGTCCTCTTTTTGTTACATTTTTTTGCGGATTCCTCTCACCCTAGAGCAGTCTTTACTCGAGTAATTGTTTAGCCGAGTAATATTATTGAGAGAAAATGTAAACTCATCTCTTATTATTCATTCATCAAGCTTTTAATTATTTCTCACCACTTTTAAAAATGCGTGATTACTCTTGAGTATTACTTATCTATTATTTGTCAAGAGTAAATTACTATTCCTTTGCTTTTTGTTTAAGTTTAAAACATTTATCTGCAAGGTTTGAACTTTAACACACTATAATTCGCAGAGTTTATCGTCTCTACTAATTCATCCATTCTAGTAAGTGAAACTGTAAAAGTTGAGCATTCGGTCAAATGAGTAATAATATATATCCCTGTATCTAGTATTATTTTTATTTTTTTTTTTTTTTTTTTATTTTTTGTAATAAGCAGAATTAAAATTCTTAATTCATTATTTTTTTCTTTTTGAGAAATTCGTATTTTTTAATATATTAAATTAATATATTTTTTAATACTCTTGTACTGCTACTTAGTAGAATTGATTAAATGAGTGATGAGTGTGAATTACTCATGACTGAAAATTAAAGAGTGATGACTCATCACTCATGACCATGAGAGTAATAAGTACCTAATTTAATCATTACTCATCACTCATAGTCCATGAATAATTCACTCTTTACTCTTTCTCATTTATTCGATTAATTGTCATACAGTAAGGAAAATACGCTAATTACGTCGCCGCGTTGACACAATCTGGAACGATGAATGTTCTCGTTTTGTAATCCATAGTTCTCGCATAAAACTCATCGTTTAAATTTATATATGTGTATTTATCCATTCATAGGTATAAACACATACATATTTATAAAAGTGATATTATATAATTATGTATTTAGGTGTTGTTTCTCTTTGTGATTTCATTTATATTTATACGAGACTCCCCGTATCAAGACCTACCTGTGAGCGAAGTTAAGTCGAAATCGGTCAAAAGGTGGGGATTTGTAAATATAAGGAACAAACAGACAGACAGACACGTGATTTTTATGTATATAGATGTATCATTAAAGATCAAAAGAAACTAATAATTGTTTCTATTACTTACTTAATGTCACCAGGAATAAGAAAGGAAAACACTAAGATGAACCAGTTCCTGCGGGTAGGACATTTATCTTGATCGTATGTCTACGGAACAATAGTAGGACTAGTTGGCATTGATAAAGTTTCTGGAGTAAATTTGAATCTATTTAGGTCGGCTATAATCGTCTAGTTAGGAGTTGTGCAAATGGAATGTATATATCATGTTGTATGATACAAAGAATTCATGATATAAATAAATAAAGTGGAATCTTTTCCGGTGTATATTTTTTATCTTTTTTGTCATGTTAGAATACTGCTACTTTTCTATTACCGTTTTTTATTGTAGCGGTATTTTATTGAAGGCGTATTTTTCGATGCTATTTTTGCCTGGAGAAAGTTTTTTTTCTTTCTAGAAATTGTATTAAGTTCCCGACTTTATTTTTTAACAACTTATCTTTAACCATCATCGCATAATAGTTTTGTTTTTATTATTTACTCTAAAAATACCTCCCTTTAGGAATTCATATTTTATTCAGCTGTGCATTCTAATGCTATGGAAATTGATTATAGCCCCTATGTCTGTAAGTACGAGTACAGTGCCTTTACTTAACCTGTATAGCTTCATAACCATGAATTATTTTAGCGTGTTTCCTTCCTCCCTCCTTAGGGAGGAAACCCGCTTATGACACCGACCCGACGCACGGCCACATCTTAACGAATTTCAAGTTATTTAATGACAAAGACATTTACCCTAAAACTTTTGATTTTAAACAGCTGATGCGCAGTGGACATGATTGATCTTATTAGTCTAGACGTGGCCCTAACCGCGGAAGGTTCTCGGTGGAGTAGCCTGTAATTGTATATTACTTTAAGAGCTCCTGAAGAAGCATCATAGAAAGGCGAAACATATAGAGCACAAAAATGGAGTAGTGTAGAAAGTGAGTGTTTTTGTTCGAATTTGACCCTCTGCCACATATAAATATATTAGAAAAATAGGGTCATCATCTTATAATACGTTTAAATAATTCACGAACTTTTACAATTGAACATAAAATAATATTTCATTTTTCATCTAACTTATTATCAGCACTGATATCGTTGAAATTAAACATTCAAATGCTGATCAAACTTGGAAAAAATCAGACTGGCACATCTTCAAAACGTAACTTTATCTTAATTCAACTATGAGATATTTGAAATAATATGATTTTTGAATGCTTAGAATATATATTTTGATTTGTTCCTAGTCTAATCAGGATTTGGATGTTTTATTTCAACAATATCAGCGCTGAGAACAATGAAACATTGTTAGATGAACAATGAAATATTATTTTATATTCAATTATATATATATAAAAAAAAGAAGGTCCGTCACGCAGGAGCTGCATAACTAAGCACTTTCCTCAGAATTGGGTAGTGTCGAGTGCATTCCTGAATAATTTGCTTAAAATAACCTTTATCTCTTCTACTATATATTAGCCAAATACCACTCACTGACTCAATCACTGACCTATCGTCGCCCAGCCCAAACCACTCGACAGAAATTTGTTAAAATTTTGAATGGACACTCCCTGTATAACGTAGGCACTCGCTAAGAAAGGATTTTTTGATATTCGAATTTTTAAGTACTTTTAGGGGGGTTTAAAGTTTGAGTTGGTTAAAGCAGGCAAGCCAAGGCAGCAAGCGTTGCTAGGACGATAACAGAACAGCTGTCATTGTTATGTATCTATTTCATAGTATTATTTTTAATTGAGGTTAATTTCAACTATGACGGAAGACCTTGAATTACTAGAAATAAACTCTTATTTTGTCCCTCATAGAGTTTACGCCCTGGTCCATCCGAGGTAATAATATCCCGAACCACTTGACACAAAATTTGAAATTTTGGTCGGACAATCCGTTTAGAATGTAAACACTGGCTAAGAAAGTTTTTTTTTTTTTTTTTTTTTTTTTTTTTTTTATATTCAAATGTTTAAGTACTTTTAGGGGGGTTTGAATTATTAAGAAGGTCCTCATCGGCTCAAAAATGGTCCGATTTTGATTACATTTGGTACAAAAATCTTTCTTCTCATTTGAAAGGTCAAGTTCAATAACCAACTGAATCCGTTTACTGGAACATGGTTTTGGGAGCAAAATGTCCGTGAATAAACCAGAACGCTTACATTTTCGAGTCCATATGCTTGCATGTATTCGTTATATAGGTTCCTTACCGTAGGAAATCGAATGAAACCATTTTCAAACGATTTATGCCACCTTTTAGGAGACAAATTGCTAGAAATACTTTTCCAAACTAATGTTCTGTTTGGGTATTCATAAACGATGATTGGTTCACTTGAAACTTGTACCAGGTATTTGACATTCATCTAATCTAAGATATTTAAACTTTGGTATCGTTTGGAGGTAGGAAGTATATGGAAAAAAAATTGTATTAATGGTATACAACGTTTTCGGATCTCAGTAAATTTTCTAAAATATCTCGAAAACGTTTGGGAAATCGTAGTAAATAGAAGGTGGATATTCGAAAGGTTACTAAATTCTCTACAAAGAAGATTCTGTTGTAATGTTCGGTGGGGCATGTCAATCGAAGAGATAAGTGCTTAAAACTTTAAAGTTGTTAGTTTTATTTGTTTCAACGTGTATTTTTCTCTGTTTACCTAACTTTGTAAGTAGTTGTTGTATTTTTTTTACTCCCCAACGGGAACAAGCACGGTTACTTCCACACGGTGTTTCCCGGGTAACTCTAAATTCCGTGCAATAATAAGCTGTAGAAAATTATGTAGTAGCGTTAATTTTGATCATACCTTATTTAACGCAATATAAAAACTACTTATCGGCCGTAGTGAAGCACGGGTATTCAGCTAGTCTACTATATTTTTGTCAAATACCACTCACTCACTGACTGACTCACTGACTCACTGACCTATCATCGCCCAGCCCAAACCGCTCGACAGAAAATTTTGAAGTTTTGCATGGACACTCCCTATATAACGTAGGCACTCACTAAGAAAGGATTTTTTGATATTCGAATTTTTAAGTATTTTTAGAGGGGTTTAAAGTTTGAGTTGGTTAGAGCATGCAAGCCTAGGCAGCAAGCGTTGCTAGGACGATAACAGAACAGCTGTTACCGTACATTATCTATTTCATAGTATTATTTTTAATTGAGGTTAATTTCCCCTATGATGGGAGTCTTTGAATTACTAGAAATAAACTGTCACTCATAGAGTTTTAATGGCGTTTCTTTTCTCCCTGTTCCCGTCAGATAGGCTTGCCATATTTTTGGAGAGTCAAACCGGGACACATTAATATGGGATGGGCATACCAGGGGGGGGGTTGGGAATAAAAACAGTACAAATTTTAAGCAAAATGGTGAGTTTTAAGCCTAGCAAGTAACGGGAAGGGGGATCCTGAACTGTTAGTCTTCCCAAACCTTAAAAATAAGAACGGAACTTTTTTTGCTACTTGATTTTCTTAAAAAAAAATCTCTCAGCCAAATAGTAGTGTCTGGAAGCTGGCAGCGCTGTGCAGGTAGTTCCAGCGTTTTACAGTTAGATTACTTCTCATATCTTTGACACTGTGAGCAGTAGTAAAAATGTTGATTGTAGAAAAGTAACCGATTAATAAAAGATTCTTATAAACATGAATTCATTACTTTTTACATCTTACAGCCTTTTCCGGGACATTGATAAAACCGGGCGGGACACCGAAACAATTGCAAAATACCGGGACAGTCACGGTCAAACCGTGATGTATGGTAAGCCTATCATTAGAGTTTTCTAGGTGAGGCAATAATATCCGGAACCCTTGCACAGCCTCCTCGCCTATAACCTTAGTAATGCTCGCAAATATAATGGGTGTTTCCAAATAACTTTTTGGAAACATAAACTTTTAAATTTTAATGCCCATTGAATAACATATAGTAAGACAGGAACCGTGCTATAATAAACTGCACAAAATTGTATAGTAACGTAATTTTAATGAAACGTTATTTAACGCAATAAAATAACTACTTATCTGCCGTGACGAAGCACGGGTATTCAACTAGTCTACTATATATTTGTCAAATACCACTCACTCACTGACTCACTGACCAATCATCGCCCAGCCCAAACCACTCGACAGAAAATTTTGAAATTTTGCATGGACACTCCCTATATAACGTAGACACTCACTAAGAAAGGATTTTTTGATATTCGAATTTTTAAGTATTTTTAGAGGGGTTTAAAGTTTTAGCTGGTTAGAGCAGGCACGCCTAGGCAGCATGCGTTGCTAGGACGATAAAGAACAGCTGTTACCGTACATTATCTATTTCATAGTATTATTTTTAATTGAGGTTAATTTCCCCTATGAAGGCTGTCCTTGAATTACTAGAAATAAAATGTGATTTTGTCCCTCATAGAGTTTACGCCCTGGTGATGGACCATCCGAGGGAATAATATCCGGAACCCCTTGACACAAAAATTTGAAATTTTGCACGGTCAATACGTTTAGAGTCTAAACACTCGCCAAGAAAGGTTTTTTGATATTTAAATGTTTAAGTACTTTTAGGGGGGTTTGAATTATTAAGAAGTTCCTCATCGGCTCAAAAATGGTTCGATTTTGATACCATTTGGTACAAAATCTTTCTTCTCATTTAAAAGGTCAAGTTCATTAACCAGTTGAATCCGTTTACTGGAACATGGTTTTTGGAGCGAAATTTTTGCGAAAAATTCCTTAACGTAGGAAAACGAATGAAACCATTTTTTAAGCGAGGTCTGTAGAGATTTACCAGAAAAATTGATAGAAATACTTTTCAAAACTAATTTTTTGTTTGGGTATTCAGAAACGAAGTATATGGAAAAAATGAATGGTGATAAAAAGTTTTCGGATCTCAGTATATTTTCTAAAACATCTCGAAAACGGTTGGGTACTCATAGTAAGTGGAAGGCGGCTATTCGAAAGGTCACTAAATTCTCTAGAATAAGATTCTGTTGTAATGTTGGGTCGGGCGACGTCAATCGAAGAGATAAGTGCTTAAAACTTCAAATTTGTTAGTTTTATGCTTTTCAAAGTGTATTTGTCTCTGTTTACCTAACGTTTTAAGCGTTTTTTTTTTTTTTTTAACTCTCCAGCGGAAACAAGCACGGTTACCTCCTTATGGTGTTTTCTGGGTAACTTTAAAGTCCGTGCAATAATAAGCTGTACAGAATTATGTAGTAGGGTTAATTTTGATCATATCTTATTTAACTCTATATAAAAAATACCTATCGGCCGTGGTGAAGCACGGGTATTCAGCTAGTAGATAAATAAAATAAAAACATAAATTATTTTACTCTTTTGCATTTTTTATGAGCAGCTGTTTCAATTATTAATTTTGTAATTAATTTCCTTCCAGAGTTTTGTGTATGCGGGGTACTCCACCAAGTAATAAATACACAAAGCTTCACATTTTGATCGATTGGTCTTAATGAGTTTCGCGAACCTACGTTTGGCGGAAGAATTTAATTCAGACATAGTACAATGTAACACCTCTCCCCCTCTTCCAATAGACCGATTTCATTTTCACAACGCTTCTTTCTTATTAGATAGCCAGGACGTATAAAGAGTGTCGTAACAATACAACAGAAATTACGACCGGTATAAGGAAATTAGTAATTTCTGTCCGGAGTAAACCCCCCCTTCTAGTCAACCGATTTAGTTCATTTGTACAACAAAATTTTTTTCTTTAGTTGACCACAAAGAATACCGAGTTTCGTTGAAATATAACAAAAATTACGACTGGTATTAGCAAATAACTACTTTGGCTCCGGAGTACCGCCCCCCTCCGGATGGACCGATTTTGTTGATTAACGAACTCGTTCAATCGTTTGATGGGGGGAATACTACATACCAGAGATGGGCAAAATTTTATTTATAAATAAAAATACGAATTTATTCGTACTTCATATATTTGTGAATACGAATATAAATAAATTCGTATTCATAAGTATGAATACGAATTTATTTTTATTCACATATATTAAATATAAAAATACAAATCAAATTTTATTCGCAAATTTTCCTGCGAATACAAATAAATTCACAGAAAAAATTGTAAATAATCACAAAAAATGTGAATATTTACAAAACATCAAGTGAATACCAAAAAAATCACATTAAAATATACGAATAAAAATTTATTCACATTATAATTTGTGAATAAAAATGTATTCACAATAAAATTCGCAAATAAATTATGAATTTATTCGTATTAAGATGATATTACGAAAGTTATTGAAGGTGGGGGTCTTCCGTAAAAAAAGAAAATTATAATGTGAATACATTTTTATTCGTATATTTTAATGTGATTTTTATTATATTCACTTGATTTTTTGTAAATATTCACATTTTTTGTGATTATTTACAATTTTTTCTGTGAATTTATTTGTATTTGCAGGAAAATTTGCGAATAAAATTTGATTTGTATTTTTATATTTAATATATGCGAATAAAAATAAATTCGTATTCATACTTATGAATACGAATTTATTTATATTCGTAATCACAAATATATGAAGTACGAATAAATTCGTATTTTTACTTATAACTAAAATTTTGCCCATCTCTGCTACATACCAAGTTTCGTTGCGAAAAAACAAAAACTCTGGGCTGTATTGTGTTAACGGATATATATATATATATATATATATATATATATATATATATATATATATATATGTACGTAGTAAGGTCCATAAGTTTCCGGCCTGTCCTGCTTCCCCTCCTTCAAACGTGCCGGGAACTGCACGCCTATGCAGGTCCATGCCTGATCACTCCACTTGACAGTCAGTGTCCAGCCTTGAAGGAAACTCCCCAATTACAATGTTCAAACTCGAGTACCGTGCGGTAATTAAATTCTTTTGTAAAGAGGGTCTTACTCCTGCGCAAATTAAAGAGCGCTTGGATTGTGTATACGGGCAGTCCTCCCCCTCGTATTCCACTGTGAAAGAATGGGCAAAATTATTTAAGTTAGGGAGAGAAAGTCTAGAAGATGACCCACGTCCCGGTCGCCCATTCCAACTTGTGGAATCTGAATTGTTGTCTGTCCGGCGACTAAAAACCAAGGAAATAGCAGCGAGGTTAGGGCTTTCAAAAACAAGTGTTTTGAGGATCATCAAAGAACATTTGCATATGAACAAGGTTAGTGCAAGATGGGTTCCAAAAATTCTTTCAGCTGCTCAAAATCAGGAACGAATTCACTGCTGCAATGAATTTTTACGCGAGTATAATGCCGACCCAAGGAATTTTTTGGACTCAATTATAACTGGGGATGAGACAATGGTTCTATATTATGACCCACTCAGCAAAAGAGAGTCCATGGAATGGAGAAGACCAGGAGAAGCGCCTCCTTTAAAGGCAAAAGTCACGCAGTCATCAAAAAAGGTAATGGCCACAATTTTTTGGGACTGTAAAGGAATACTACTGATAGATTTTAAAGAAAGGAATACCACAATGAATGGTGAGTATTATGTAGCCCTACTTCACCGGTTACAAGACGCCATTAAAGAGAAGAGGCGAGGGAAGTTAAGCAGAGGTGTCAGCCTCCTTCACGACAATGCCTCTGTCCACACAGCATTGATTTCCAAGGCCGCTGTGAAGGACTGTGGATTCCATGAAATCTCTCATCCACCCTACAGCCCAGACTTGGCCCCTAGCGATTTCTACCTTTTCTCAAAGTTAAAATCTGACCTTCGTGGAAGAAGGTTCCGTTCCAAGCAGCAACGGAAGAACATTTTTTTAACAAAGAAGAAAATTATTTTTTTCATGGTATAGAAATGTTACCAAAGCGTTGTATTAAGTGTGTTGAACTTAGAGGAGAATATATTGAAAAACAGTAAAACCAGTTTTTTTCTTTCACCTTTCCTTCTACCCCAGGCCGGAAACTTTTGGACCTTACCTCGTATATATATATATATATATATATATATATATATATATATATATATATATATACATATATATACATATATATATACATATATACATACATACATACATATACATACATACATATATAGATATATATAAATTTTAACTGGGGTCATTTTCGGTGTCTACTAGGTAGGATCGATAAAGATTCGAAGACATTTTTCAAAAATTCCGTCATGAGTGCAACCTCGGAACCTTTCCTTTGGAGGAAAGTGCTAAAATGAATTGAAATTTGTTAAGATTTAGAGGCTGTAGTCTTTTTTTGAAACACGAAATGTCGTTGGCCCCTCCGTGCGACGTTGCAATCCGGAGGTGATTTGTCTGTTTGCTCTGTAGCTGCCCCAAAAACGGTCCGATTTTCATCAAATTTGATAGAAAATACTTTGATTTAAAATAAAAATTCCGTCATGAGTGCAACCTCAAAATCGAGTTCTTTAAGCAAAGAATCCACTCAACGGGACTGTTTTTTGGGCAAATAAAATCGTAGTGCATACGGCTTTGCGTTAGTTTTTTTTATTAAATTATGGAAAGAATAAAACCATTTTAAAGGTGATTTCTTTAACCGTCTTTGAGAAAATTGAATAAAACTAATTTTCCTAACTAATGTTCAGTTCGGGTAATTTTTTGGTGGGGGGAGGGGGACGCTGGATTCGGTTGAACTGTAGATCTTCGGCATTCATCCAAAGATCCAAAGATATTTAATTTTGGTTACGTTTGGAGTTAGGAAAATATTAGAAAACAAATGTATTAACAGCCATAAGCAGTTTTAGATTTTCTAATATTTTCTTAAATAGCACGAACGTTAAGAATTCGAATGCTTACTAAATTTCCTAAGAATACGGTTTTGAAGTAAATTCTCTTTCGGAGAAATCTGTCTTTCACATTTGAAAGTGTCGGTCTCGACGTATTTTGAAAGTTTTTTTTTTCATCTAAAGTAAAGTACTACTGACCCATTCAGTATCTTTCTATGTTAACTGCTTGCGTCCAAAAGATGTCTACTTCTGTTTGTGTAATGTGTTATTGTACCTTGATTGTGATTCTGATGTTGTTCATAAATTAAGTAAATGTACTATAATCACATTCATCGATATTCTCCAAATAAATTGTTCAATTCATTTACACCCCAACTCATTTTTATACCTGAAATATAAATAGTACCGCTCGTAATCAGATTTTTAATTTCAACTTAGAATTATTAAAATTGCTTTTTATTGTCAACATCTGCGTAGAATCACGATTTTTTGAGGAATATCGTAACGACTATTCTTTATAAATTTCCGAACTTGATTTTAAAAACAGTTTGCAGGAAGATCTTTGCCATTACAGTTGTGGCGGACAACTCTTTTAAGAGGTATTTAGATTTAGTTATCTCGGAAATGTTGAATGTCTGATGTTGTATAGGGTCAATCCATTAGGAATCACCCAGACCAGGTTGCTCGATATTTTTGATTTTCCTTATTTTTTTACCAGTTATTCCCCTATACTATGTGAGTTCAAACCTCCAGTAAAAAATGTTTCTGTGTCATAGTTGTTTTTTGCCGGCCATTTTAAGTTGCCATTTTAACTACTTTTTGTCCGAAAACAAGTTTTACGTAAATGTATTTAACTCTCTTAATTTCATAGATATCAAAACAGAATAAAGACTAAAATGATCAGAGCGATATGCTCTTGATTTTTGTTCCTGCGTTGTGTTTTCTAAGTAGTATAGGAATTGAAGAAAAAAAATCACGAAAATTGATAGAAATTTAACTTAAACTGGGAGTTTTAGTGCTGCAAAATTATTAGAAGGAAGAAAGACTCATCTTCAATTTTTTTTTCTTGCATAGATTTATTATAGAACTACTTCCTGCAGAAGTTTCAAGCTTGAGAAATTTTTCCTTTTTTTTTATATAATTTTTCAAAGTTTGCCATAATCGTATTTTTTGCGATATTTGAAGTTCAATATCACAAAAGGGCCTGAGTCGAAAATTATGAAATTTATGTAGATAATACTTTTTTAGGACATAAAGAAATGATATCAATTTGGTGACTGAGACTCAACCGGTTCCAGAGTTATAGTGCATCAAAGTTGGGCTAAAATTATTTTATATACTAGGTAAATCCATTTATACTATGGATTGTCATTAAATGTTGTGTGCGTAAAACATAATTTTAGCCCAACTTTGATGCACTATAACTCTGGAACCAGTTGAGTATCAGTCCCCAAATTGATATCATTTGTTTATGTCATAAGGAGGTTTTATCTGTATAAATTTCATAATTTTCGACTCAGGCCCTTTTGAGATATTTTACTTCAAATATTGCGCAAAATACGATTATGGCAAACTTTGAAAAAATATATAAAAAAAAGGAAAATTTTCTCAAGCTTGAAACTTCTGCAGGAAGTAGTTCTATAATAAATCGATGCAAGAAAAAAAAATGAAGATGTGTGTTTCTTCCTTCTAATAATTTTGCAGCACAAAAACTCCCATTTTAAGTTAAATTTCCATCCATTTTCGTGATTTTTTTTCTTCAATTTCTATACTACTTAGAAAACACAACGCAGGAACAAAAATCAAGAGCATATCACTCTGATCATTTTAGTCTTTATTCTGTTTTGGTATCTATGAAATTAAGAGAGTTAAATACATTTACGTAAAACTTGTTTTCGGACAAAAAGTAGTTAAAATTAAAGGAGGTTTGAACTCACCTAGTATAGGGGAATAACTGGTAAACAAAATTAGGAAAATCAAAAATATCGAGCAACACATTTTATGCAATTTGGGTGATTTCTAATGGATTGACCCTATACGGAGTTGTACACTATTTGGTGGTAGTAATAGCGATCTTAATGCGCGTGTTGGCTCGGGCGGTTTTGAACTATTGGAAATTTCTCGAAGCCCATCTTGGAGCGGGATGTGTGTTGCATGTCGGTTTACGAACCTTATTTTCATGCTCGTAGGAATGTCAATTTTGCTTTCTTTGTTTCGAGTTTAGATAAATCTCGTATGAGAACTTTACTTGTCCTGTAAGGATAATTTTTTTTTAAGTAAATTTTTAATACACATTGATGCATGGGATAGTTATATATGAGTCATCCTTTTCCAAAATGACCCATGTACAAACTATTATTTACTATTTCTTAACAAGTATTGTCGTAAAAAGGTTAAATGTTTTGAAGTTCAGTCGAGTAAAGCAATATGTGTCATAAAACCAAAATTCCCCCCAAAAAATCAAAAATTACTGCCTAAAAGAGTTTTTTCCGATTCCCCAAAAATTAACTTTCTTGGACAAGGCTCCTTTTGGGAAAGGTTGACTCATGTAGGCTACCTACAATCGAACACTTATACCTAAGCACGTTGTGAGTAGTCTTAAAAATGTACTCCCATTTTTTAAAAATTAAAAATATAGTCCTACAGAAAATTAATTAATGTTTAATTTAGTAAATTATCTCTCGAATTTTATTTTTCTATTTTAATGCTTTATTAATTTTAAAAAGTAATAGTATGTCTATATCAGAAGAGTATGTGTAATAAACAAAAAACAAAAAACAACAGCTAAATAACCTGTTTAAAAATTAACAATAACAAAAACTTTTGTCTTGTATTTAATAAAAAAAAAGTCTTGAGGTCTTGTTTTAAATTCTAAGTGGCAAGCCCAATTAACATTTAGGATCCGCTAATCCCTAGTCCCGTTTCTTGGTTCAATTAAATATCAGTGCCATTTTTCCTTGTTCTTCTTTTTTTATTTCTCAGAATACAATTTTAAAAGTACAAATGAGAAAAAAGGGAATGGTTTGTTACATAAATATTCCCTGCATGAAAAAAAAACACAGAATATTTATCTTTTACTGATGTGGAATGAAGTTATTTCAATGATAGGAAATAATTGTTACTGGGATTGCTGTCTTTTAATAGACAATGTCAACCTGTCGGCTTCTCTGCTTGTCAATCCTCACTAGGCCATTATCATAGACGGGCAGGAGACCTATGAATTCGCAAGTATGGGCGGGGAATTACGACATCTAAACGTCCTTCCATTTAATGCTTATACTTGCAATTAATCTAAGTGGTGAGGTCCGCCAGTAAATATACTGTTGTCGTACCTGTTAGTCAATGGCATCGGTGAGAGTACTGTGGGTGAGCGCTTTCGGGTCTATTTTGGAAAAGGATTGCCAGTGATTTTTTTTTAATAACTGCTATATTAAAAAAAACACATTTTAGGACACATATTTATTTTTATTTATTTATTTATACATTTGTGAGACCGCGACTATGGCAATTCATTTATTTTTATAATAAACCTCAAAACATCGACATACTGATTAAAAGAAGTTAATCAGTATCCCTGGACTAAAATCGACGATGTTCTCCAAAATCTTCTCAAACAAGCACTCCTTCTAATACCTCATCTATATAAATTCGCATATATATGAATCCAGCTTGCTCTTCCTAGTCCCGCATTGTCTCTTGCTTCTGCGTCTGACCGAAGCCCATAGAGGTTCAACCCGTATCATTTTGCTTTGTAGAAACCTAAAAGACGATAATTGTCGCTGTCTTCAGTCCTAATATGGTCACTTAACTGAAATATATGGTAAAAATGAAGTTTCACGCCCTCAAAACCGATTTCTTTCAAATTATGTACAATAACGTATTTTGATACACTAAAAACGAAAACGTTAAAAAAACCTTCGCATTTAACTACGAAAGAAGTAATAAGCACTAAAGTTCACTGTTATGCGGGTTATGAGAGCTAATGTTAACAACTAGATTTGTGACGACTTTAAGGCATAAATACCGACTTTAAGGCATAAATACCGACTTTAAGGCAAACATGCTATGCGTTTCCGCTGGCTACGCTCGCTCAAGAAGATAACAAAACCCCAGTCAATCCCACTCGCTAAAATTAATAGAATTCTAATAGAATATAACATTAAGCACTAAATTTCACTGTTAGGAAGGTTATAAAACTAGGCGTCAACAGCGTATTTGTAAACACTCGCATGCGCAGATATGTAACATTGGGAAACAGAGAACTCTCATTTGAAATGTTCAGAAACCATTTATTCAAAAATATTGTTAATTTTAAGGGCAACCTCACCCGTCGTCACCTGTCGCTTAAGGGCATACATGCTATGCGTTTCCGTTCGCTACGCTCGCTCAATAAGATAACAAAACCCCAGTCAATCCAACTCACTAAAATTAATAGAATTCTATTAAATATTCTATTAACTTCAGTGCTTAATAACTTCTTTCCTAGATAAATGCGAAGGTTTTTTTTTTAACGCATTCGTGTTTAGTGCATCAAAATACGTTATTGTACAAAATTTGAAAGAAATCGGTTTTGAGGGCGTGAAACTTCATTTTTACCAAATATTTATTTAAATTTTAACGTCCCTTTATTATTAACTACGAATTTTAGGACGGGTTATCTACAGGTTACCACCCTTTTCTAGCCAGGATAGGGGTGATGCCTTTTCTTTTTTCGAAAGAAAAGCCACCGCCCCTAGTGGGAATCGAACCCACGACCTTTGGCACGGAGTGTTAAGAGCTCACGCCTTAACCCTCACGGCTAACGGGTCTCCTTTACCAAATATATTCATTACATATTCATTAAGTCCTGCCCTATTTACGCCAAAGAAGCACAAATCATTAGAATTATGACACTGAATAGGGTTACTTATCAAGAGGCGAGAAAAGAAGTATTGTCTTCAGCAGCTAAATCTTACGCGAAGAAATCCCAGAGAAGCAATGAGGACGAAAACACGATTCAATCACTCAAAACTTTAGTACAAGTACTTACTAAGAAATTAGAAGTTTTTGAAAACATTATTTTGAAAATGCCAACGCAAGATGGCAATGTTCCTCCATTATGTACTCAAAGTAGAGTCGATTGTAATGGTGTCAACG
Organism: Gonocerus acuteangulatus; assembly: GCA_946811695.1. NCBI lineage: Eukaryota > Metazoa > Arthropoda > Insecta > Hemiptera > Coreidae > Gonocerus > Gonocerus acuteangulatus. The sequence continues at coordinate 96,933,639 of OX328123.1, read as the reverse complement.
ATTCTCGGCAGAAATCCCGAACGATTCTCCAGGAACAGGCAAACGAGGCAGCTGAAGATACAGTGCTCAATAGCAACAAAAAAACAAGAAAAAGTGAAAGAAAAACTGTATCCGGACAAATTGACAATGAGATAAGCAACACTCCAATAGAGAAAAACAAGAATGAAAATGGAAAAACGAATAACTTCACAACAGCAAGGTTGAAAAGCAATGAAGCAAGCGGAAACAATAAGAAAGCCTTTTTAAAAAATACGTCTAAGGGATAAAATGCAGTTAATTATGCTGAACAAATATTTTCAAACTGAATTTTATTTCATATTTAATAACTTAAAGCTTTCATTGTTTCTGCTTGCTAATTGCGTTTACATTTGCTTTTATATTATCGTTATTCCTCCTAAATTTTCTAGTTGTTTTCTTATAATTTCTCTAGATACAATATTCATATCAGTATAGCGTCTATAATCCAGTGGAATATAAACGGCCTTCAAAGACACATTGGAGACCTGAAACTCCTACTCCAAGAAAACATTAACACTGACATTATAGCACTTCAAGAAACACACCTAAAACATGATAGAGACGTCAGCATTCATGGATATTCGATATACAGATGTGATTACATCTTGGGGCATAAAGCTTCTGGCGGAGTTGGTGTCTTGGTAGCTGATAGTGTTTATAGTGAACAAATAAGGTTATACACAGCTATCCAAGCAGTGGCGCTCTCAGTTCGCCTACCTTTCCGAGTCACTGTATGTTCTGTATATCTTCCACCAGGAGAACAGATTGACGTACAAGAACTGAACGACTTACTGACACAACTCCCTAGTCCAGTGCTTTTCCTTAGCGATGTAAATGCACAGAGCTCTATCTGGGGATCACTGACGACAAATAACAGAGGAAGAATAATTCAAAACTTACTGGACAAATTCGACTTACTCACACTAAACACAAACACACCGACACATCTTTGCTCTCGAACAGGAACACTATCACACATCGACATATCTGCTTGCTCAGCTCGCATTCATACTCGCTTCTCGTGGGAAGTCTGCGAAGACAGTCACGGTAGCGATCATTTTCCCATTAAAATTAAACTAAATTCCTTTATACCACGTTTCGAATCTATTTCAAAATTTAATTATCTTAAAGCTGATTGGGATAAATATCAAAATTACATTGAAAATAAACTAAATAGTTCAAATCAACCTTCACTTGAACAGTATAAAGATTTAATTATTGAAGCAGCTGAGCAAAGTATACCTAAAACCTCGCACAGTTACAGAAAACTACCAGTGCCCTGGTGGAATGAAGAATGCAAAACAGCAGTAAAAGACCGAAAGAAAGCTCTTCGTCTCTTCTGCAGGAATCCATCAGAGAGTTATCTCATTGACTATAAACGGAAGAAAGCTAAGGCCAAGTGGGTAATTAAAACTAGCAAAAAGAAATGTTGGATAGACTTACTAACTAACATAAACAGAAACACTTCATCAAAAGACGTTTGGCAAAAGATCAACCAAATACAACATAAAAAGTACAAACCACCGATAACAGGACTAGTACACAATGACACTGTCTTGACTGACCTATACATTATGAGCAATATATTAGGAAATCATTTCAGTAAAATATCCAGCTCCATGCACTACTTGGACGACTTTATTGACCACAAAACATATGTCGAACAGACTCCAATACCTATACTAACTAACTTACACCACCCTTTGAACGACCCGTTTACATTACAAGAATTAAACTTGACACTTTCCAACATCAAAAATACTACGCCAGGATCTGACAACATTTCTTATGAGATGATAAAGAAATTACCCAAGACTGGCCTAGTGATGCTTCTTAAACTTTATAATGAGATATTTAAGTCTGGTACCTATCCTCAGACCTGGAACGTATCTGTAGTCATTCCAGTACTGAAGCCTGGAAAAGACAAGAGCAACCCTTCCAGTTTCAGGCCGATTTCATTGACCAGCTGCCTGTCCAAAGTCATGGAGAGGATGATGAACAAGAGGCTGGTATGGTTTATCGAGAAGAAAAATTGCCTGTCGCAGTTTCAATGTGGCTTTAGACCTAACCACAGTACTATGCACCACATTGCACGGCTGGATTTTTATTTAAAAAATCTACAGTTGCTCTCTCACTAGATCTGGAGAAAGCATACGATCGCCTCTGGACAAGATTAATACTAGCACAAATGAGCGACTGGGGTATGCAGGGAAGTATTCTACAGTATACTTCTCAATACTTGTCTAATCGACGTTTCAGGGTGAGGATAGGCTCAGTATATTCTGACGAATTTCTTCAGGAAAATGGAGTGCCTCAAGGTGGCGTCTTGAGTACCACACTCTTCAATATAGCTATTAATTCCGTTGGACGCTTTATTCCGCAAGGAGTAACATACTGTCAATATGCTGACGATCTTTTATTGTATATCACATCAGCTAATTCCCACACTGCCATAGAAAAAATTCAAGACACAATACACTCTTTAGAATACTGGTGTTCAAGAACTGGATTCAAATTTTCATACGATAAATCCAAGTACATCGTATTTACAAAAAAACACAACATACCCAATTCAAATTTAATTTTAAACAATAATCACATAACACAAACACGAACACTGACATTTCTTGGAGTGGTATTTGATCAACGCTTGACATGGGCACCCCATATACAAGAACTCCTTAACAAATGCAACAAATCGTTGAATTTATTGAGGATTCTTAGTCACACTAAGTGGGGAGCTGACAGATGTACCATGCTTAGATTTTATCGAGCCTTTACCAGGTCGCTACTGGATTATGGTTCTATAGTATATTCATCTGCCAGTTCAAATACACTAAAAGCATTAGACTCAGTGCACAATACTGGAATCCGGATAGCTTTAGGAGCTTTTAGATCCAGTCCTGTGAAGAGTCTATATGCAGAGTCGGGAGACCTTCCGCTGGATAATAGACGTCAGATGATTTGTCTTAAATTTATTACAAAATCAAAATCATTAAATTCACAGTGTGTAAATTCGTTTTTAAATAATCCATATAAAGATCTCTACACTGAAAGAGGAACAAAACGTAAGCCGCTCATAGTGCGCTGTATGCTTGATAGAGAGAATGGACATGTTCTTACACAACCAACTCACGCACACAGACATCTTTCAATTCCTCCCTGGAGAGTAAGCAACTTAAAAATTGACCTTACGTTAACTAAATTTAAAAAGAAAATCGCACTTTCTAAACACTTTTACAAGACAACGTACAAGCATTTAACTGAAACGACTACAGACACAGTGTACATATTTACTGATGGATCTAAGATGAATGACGGCGTCGGTGCAGCTGCTATTATAAATGAAGATAAATATCTCGTCACCTTACCAAAGAGCACAAGCATATACACCGCTGAGCTGCATGGCATTCTCTTAGGTCTAACTAACGTACAGACTACAACACAGAACATAACACTATGCTCGGACTCGTTAAGATGTTTACTCTCCTTACACATATATAACACTAATCCTGTCATCATTGACATTTTAGAACATATCATCAGACTTCAGACGCACAACATACAGGTAACAATGTTGTGGGTCCCAGGACACGAAAATATTGGACAAACAACGACTGCGGACGAACAAGCAAAACACGCCAGCAGACGGGAATCAGTGGACTCTAACTTACTAACGACTGAAGACTTACATTTACTAATTACAGAAAATATCCGTCTTGAATGGCAAGCCTCATGGTACAGCACAAGAGATAACCTCCTAAGAGAGATAAAAAGCAGTACTCATGAATGGCAAGCTAATACGCAATTAACAAGACGTGATGAAGTTGTAATTACAAGACTACGCATTGGACATACACACTTAACACATTCCTATCTCATGACAAAACAAGACAGACCTATATGCCAGACATGCAACAGGCCACTGACCATTAAACATTTACTAACAGAATGCAACACACGAGACTACTTAACTATACCATATCACATGTCTGAATTATTTTCCGAAAGCAGCCCACACATTGTTACCATACTACGACACTTACATAAACTAAAACTTTATAACAAAATATGAGGTATGGATGTATGCAGGTATGGATGTATGTGTGTGAGTCACTGTAAGTGTGTGTGTGTTTGTGTATGTGTGTGTGTGTGTGTGTGTGTGTGTGTGTGTGTGTGTGTGTGTGTGTGTGTGTGTGTGTGTGTGTGTGTCCGCACACGTAGATGTGGCTTAAGAAGAGAAAATAAAGTCCTCTTATTAAATCTCTACGAATACAGACACAGACATAATAATGATTTTTATCTTGCAATAAAAAATTATTTTACTTATTATTATCATAATTTTTTCAATTTTTATTAATTAACTGTGTAATTTTTCTTGTATATTTTATTTTCATCTATTTCTTTATTTTCTCATTTTTTGTCTTTGTGTAAATTTTAAATTGTTTTTTATTCCTTTTTTTTTTTACTAACCATTTATGTGAGCAAATCGCCTTGCTGTTGTGAAGCTCCGTAAATAAATAAATAAATATTCATTACGTTTGAGCCAAGATCACAAATAAAACTAACAAAATTAGGAAATTTGTTAAGGTTACCGCAACATATGTTTGCTTGTTTTATAGAGTCGAACTTATTTTATTTAATTAAAATAACCTATAGAGAACCCGTCCTAAAATTAGTAGTTAACCCTTGAGTGGCCACCTATATATTACTTTCATTACAGGTCACCTCGGGTCATTGTGACCCGACTTTTATTTATACCTTTTCTATATGAAAAAGGGAAATAATAGCTGCTTTGTGTTTATAATTCATAGTAAAATGTATTAAAATGATTTGTACATTGGTTTTGTATCTTTTTCAATGCTTTTAAATGAAAATAATTGTACTTGAAATTTAGTCTATGAAAACGCATATATAAAGAAAATACATCTATTTCTTTTAAAAAGATTCAAAATTATGAATAATTTGTATTAGATACAATTAGGAAAAATGATTTTCATGGGAATTTTAAACAAACAATTATTACTCTCAGTACAAAAATTTGAAAATTTTGAGTCTTTGGTACTCGAACACACAGAACACCTTTTCCTTTCATTCTCCCTGCTGGTCACTGCTTCTTCAGTCACTGGCAGAAATTTCCTCATCTTCTAAACAAGAATTGAGCCTTGTTTTCAAGGTCCTTGGTAAGGTTTGGCATACTGATCTGGCAGTTAGATGACTTGGGAGAAGTTGATGCCCGAGGTCAAAAATATAGGAAGGGTCATTTTGAAATTGATAGTTTTTTTGTAATTGATTTTGTTTAAAAACTATGACTTGATTCCCGTAAAATTCATGAAATCAAAAAATACATCTAGGGGCCATTTATTAGTTCGTCGTGAATCTCACGATAACAGAGTTACACAAGTGGTCACCTCGGGTCAAAACGTGTAAAATAAAAGGAACAATTATCAATAGCACTGCCAAATATAAACTGGAGTAAAGGAGGGGGAAAATTAGGAGGTAAGCATAAGGCTCAAGCGTGTACTTGCAGGATTTGATATGAATCTACAGGAAATAAGAGAGTGTCGGGTCACTATGACCCGACGTGACCATTCAAGGGTTAATAATAAATGGACGCTAAAATTTAAATAAATGAATAATTAAAATAATCACAGTTACTATTAATATCGTCCATACAAATGCAAAGTATCGAATGTGAAAAAATGCATCTTTCATTTTCAATCTTTACTAATATCTCCTGGAATTATGTAAGGCAAATTCTTGCATCTTACTTCACTCTATTAAAGGGAAAGTATTCCACTATCAAAAGGTCAAATCTGCCGAATATTTGACTGTCCAAAAAAAAAAAAAAGTTATGAATAAATGCTTTTACAATCTGAAAAGTTGTGATTGTCACATTCGATACTTTGCATTTGTAACGGCGATATCACTAGCTCTCCTTTTCCGAAATAGATCCGCGCTTTCAATGTAAGTACGTCATTATCAAGCCACTGTTAAGTTAGTACTAACTTAACAGTGGCTTGATAATGAGTACTTACGTCAAAAGCGCTCGCTCACAGTACTCTTACTGATGCGAGTGACGATGGTCTTCACCAACAGGTATGACAACAGCTTATACTCGTATCTGATATGTTTTGAAACTTAATATTTCGATTTTAATGGAAGAAATTGTTAATTAAAACTTATTATGGTTATCAGGCAAACAATTGTATCCCCCAATCTTATTAAAAACATACGTACACAATACACATACAAAAAGACCCACTCACAGAAACTGCGTGATCTTAGCGCGTTTTCTTTTTCGAAATATAAAAGAATATATCGGAAAATCCAATGAAAAATCTATTTCCATTTTCCTTGACAATGGTTATAGATAGTGCCTCAGAAATGGTTTTAGTAGATTCTCTTCGTCCAAAGACTAATAAACTAACTAATGAACTAACTTTTGGGTATCTGAAAGTCCAGGATCCGAAAAATGTAAGCGTTACGATTTTCTTCGCTCGAATTTCTCACAAAAAGTATGTTCCGGCGGACACAGTCTTACGAAGTCGACCTTTGAAATCACTTAACGGTTCTTTTTTACTAAATGTAATTAAAATCGGTCGATGTTTGGCCCACCTAGAGACAGAATAGACAAATGTTAAATATTTCGCTTTGAAAACGATTTCATTCATTTCCCCCTTTCTCAATTGTTATATGAAATGTACTGGGGTGCCTGCTAATGGTAACTTGCATGTGATACGATTTTGGAGTAAATCTCGCTGATTTGGCTTGGCTCAGCAGCAAGCGGTAAACATTCCTGGTGGTGGATAGCTCTTGTCTAATACCCCTGAGGTAGACGCGTCTAGTATCAGCAAATCCGATGTGTTTTGTGAAGTGTGACACAGAGCTTCAAGAAAAAATGATTTCTATTTTCTAACGAAAAAGTATTTAATTTCGATTACAAAGATACTATCAGGAATAGAATGGACACAGCTGGCCAGATTTTATTGAATCAGCGTTTGTTATAAATAGATTTATAACAATAGGAACTTCGGATATTCAAAGGTTGCTTAGCCAAAAGGAAAGCTTTGTAGAGGGGCAAAGTACAAGTGGATTTAATGAGGTTTTCCGGGAAAAAGAGGAAGATTCAGGAGAATAAAAATGGATGGGGAAATTGAATGCTGTTATATTTGGCTACTCCGAGAAATGAAGACTAATATTGGAGTGGGTTTGCTAGAAGCCTCTTGACCTGCAAAGAGGCACAGAATGGAAAGGATAATGTCCAGAAATCAGAAGTAACTTCCATTTTGACTTATTGGATCTAGCCCCATATATAAGTTAAGGCTTTAAGCCAAGTAATTATAACATGAAGAGATGCGAAAAGGGTTGAAAATTTTCGGTAAAAGAATAGATGTTCAATGGATATTTAATGTGGTGTGTTATTGACCTTTCACCTATTTCACTAATTAAAACCAACAACTTTCGAAGGTTTAAGTACATTTTTCGAAGATTTAAGTTTATTTCTTTGCTTGCTGATTGTTTTCATTCAATTTTGACAATACGATTGGGTACTTGTTCATTAACAGGGGCAATTGTTTCCATTCTAAGCATATGTAATGCACAGGTTAATTCTGCTCTTTATCAGATACTCTACATTACATTGTACTCCTAGGTGTTCTTTAAAAAATTCAATAAGCCTTCTAAGATTACGATATCTTTTCTCGAGCGAGCCCCCACCGATTATGATTAGTTGTGTATTTCTATTACCTTTCTACACTGTTATAGTTTAAATTGCATAGTTCACGAAGTTGCGAAGTATTGTAATAATGAAATTGTGAGATTATCCCACAGCAGAGGAAGCCGCATGTGCTTTACTATGCACATGTGCTTTACTATATGTGCAAGACTATGGCGTTCTACCGAAAACTTGTTTCTCGAAATTGTATTTCGTTAACAGCGATAGAGCGATTGTGGGCCAAATAAAGGATTTCAGTCCTCCAGAAATAAACATGAATAAACCCTTATAAAGTGAGTATGTTATTACTGGTTTGTAAATCTGTTAATAACATCGATTCTAGTGATAGTACGGATGATTCAATGTCTCAAACGGTAAAAATGCAGTTTCCAGCCCTCCAAACCGATTTCTTTCAAATTTTGCACAATAACGTATTTTGATGCACTAAACACGAATACGATAAAAAAAAAACGTCGGATTTAACTAGGAAAGAAGTTATTAAGCACTTAAGTTCACTGTTATGCAGGTTATGAGAGCTAATGTAAACAACTAAATTTGCGACGACTTTAAGGCATACATGCTATGCGTTTCCGCTCGCTACGCTCGCTCAAGAAGATAACAAAACCCCAGTCAATCCAACTCGCTAAAATTAATAGAATATAATATTAAGCACTAAAGTTAGGAAGGTTATAAAACTAGGCGTCATCAGCGTATTTGTAAACACGCGCATGCGCAGATATGTAACATTGGGAAACAGAGATCTCTCATTTGAAATGTTCAGAAACCATTTATTCGAAAATATTGTCAATTTTAAGGGCAACCTCACCCGTCGTCACCTGTCGCTTAAGGGCATACGTGCTATGCGTTTCCGCTCGCTACGCTCGCTCAAGAAGATAACAAAACCCCAGTCAATCCAACTCGTTATGATTAATAGCTCTCATAACCTGCATAACAGTGAACTTAAGTGCTTAATAACTTCTTTCCTAATTAAATCCGACGTTTTTTTCCATCGTATTCGTGTTTAGTGCATCAAAATACGTTATTGTGCAAAATTTGAAAGAAATCGGTTTGGAGGGCTGGAAAATGCATTTTTACCCAAGAACTGTCACAACGCATGTCTTTGTTTTCACGAGCTTATGACCAACGCGACGCTACTGTTGCCTTTTTTACAATTACCTGCATTAAAGCTTGTGACCAAGATTGTCTTTCTAAGCGGTATTTAAGTTTTTAGTTTCGTTTTTATCACACTCTGCGATTGACATCAATCTAGAACCACGTTGGTCCACCAAAAACTCGTGTTTTTGTGCCTTAATCACTCAATTGAGTCTTAGAAACAGGACTATCGTACATAAAACACAACTACTACTGCTAGCCGGATGAGAAGTACTGACAAGTCTGCGCGGTGATTCATAGGTGGCGCGTTTCCGCGGTGCGACGTCCTGCCTTCCCCCAAACCATTGCTTCTAGTAGACGCTTGACCTATTGAAATTGTCTTCATTATTTCACTTATTACAAAAAGTTCCAAGCAAGCCTAATTTAAGGTTTAAACTGTGAACCACACAAATATCAAAGTACTGCAAAAAACGTGAAAAAAAACGTTAAAAAATGTGCTGAAATTTACGACTTTTAAGCCTTGTGTGGGAGGCCTAAATGATGTGCTAAATTTTTGAAATAATTTTTCTATATTTTTTTTAGCACTTTCCTCCGAAGGAAAGTAGCTATTGAGGTTGCACTCATGACGGATTATTTTTAAAAATTTCTTCGAATCTTTATCGATCCTACCTAGTAGACACCAAAAATGACCCCAGTTAAAATTTATATATATATATATATATATATATATATGCACATATAGTTATATATGTGTCCGTTAACACGATAAAGGCCAGAGTTTTTGTTTTTTCGCCATGAAACTTGGTATGTAGTATTCCCTCATAAACGATTTAACGATTGTCAGTAATAATAGTTAATTCATCAATATTTTTTTTTTTTTTTTCTTTTTTATACGGCGCATCTACTTCTAGGTCATTAGCGCCGACATCCAGGGTACAGCGAGGAATTTTCCCAACGAGCCCTGAGATGAGAAAATTCCTGCCGGAGGTGGGGATCGAACCCACCATCTCCCGCTTATGAATCCAAGGCGCTAACCATTAGACCACGGGAGACCCCAATTCATTAATATTATACCAAATTTAAAATTGAAGAATTTAAAATGTATACTTAGCTTAACATATGGTGGCTTCGAGATATACTTTCCGGTATCGGTATTTGCTGGGTCAATCTTCGGTTCCTTTTATATTTCTGACTAGCTATCACTGTACGCTAATTCCATTAGATAGGGTAGGGCACAGGCTTCGTCTAAAACAATTTGTATGGGCATTCTTCACTGTTTTACAGAGGTATTTTGTACATCTCAGACGGTACTCTGTACAGTGTTGTCCTATTCTCGTGGCTACTCTCTTTCCAGTCTGGCGAACGCAGACTGCTCCGCAGTCACCTGGAAGAAGGTAAACTCCCTTGCCTTGTTCATCATTCGCCGATCCGAGCCAGTCGCCTTTTTTTAGGTCGGATAGCTACGTCCACTCCTGGAATAGTCTGTGGCTCTATTCAATCATAAGGATGTCTGCCGCTTAAAAAAATCATAAGAAAGAAGAATCACGGAGTATAGTGTCATCCCAAGCTGCCATCCCGTCTGAGGCAACCGGAGGAGAGCCTTACTTTCCTTAAAGAGAAGGGATGGTGTGGTCACTAGAAAAACCAAGAGTTAAACTTAATAACAATAATGATTCAAAAGAAGAGAAACAAAAAAAGGGAGCTGAAGATTTTCTAGCAGAAGGTTTACGTATTGTGTGTATATTCTAGCATATTTTATTGTACAGCGATTTTCCTATAACTCCTTACCTTGATGGTAGATATATCACCCTTCTAACATTGCACGTGCAGAATTTAATAATACTGAAGTTAGATAAGATGGATTTCAGTGTTGTTTCCAACTTTTTTTTAAAGATCTATAATATTTTAATTCACTATATGAACATGTGCTATGAATGAAAGTATTTACAATATCAGCGAGTTTTGCAATGAAATCCGGCGAGAAGTAGTACACATTTTTAAAATCCTTAAAACTTCGCGTGCCTTATCAATTATTCTACCGGGCTTTACATCTCAGTACGTCAAGCTAATTCATCTAACGGAGCAACTGTTTCAGATAAGCAGCTGACTGATAGTTTAATATTCACCTGAACCCACAGAATATTGTTGGCAAATAAGGCTTTAACAAGTATTTTTAATCCCTACTTCTGATCATTTGAAAACCAAGAAAGAACACTTTATTATAAATTAAAGTGAGGCTTGCCAAATTAATGGGGTTGCTAAATTACACAGCTCTTCTATCAGTTTTCGGATAAATGTTTAGAAGAATTATTTTGGTTTAGTCTATTAAGAGAAGTATCCAGGTGTAATCTTTAAGTCTAACTAGACTTAAAGATGTTGGTTTAATCCAAAGGTGGGTTACTTCTGGGAATTCGGAGATTGTAATAATGATCACTTTGTACGCGTGTTTGTGCTCCTTATCGGTTGGTGTATTGGGAGTCCAATATTTGTCCGGCTAAGAGCAGGACGCTATTTATTTACATCTAGGCCGAGTTCCTGTAAGAAAGCGCTTTTCTGCTTTGGTATAGCTCCTCCCTTTAACGGTGAATTTCTGCTTGTCGAATTGTTCTTCAAACTTGTCAGAAAAGAATGTTAGGCATTTCTCGTAAATCGATCTCTTTTCTCGGTCGATTGCATTAGCTTGGTCGCTATCTTTCGGTTCTAACCTCACAGTGGGGGTAAGCGAGTTTGCTTATTGTTTTGAATGAGACGATCTCGGCAAATCTGGAGGATCCTTCATTGTCAATGCACAATACACCTCTTCGAAGCAGCGGTAGTTCTTTTCCTCAAGGAGTTCTTTTAGTCTGTGCTTCACGTTATGATGGCTACAAGTAATGAGAAGCATGTTATGTGGAATATATATAATAATTATTATTTTGACTTAATGGTTTATTTCTGTTCGATAGTTGTAAAGGAAGGTATTTAAATTACAAGGATATGCTTCTGGCTTCCGTTGTTTTGAATGTATCCGAGCAGTGAAAATAGCGCACAAGAGGGCCAGGCATTATGTACAATATGAAGTATAAAACTGAAGGAACGTAGCGAAAGCCACTTCTCATAATTTACATGAAATTCAATTTAACTTCCATTTCGTTGCTAAAGGAATTTTAATATCCCTCAGGGAGGATTTCATTCTTTCACCGACTCTTGGTCCATACGATGGTTCCGCTATGGAAGAAGCAGCAAGGTGAATCATAATTCGATATAAATCATGTTTTTATTTTATATACCTATCTAGGCCGCCTTTATGTTGAATTTAGAATTTTTATTTTTATGAAATAGCCTGAATGTCATAAACCATCAGCCTATATTCATAAAAATCATTGGAAACTTTTAGAATTATTTTCGAAAAGCATTTAAAATTTTGCTACTAATTATTTTCTTTGCAATTCCACGAGTTCTGACCTTTATTTATGTATATTTATTTATTTTTTATAAATATGGCACACGGTCGAAATAATAGTACTCCATTTTATGTACTATTTTATTTTTGGCACGCCCTACATGTTTCGTGGCCTTTACGCCACCTCCTCAGGGCCCACGAAATCCTAAAAATGTTTAACAAATTTTTAATAACACATTTTTCATTTTAGTAAATCCAATAATTTTTCCAATAATAATTATAAACAGAGTAACATTACTAACTCCTAACCTCAAATCTATAGGTAAAATATTGCTACATTGTACATACCCCATGTGTGGATAGCTCGCCACCCATACTAACACTGAGGCTAGCTAAATCACCTGTGTTGAGAGGCTTAGTAATCAGCTTATTACGATAAGTTCTATAAAGGCCTGTACTATTGTTTTTTTTTTCCTTGGACTGTTCGCTATCTTCTAATGTTATTGTAAAATATTTTATTTAAAAATTTAATTTCTGTCTGTTTATTTACCGAGTTCCTGTTTTTTATTGTGTGGATATTTTCCTTTATTTTTCGCTTAATGTTGTTTCTGTCCCTATCAACTATTGCTAAGTCGTCCAAGTCAAATTTATGTCTGTTCTAAAATGCGTGGTCCGTTAGAGCTGTTTTATTTGATTTCTCGTCTATATTTTTGGCATGTTGCTTAATTCTATTTTTTAGTATTTGTGATTGATATTGGACTAGCCGAGAGAATGACGAAATATGAAAAACTGACGAAAACCTTTTTTACAGACAATCAGGACATTTTGATAATTAGGGCTGACAAATCTAACAAAACGTATAATAATAAATAGAAGGGACTACAATGACAAAATTAATATTTTAAACGATAGACAGATTTATAAACAAATAGACTATGATCCAACTGTTACGTTAAAAAATAAGGTTATTAAATACGCAGACACGTTAATTAAAAATAAGTTTTTTTTACAAAAAATGACAGGTGCAAGATTGTAAATCATAATTGCATTACTCCTTGAATTTATGGACTCATAAAATTGCATAAAAAAGAAAAAACATTACGACCAATAGTTAATGGATGCGAAGCCCCGGTACAAAAGCTCGCAAAAATTTTAGCATATGACCTTAAGCATTTTTCCCGAGATAACCCCTTTGATGTGTTGAATGGTGTGGATTTAAAATGTAAAACTCAAACCGTTTAAATTCTTCCCGGGTACAAGCTAGTTTCATTCGATGTAATAAACATGTTTCCCAACATTCCGGTTGATCTTGCAATTAAAATAATTAAAATAATAATAATAATAATTGAGGGACGTTGATTATGTGAGTATCTTTACCAATTCAATCGTTAGGTAAAATAAAAAAAACATTATGTTATTTCATAAATATATAGCAGTAAAATTATTAATGAGCTAAATTGGTCCTTTTTGAATCCCGGAACGCGTACATTTCTTCGCTATAAATTTACTTTTTTTTTCCATAAAACTATTGCTGATATCCCCTGATTCATTTCTTTGACTTTTCACTTTTTTTGTTGCTGATCAACATCCTTATGTATTTTCGAGGAATTTTGTCGAAGCCTGCCCAGAGATAAAATAGTTTGCTTAATTTCTTCTTGTGTTGATTATTTTCAAATTTTGATCAGGGGGGGGATTTTGTCCTCAATGTTCTTTACCTTGGTCATAGAAGTTATTTATAGAGATTTTATCGAAACAATTTTTGTCAATCAGTTCTGCTGTAAGCATTCATTCGTAAAGTTCGCTTGATCTCCGCCGATTTACGCGAATACCAAGCTATCGCTGCAAGCAACAGGAGTATAGCAGACAATGTTATTGATGGAATTGAAATGCTTCTTAGAGAGCTCGCTTATAAATCCTCGGGAAGATAGTTCTAGTTGCAGTGATGGGTAATTTGAGAGAATTAGGCTCAAACGAGTACTCATTTGAGGAAGACCGTACATTAATCCATCCATTAAAATCTATGTACATTTTTTTAAAGATTATTATTCCTGCGAATTATATTTTATCCAACGCGCCAAACAAAACAAAATTTCACATAACATTTTATTTTTATTGATAATTAAATTTTAAGGTTTAAGACATTTATTAACGTATACATTTAATTTGAACGTTGCTATTGTATCGTTGGATGAGGCAGTAATAACTTAAAATAATAATTTTCTGCTTAATTTTTTTATTTATTTAAAGCAATTTGCCAAATTAAATTTGCTTACTTAACACGTTCGGACCCAGCGTCGTGTCATATTCGTCCGATAGATGTGTTCTACGGGTCCAGCGTCGTGGCATATGCGTCCGAGAGATGTGGTCTACGGGCCCAGCGTCGTGGCATATGTGTCAGCAGATAGCTTGCCTTTCTTTCTTTCCCCTCTACTCTGGACCTTGTCCTATACGCTTCGTATTTGGTTTGGGGCCTCATTGCGCTATTGCCGGTTTTATGATACTGAATATTATTAGGCAGTAAGATATGCAATTCCGCAATGCTGTTCGGTATTGCGAGTGATCTAGGCGCATGGTAGTGTGCCAGGACATGTTCCAGGCCTACGAACGCTGTGTGTATATTACAGTAGGTATTAGTGCCGATTTTTTCCCTCTCATAACATTGGACATGTTAAAGATAAAGTTATGAACTTTTACACAGGTATTATTTATTATTATTATTATTATTATTATTATTATTATTAACAACGGGTGCCCACGTAGAGGGAGCTGCACCGAGGCCAACAAGGCCTATTGTGCCACCCGACAAGCCAGCCTGTTACACCAACAGCGCCGTATCCGAAATGAACCTTAGCAGAGTTCGAAGGTTCAGTTCAGGTAGCCTTCTAGGGTCATCAATGAAGTCTGCACCAAAATACAGGTATCTCTTTGCTACAAGAGCTGGACATCTGCATATGATGTGATACGGCGTCTCGTCGTCTTCAAAGCATAGTCTGCACCATGAGGTCCTGGTCAGCCCCATGGAGTAGAGGTGCCGGTGCATTCTACAGTGACCTGTAAGAAGAGCTGTAACTAGTCTTACCTTGGACCTGCACAGATTAAGGAGAGTCTCCGTCCTCTTCTTGTCCACAAAGGAAAGGAACAGCTTCGCCTGTCTCTGGGTGGAGCTGCTGCACCACTTCCTCCTGTGCTCAGCTTCCGCCCACCTTCTAATACTTAATCTGGCCACAGCTGGTGCGATCCCACATTGAGGTTCTGGAGATAGGGGGATTGTCGCTGCACCAATATTGGCCAACTCGTCAGCTCTTTCATTACCCTGGATACCAGAGTGGCCTGGGACCCACTCCAGTCTGACCTTGTTACGTCGTCCAAGTAAGTTTAAGCTGTCTTTGCATTGCTGTACCACCTTTGACCTGATCCTATTCGTGGATAGAGGTCTTATGGCCGCTTGGCTATCGGAGAAAATAGTTAAGCGCCTGTCTAATGGAGAGCCGCTATTCATAAGGTCTGCACCCCTGAATCCACACGCCAGCTCCTGTGCCAGATTCGGTTTTTGAGCCGTCTGTGTAACAAAACCAATCCACCCGGCTTGGTGTTAATTTGTGCTCCAGCGCTGCTTCCCTCGGCTTGATCACAGTTGTAAAGTTTGAGGTGAAGGAGTGCTGGTCCTGAAAGTCCGATGGCATGCAGAGAATTGGGTCCTGCCAGTTCCTTCGGATAATCGCACAGTGAGCCCCTAGGGTTGGGCAAGGTTCGTGCCCTAAAATAGCGAATCTGTACGCTGAGCATCTAGCTATCTCTTCGATATATATCTCTACTGGTTTAAGGTCAAGTAGAATCTCCATAGCTCCTGTCGGTGTAGAGCCCATTGCTCCCGTAATCATCAGGCAAGCCAGCCTTTGTGGGGAGCACAGAGTCTTCTTAACACTGTCAGTCCGCATCGATGCCACCACACTACTGCACTGTAATCATTGTGTAAATGCAGTGCATACCTTTAGGGGTAATGCCCCAATTATTCCCCACTACCCTCCGGCAGGCCCACAAGGTTTTTGTGGCTCTACCTGCTATTTTTGCGGATATGCTCCTGCCAGTTAAGCTTTGAGTCTAGGGTAACACCCAAGTACTTCACTGTCTTGGAAAAGCTTAAGTTATGGCCTGACAGGCTCGGTGTGCCCAGTACATCCAGTTTCCTCTTCAAAGTAAAAGGCACCACTGTAATTTTCTGTGGATTAATCCTAAGGTTCTTCTCCTGGCACCACTTGTCCACCGAAGACAGTGCCGTGTCCAGCAGTTCACTCACAGTTGATTGCACCTTACCAACCACCGTAATTACCAGATCATCTGCATATGCCTGTGCTGAGAAGCCCTGATTCTTCAGCCTCGTCAGCAGTGTATCCACCACTAGACACCACAGGAGGGGTGACAGGACACCCCCCTGGGGACATCCTGTCCTAGGTACAATACTCTTACTGTAGGTCCCCTCCGTCAGCCTAATGATGCGGTTCTTCAGAAGATTGACCGTCCAATATGTGACGAATTCTTCGACATCTTTCTCGATCATGGCTTCTTCAACTGCCCTAATAGGGGTGCAGTCGAAGGCCCCCTCCACATCAAGAAATGCGCACAGAGCAATTTACTTGTACTGTAGTGCTCGCTCCAGTCTGCACACTAGATGGTGGAGAGCCAATTCACATGACTTGCCAGACTGGTACGCATACTGTTGTTCGTTAAGGGGGTTCCGTCTTAACGCAGTGTCTCTTATATGCCTGTCTATGATCTTCTCCAGTGTCTTCAGTAGGAAGGACGAGAGACAAATCGGCCTGTAGTCCTTGGCATACAGGTGTGAAGCTCTGCCTTGTTTGGGAATGAAGCAGAGTTTGGCCACTCTCCAGGTCCGTGGAATATGTCCCATAACCAAACTACTCCTGAAGAGTTGTAGGAGCGTTGGCAAGAGTATATCCACCCCATGTTGCAGAAATGCTGGATATATGCCGTCTAGGCCCGGCGATTTATATGGTTTGAACGTTCCAATGGCCCATCTGACGTGCACTGCCTTGACAATTTCCCTCGCATGCCTCCATGCCTCCGGATTACCTCGTCTGATGGGATAGTCATCTCCTTCATATGAGTTAGCCTCCTCGCTAGTTGGAAAATGAGTAGCGAGGATATAGTTCATGGTTTCTTCCACCGATTCCGTATAGCCTTCAGCCTTCTTAACAGTCCCAATAAGTTTAGTGGGGCTGTTGGCTAAGACCTTATGGAGTCTTGAGTATTCCGTTACACTATTCACTTCTGTGCAGAATTTCCTCCATGACTCTCTCTTAGCTTTCCTCACAGCTGTGTTGTACTGTGACAATTTCTTCCTGTATTCCTCCCAGGTGCCTCTGCGTTTAGCTCTGTTAAAGAACTTCCTTGCTTCACTCCTGAGTCTGGACAGGTTCCCATTCCACCAGGAGGAACTGCTGTTGGTCACTACAGTTTTCCCAGCACAGCTACCTTCAAAATCCACCTTAATGGCCTCGGTAATGTGATCATTTATGGCTTCTACATCGATGCCAGTATGTGCTCTCCGTGGACAATCGTCCATCCTTCCCGAAAGGATTTCGTTGAACCGGGACCACTCTGTGAGTCTCGGGTTTCTGATAACGCGCGCTGCGGGGCCTGCTGCCTCTATACAGTACGTAATATACCTGTGGTCAGAACCCGAAACTTCATCTTCCACCCTCCAGTTCTTGACCACAGGTAGTAATCGCCTCGAAACAAGGGTAATATCAATGACCTCTCTTCTTGTCCTAATAACAAAGGTAGGCTCGCTGCCCCTATTAACGACATCCAGATCATTATTTAAGACATAATCAAGTAATGACTCACCTCTTTGGTTGCAGTTAGTACTACCCCAGACCGTGTGATGGGCATTGGCATCACAGCCAATCAGGCACTGCAAGTCCCTCTCCCTGCAGTAGTCCACAACTAGGCGCAACTCAGCTCCTGGGGGGTTGCACCGCTCGTATGGGAGATAGGCTGAGGCCACCACCACCTCTCTCAGGCCATCTCCCACACGAGCGGTAATCCTCGCTACACACAGGTCTCTGCAACAAAATTGCCATAAAGGAAAAACGCTAAGACCAGATTTGAACAGGATACAGGACCTGGGATTCCGCTCATGGCATGTTACGCATTTATAAACTTTCCATCCCAGACCCCGTGCCTGACCTTTGAACAGATAAGGTTCTTGTATTAAAATTACATCTATACCCTTACCTCTAGCATACTGTTCCAGCAGAGCCGTAGCTGCCCTACAGTGATGCAGATTGACCTGCAGCAGCCTTATCATCGTCTATGCAAGGTCATCCGGCTCCGCGGGCTTCCCACGAAGAGCTCGGGTCAGCTCGCTTCCAGTCTGCGAAGAGGGAGGGTCAAGACCCACCTCCCCTAGCCCGGAAACTGACCGTCCTTCCATGTGTTCCGCCACACGGTCCCGATCTCCTTCCACAGACGATTTCGGCTTTCCTTCGGGCTCAGATACGACAGCCACTTCCGCCTCCATGGCCGCCACCTCACCCTCAGTTCGAGAAGATGCTTCATCGATCTCCTTCTTCTTCTTCTGCAGAGGAAACACCTTGAGCCTCCGAATGCCATAATTCAGACGCTCGTCCTTCCTCTCCAGAATGTCTTTGAGGTCCGTCTCTGGCATCTGGTTAGTTGGAAGGAAATTCTGGTCCCCAAAACGCCTGAGAATCTCCCGTGCCTCCGTCTTCACTCCAGGCACGAAAATTCCGGCCCTAGCCATAGGGATAAGGTCCGCCAGCTCCACTGCCTTAATCGTGTGCTCCCCGAGTTTCACACCATCAATGTCTTTTGCTAGCCACTTTTTGGTGTTTTCATCCAGGCAACTCACAATGATGGCGCCACCATCCATGTAGCTCCCATCACATGTAATTATAAAGTCCCTCCCATGGACTTTATAGTGCTCGTCCACCAACTTCATGACGACGTCATCAACACACCTGTTGTGCTCTGTTGTAAAGCCACACTCAGGATAGCCGGAAGGAACAAGCGCCAGCTTGAAGGTAGATGCAACGCTGGCGTAACTCGTCGGCTTTGGCATCACCTTCTGCTTCTTCTTGATCACCGGAGAAGGGGTGTTGGATCCATCCTCATTCCTCCGTTTACCACCACTGCCCTCGGATTCGGCTTCAGTCGCTGCAATGAAGCTCTTCTTCAGCTTTTTCCTTTGGGCACCAGTGAGTTTCTTCTTGACGGTCTTAAAGGGTAGATCGTCTTGAGAAGTGCCTGGCACACAGGTATTATACTAATAGATGTGAATACAATTGGAAAGTTTCATTTTGCTACATTGAATAGTTTTTGAGATATAGGCGATGGAAAATTGGAATTTATAGGACTCACTCACTCACTTTGGCGGCACATATTTATTTATTTATCATTTACAACAATTACAGCCTCTGCCAATCATATTGTAGTCATACAGAAATTTAAAAATAATAAATATAGAACAATACTCTCAAAACAAAAACAAATCGAAAGAAAAAACACAATAAAATAAATGTATGAAATAAAATCTCACAGCTATATACTAATTTCAACTGACTTAAGATATTTTTTGGAAACTTCACCATTGAAAAAGTCTTTGTTTGTAATTGTAACATTCCAAAGCCCACAACACCTAGATACTACGTCTCTAAATGCGGAGTGTTGAGTCTTATGTTGCACCGGTGGAATTGATTGGATCTCTTCAGCCTGACTGGAGGAACGTGTAAAGGGATTGATGCGAGGAGTTCGGGACAGCCCAGCTCGCCTTGTAATAATTTATAGATGAATAGACGGTCCGTACGCCGTCTTCGGATCTCCAAGGGTTCTAAAGACACAACGGTCTTAGAACAAGTTGTTCTCTCGAGAAATCGCTGGAACCTTCTCTGGATTTTCTCCAGTCTGTTGATATCCTCAGTTGTATACGGCCGCCAGATTACCGTGGCATATATTATTTACTAAAGTATGATTTTATTTTCATTTTAACATGCCTTTATTAATAAGTTTCATTAGACAAGTTATCACCTTGTTCTAACCAGGATTAAGTTGATATCTCTCCTTTTTGGCTAAATAAAAACCACCGACACCAGTGATAACCCAGAGCCACTAAGCATAGAGCGTGGCTCCTAGACACTCACGGAGATAAAATATAAAATAATAAGAGTCTCTTAGAAGAAGTCTTTTATTGTTAATCCGTTGAGAGATTGAGCTGGTTGATAAAAGCCTGCTTGATAAGAGGGAGGGATTGTAAGGTAAGAAATCACGGGGGCGGGAGATGGAGTGGGGGTTGGGGGTGGTAGAGTTCTACTGGAGGCGGCTAGTCTCAGTGCGCCCCTGACATGTGAGCCGGAATGTTCCCAACGCTCCTTCTACTTTTAGCTCTCGTACCCGGTTCGTACTTAAAGCAAATATTATACTAAATAATTATATCCCTCATATCATGTTATATGTCATATATAAACATCAATAAAATAATTTTTTTGTTTATATTATAAATATATGATGCTTATTCATTTACAATTTGGCTTGTATCCACATTGTTTGAATGTATGTTTTCCTTAAACCACAAACAATTTAATTAATAATTTGTATTCATCTCTATTACTTTTTTTAAATTTTTATATCTATAAGATTTATTTTATTTATCAATATACATTAATGAAATAAAATGGCAACAGTAAGACTTGAAAGAAAATATTGGAGTCAATTTAAGATAATCAATTCTTTAAAGAGTTTTAATTAAATATTATAAAATGCAATAAAATCATCTCTTAAAAAATTATGAACTTTTATTAAAATTATTTGAGCCTTAGGCGCATTTAAAGTACACAGTTTCTGATTGCATATGCCTATATCTTGTGCCCAGAACTTATGGAATTTTAGAATGAGATTTGATGGCTCTTAGTTTAGGTACCTATATAAAGTTTCCTTTGGTTATGTAATCTACTCAGTCCCCCACTGCAGTTCCTACCTAGCGCATTCAATTCTGAAATTACCCATGGAAAGGGGTACATTTTATGAGATATTTTCTTATGAAATAAAATTTTAATGAAATTTTATGACTGCCAACTTTATCCATACGACGACCCCTTATGATCAGGAAAACCATTCAAGAAATCTTCATGTATTGATGTATCATACAGTACACGGATATAAAGGATCAGTATTGGCGCATTCAATTATCCTTAAGCTGATAAAATTACGACGGCCTAGGCTTGGAAATGGGGTGTTTAAAATTGACAATTTTTATTGATGGATTGTTATGTAAAATGGATTTAAAAGTACTATTTTTGTATATTTTCTTTCTAATGATTTACCAGAAAACTGGCAGGACAATTTACCTTGAACCATTTAACTAATCTCATTACGACCAAATTTGTATTTATCTAATGCTTTCGTTTGACAAAGATCGCGTCTTTTTAATAGAAGCTAACTGACCTGAGTCAAGAAAAAAAATCTATTTGAACATCATCAGGATGATGTTGTGTGTCTAGATAAACAAACTTTTACTATAAAATAAATATCTAAAAAGAACGAAGAATAAAAAGAAGGAGAACAATTGAATCAAATTTCATCTTATTTTAATTTAAATTAAATAACCTTGCTTTCTGAGACGTTCATTACATTAGGTTATATTTATAATACTAGATTATAGCCTATTTTTAATTCCCGTATGTTTGTAATTTGGTACGTACTGCATATTTCTTATCACATAAAAACATATGTGTGGCATATGAAAATAAATCTGGCACACTTAAAAATATGTGACTCTACCATAGAGTTACTGTGTTTGGGGGGGGGGGGAATATGAAGCTCTTATTGCAAAAAAAAATTCAAATAATCTCAAGCAATGACCCTTTATCGCACAATACTTTATTTTTCATGAAGAGTAAAGTACCTGAGTATGTAGAGCGTATTATAATTTAGCTTCAAATATTTTTTTTTTAGTTTAATTATTTTCTTTTTACAAAGCTTCTATTACTCAGCCATTTATGCTGGGCTGTGGGAAAAAATATAACTAACAATAGTAGTTACTTTGTATGAACTGCTAGGTCTCAAACCAATGTAATTTAATATAATTTCGAAATCTGTGTAGACAATTACACATTGTTTAATTTAAAAGATGGTTTAATGAGGTTCATTTGAATTGGGTGATTTTACCGAAGTTTTATTTTAATGTAATACCTCAGCATGAGCATCAACAGCTCCCCGTGCACATCTGCTAAGTTTGGAAATTGCCATTCTAGAAGATGGTTCGCCTTCCTTTAGGTAGGCTGTAGTGAAACCGGAAGTGCAGTTTTAATAAAAAGTTCCAGTATGTGAATGTATTTTACCTTTACATTCCGCCAGTTTTATAAAAGTCAGTTATAGTTTTATTAAAAAAAAAAAAAAAAAAATGTTAGTATATTTAATTTTATTTGACATGGAGAATTTCATGAGAGCAAATGGATCCTCAAGAGTGAGCATTGACCATGAGAACGACATCATCATGCTTTCCTACGCTGACGATATAGCAATCTTCGCAAATACCCCAGCTGATCTCCAACATAAATTAAACACCTTAGAAAAATACTGCCTCCGTAACAATCTTAAAATCAACACATCGAAGACTAAGATACTCATTTTTCATCGTAGCCCTAAACATAAAGCCCACCCTAATTTCTACATCAACAACAATAAAATAGATATCGTAAAACAATATAACTATCTTGGAGTTAATTTCTCGTCAACTGGAAGCTTCATAAACACACTAAATGCTCAGACAACGAAAGCCAATCATGCCATAGCCGCGATGAAGAAGATATTGTTCAACGATAAATCGGACTCCTGGGACACTAAAAAAGCACTTCTCCATACAGTTATCAATTCCGTATTCCTCTACTCCTCAGAACTATGTGGCTTATGGTACTTTGACCAAATTCAAACAATAGCCTCCAAATATTACAAATCAATTTTAAATCTACCCCAATCTACACCCCAGTTTTATCCGTACAGAAACTAATGACTACACTATTTCAACACAGGCAGCACAGAGAATTGCAAGATGGTGGATGAAACTACTCGGCATGGATGAGACAAGGTACCCAAAATTATGCTTTCAAAAATTACTCCTCCTGGACTCAAAACCGAACAATATATCTTCGCAAAACTGGGTAACGAAGTTAAAATATTTTCTACTAAAGTATGATATAACAGACCAAGTCGCAGCTCCAACCACAAACTTCAAATTACTCCAAGAAATAGCCCCAAAAATAAATGCAAACCTGATTCAAGATGACCTAGACCATATCAACACAACCTCCTATAGTACCATATGTAGTGCAATTCATACCTACAACAGCTACCTTCTAATATATATGAACATAAATAGACACAGAAGCATCAGTCAACTAAGATTAGCGAACAAGAATATACTTTACCTCAGCATCCACCGTCAAAGATTTAAAATAGAAATGAATAAAATATGCACCAACTGTGAATTGGAGGAAGAAGACTTGGAGCATCTGCTGTGGCGATGTCCTGAATACACCAATCTCAGAAATACTCTGAAACCTATTATTGATGAACACACCAAAAACTCCGCAACATATTATTTCCTGACCACCTCTAGCATCACCGATATAAATGCCTTTTGCATTTACCTAGAGAATATACTGAATAAAAGAGGCAACCGCAATGAATAGTGGCTGAACCGAACAATGAGTTCTTAATTAATTTATATTATAAAAGTTTACTTTATTTTATTTATTTTTTTTATAAGAGTCTAATCTAATTTACGTACAATGATCTGTATATACTTACCCCGACCATATTTGTAAGAACAATGTTCAATCACAAATAAATATTATTATTATTATGGGGGTGGGGTCTCTCAGATTACTGGAGAATATTTTTACTGGGGGATAGTTCTAATCAGTAAAAAGAATTATTTTTATTTTTAAAAATATATATATTTTTTTAATTATGGGCATTAAGAAATTTTCTGACGATTCTAGCTGTGTCGAGTAGAACTGCTTGCTGGGATAGTATTAGGTGTTCCTCTGACAATTTCAGATATTTGGTGGCACTAACTGTAGTACTCGGTATCAAACTATTGGTCGAAATGATAACTGCAGTAACTCTAGCGGAATCTAATTTATAGAGATCTTTTAACTCAATGGCCAAGTCTTGATATTTTCGCAGCTTTTCGGCATATGCTTTCCGGGTATTCTCATCATTCGGCACTGAGATATCAATTATATCAGCAGTCTTATTATGCTTGTCGATGATGAGAATATCTGGTTTATTATGGTGAAGAGTTCGGTCCGTAATCATAGCTTCGTCCCAGTAGATTTTAATTCTATCATTTTCTAGAAGTCTTTGTGGGACGTAGCGATAATACGGTACCGTAGTTTCCAATATGCCGAACCTTTCTGCAATTGCTTGATGGTATATCTTGGCAACATTGTTGTGTCTCTGAAGGTAATCAGATCCCGCAAGAATTTATTATTATTATGGGGGTGGGGTCTCTCAGATTACTGGAGAATATTTTTACTGCGGGGATAGTTCCAACCAGCAAAAAGAATTATTTTTATTTTTTTTAAATATTTTTTTATATAGGCACTTATTATGGGCAGTAAGAAATTTTCTTACGATTCGAGCTGTTTCGAGTAGAACTGCTTGCTGGGATAGTATTAAGTGTTCCTCTGACAATTTCAGGTATTTGGTGGCACTGACTGTAGTATTCGGGATCAAACCATTGGTTGAAATGATAACTGCAGTAACTCTAGCGGAATCTAATTTATAGAGATCTTTTATATCAATTATATCAGCAGTCTTATTATGCTTGTCGATGATGAGAATATCTGGTTTATTATGGTGAACAGTTCGGTCCGTAATCATAGCTTCGTCCCAGTAGATTTTAATTCTATCATTTTCTAGAAGTCTTTGTGGGTCGTAGCGATAATACGGTACCTTACTTTCCATAATGCCGAACCTTTCTGCTATTGCTTGATGGTATATCTTGGAAACATTGTTGTGTCTCTGAAGGTAATCAGAACCCGCAAGAATTTCGCAGCCTGCCGTCACGTGTTGAATCAACTCATACTCCTTGTTACATAATCTGCACTTGTCCGAAATACTAATACCTTTTAAAACGTGTCGTCGGTAGGATCGTGTTGCAATCACTTGGTCCTGGATGGCTATTACGAAACCCTCAGTTTCCGAAAATAGCCGACCAGAAGTCAACCATGCTACCGACAACGTCGCCTGCACCTCCGGATCAAATAAACGACTGTAATATCGCCCGTGGAGTTCTTTCGTTTGCCATTCAGAAAGGCGATCCAAATCTGTCCTTAGATCCGGTTCATTAATTAACTTCAATTTCAAGGCTGTATAATCCTCGTCCAATTTAACGATTTCCTTAAAAAGGTGGCTCTCACTCGATCTCATATAATGCCTCAGAATACTTTCTTGAGATCTACATAAATGTTCAATATTGATGAGGCCAAGGCCACCTTTTTTCCGTGGCAAATACAGCCTTGCCATTGAAGATGTTGGATGGTGCATGCGTGCTTTAGTCATTTCAGTTCGAATGAGTCGATCCAAATCCCGTAGTGATGTATCTGACCACTTTATCACACCGAAACTTTACGTCAATGAAGGTATTGCCCAGGTTAATAGCTTTTACTTTGTATTTTCCATGTAGATAACTTTTTAATACTAATCGCAGCCGTTTAAAAACTTATTTTTAAGCTCCTCCTTAACATTTTTGTGGCAGATCTTAAGTGCTGTTGGATGCCAAGGTACTTTTACGTTTCAGATTCCCCCAATTCACGTACATCGTCCCCATCCGAAAGTGCTATGTTTTCAGTAGATACTGTGCGTCCTTTTGTAACATGTAGCACAGCACACTTATCTAAACCAAAGTACATTCGAATGGTGTTACTGAAATTTCGCACAATGCTTATCATGCTCTCCAGTTGGGAAGCATTCTTTGCGTACAATTTCAGATCGTCCATGTATAGACTAACCATGTACCCCCCACTATCACGCAGCAACTGGCTCAAGGGGTTCAGGGACAAGCAAAACCACAAAGGACTCAGGCCATCGCCTTGATATATTCCCCTTTGTATTTTTATCGTTTCGCTTTCTACAGTATGTCGTCCCTTTCCAAAGGTAAGATTGGTTTTCCACGTGGCCATCATGCGTGATAAAAGGTCAGTTACATTATTAGCGACTTTATAAATTCTTAACACCTCGATTAACCAGGAGTGTGGAACCGAATCGAAAGCTTTCTTGTAGTCAATACATGCCATTGATAGACTTCGCTGTTTGGCTGAGGCCTGAGATGCAATAAAGGAGTCTATAACTAACAGCTCTTTACATCCTACAGTAATTCATTTTGTGTGATGTGATCTTGGATCTTGTTAGAGATAATAGATGTAAAGAGCTTATAGACTCCATTTAAGCATTTTATAGGTCTGTAGTCATTGGGTTCGAGTGGTTGACCTACAAGAATATCTTGGTAACAGCGAGCGAAAGGTTCATGTAAATTGTCTAAATAGTTTAGCCAATAATTGTAAATACCATCGCGACCAGGAGCCTTCCAATTATGAAGTTTTTTAACGGATTTTGCAATGTCATTAATAGTTATGCTGCAATTTATTATTATTATTGGGCGGGGGGTTTTCTCCACAGTCTCCTGGGATAAATTCTTTCGGGGGTTGTTGCCAACCGAAAGAATTGTTTTGTATTGATTTTTTTGTTGTTTTTTTACGGGCGTTCATTTAAAAATTTCCGAACCGTTCTGGCGGTATCAAGCAGTACCGCTTGTTGGGCATTTTTAATTAGATACTCCGGCAGTTTCAAATAGGTATTTGCGGCATCGTCGTTTTTGGAATGACCCCGTTGTTCGAGATTATGACGGCTGTAATCCTCGCGGAATCCAACTTATACAAGTCTTTCAGCTCTTTATTATTATTATTATTATTATTATTATAGTTTTATTTATAAGCACTTGAACGTGAAGAGAAGAATACGAAAGATTTGGAGCTGAATTAATTGCATATTTTTTATTATTGACCTTTTAAGTAAAATTAGAAATACTGTTTAGTGCCTCTGCTAAATTGTTAAATTGCTTTTGGGAGGGCTCTGAATATTAATTAATAACTAATCAATACTTGGTGTTCTGCAATTATTTACATGAAAATTATTAAAATTTTATTCTAAAAACTAAGCAGGATAACACAGACCATAAACCTATAATCCATAAACCTAGTTTTTTATAAATTAAGGACGCATAAATACCACATTTTTCTGTGTAAAATTCCAGAAATGTAAGCTCGCGAGGCCTTTTTGTAAGTGAACAGTTCGAATTAACCGACCACGATACATTTGGAAAATATAGCTAACCCAGAGTTTAGAAACTTATCTATTGATTTGTACTACCTCAATATGTCGAAACAATTTGAGATGAAGAGGTATTTTTGTGTTCAATTTTTATTATGTTTGATTTTAGTTTTTTCCGCATTTTCAGTACTTCTTGATTTTCGGTGCCTTTTCGAATTGACATTACATAAAGAAAATACATGCCGCAGAATAAACTCGAGAATCGCGTCCTGCAAAGATACTTTAAGTTAATAACATTTGAGTTATTTTTCATTCATGTATTGTTGTTATAGGTCGTTAATGGGTTTAGCAATGAGTAATTATTAGTGATCGTGCTTTGGTTCAGGTTAGTTTTATAATGCAGATGCATTCATTGTTTATTTGACATCAGTATTGACACTTTAATTTACACCTACCAAATCAGGTGTTTAATTTAATGATAAACCCTTGCATTTGTTAAAATTGGTCAGATAAAGGTTTAAATGACCATTTTGCTAAGGGTAAACTTTAAAATATCCTAACATACGTTGTTAGAAATTGAATACATATTATCCTTGGACGTAAGCGTAAACTTCATAAGGAGTTAAAGTATTGGTGCGGGTAAAGGTTAGGTTTTAAGATCGAATTAACTTATTCTACTTTGGTAAAGGAGAATTTTTATTGTATTTTAGAGAGATTGTAAATCCTCATAAAGTTACGGTTTCCGAGGGGATTTATTTTGTACTTGCTGTTACCCAGTGTGCCATGCTACACCTACTTTCTGTCTATGACTCTCCCCGTATCTACTTGATCTACTTGATACCTAGTTGTCTATGCCAAGTTACAAAAATCGGTCAAACGAGGTGAATTTGTTTCCGATGTTCATAATGATACCGGCAGAGGCCAGCACAACAGCACTTCATCTAACAGCCGACAGAGGCCACTAGTAGTAGACTCAAAATGGACGTCACAGCTGTAAGGTTAATTGTAGCCAATTTTTCTTGAACAAAACTTTTGACCTTTCGACCAAATTTTGAAATTTGACTATTTTGACCTAGCCTAGGAGATTTCTCGTAGAAGACCTACCTGTGTGCCATGTTTGGTCAAAATCGGTCAAACGGTGGAGATTTGTATATGTAAAAAACAAACAAATAGACAGAAAAACAGAGACACGTGATTTATATATATATATATATATATATATATATATATATATATATATATATATATATGTATATATATATATATATATATATATATATATATATATATATATATATATATATATATATATATCGTCCGCCGATACTGTGGCTAGAGGGGATAAAAGGAGCCCAGATCGAGAAAAATGTCATTCCCTTGGCTACCACCGAGGAAGAAACAAGTACCTGGCTGAAGAAGATGGAGATGAATCCATCGAAATATTCCGGGAAGAAGTGAGGAGGAGTACCACCGCTGGAGAAAAATTCCGTTCCATCTAAATATATATATATATATATATATATATATATATATATATATATATATATAGAGAGAGAGAGAGAGAGAGAGAGATTAGAATGAATTTTGAATCGAGTAATTAATTTGTTTATTTCCACCTATAACAGTGTTTTTTCGGATTGATACATTCTTTAACTTCTTCCAGAACGCAATTCCACTCACAACCTGTCCTTTCAGGATGAATTATTGACTAAGAAAGGACATACCACATTGTTATATTATGTATTTACCATTCATCTGAAATCACTACTCGACTAACACGAAGACAAGACATAAAAATGAATGATTATTTTGAATGATTTTTTAGAGTTAGTAGAAATATCGTGTATAAATAACACAATAGACATCACCCTAGGGAAGGATAAAGACATAAAGCAACATTCCTCGTGGTTAATATTATCCAAAAAAAAAAAACCATAAATGTGAAATAGAGGCCAAGTTCCTCCCCCAACAAAGAAACACTCCCTTCCCCAAAAAGCGAGAATTATCTCCTCCTAAAACCCCCAAAAAACGCCTTACCATCCTACACTCCAAAAAAAGTAGTATGAGTTGGTGTATTAAGTGTACCATATGTTCAACCAAAAATATTTGCCAATACAAGAGATGATACAAGAAAGAAATGTCCAAACGTGGCAATGTTTTTTTTTTGCCGAAATTATCTTTAGAGAGAAAACTAAACATTGCCAAGTTTAAGAATATACCTGAGGAAAGTGATATTTTAGTAACTGGATATAAGTATTTTTATTGTTGTTTTTAAAGCTCAGTTGAAGTGTCTTTACTGTCCTTAGTAAGTAATTATGAGGTCTTCTAAGTAATGAACTTGGACATTTCTTTCTTGTATCATATCTTGTATTGGCAAATATTTTTGGTTGAAAATATGGTACGCTTAATACACCAACACATACTACTTTTTTTGGAGTGTAGGATGGTAAGGCGTTTTTTGGGGGTTTTAGGAGGAGATAATTCTCGCTTTTTGGGGAAGGGAGTGATTCTTTGTGGGGGGAAGAACTTGGCCTCTATTTCACATTTATGTTTTTTTTTGGATCTCATTACTTTTTTCTAAGTATTAAATAAAATTTAGTTGCCGCATACCTACTGGCTTTTGTACTTCATATAAAACCAGGGTCTTTGGATTCTGCATAAAGTTCTCCCTAATGCTTGATATTTGATCCCAATATCAATCAACCTACATACATCTAATCACTAGACTAGAAAAGTTAGAAGCTCTTCCAGGTGACATTACTCTAGAGGACAAATTGATTGCTCTTCTAACTAAACTATTACACTGTAAAACACCGGAACCTTATCCCGAGGATAAAGATCACCATAAGGAAAGTTCAGAAGGCCTTCAAGAAAAAGAAAAGAACAAAGACGATACATTTTGGGTTTGTGATCCTAAACTTTGTAATTTAGATGACTATATACTTTCAAGTATATTATGCATTTACCCTTACGATTTTATTTACAACATTTAAGAAAGAAGTCACACGTGTTGTTGTTAAGATGCATCGAAATGTTTCTTAAAACATCAAATATAGGTTCTACTTACCAAGACGATTCATTTGATACCCCACATGATGGGTTTCAGAAGGAATGATGGCTTTCCGATGGAACAAAAAGTACAAAACGTCATAGGTACTCGTAATATGACAATCCCGTATCAAGACCTACCTGCGTGCCAAGTTTGGTCAAAATAGGCCAAACGGTGTGAATTTGTGTAAGGAGCGAACATGTAGACAGACAGCTGAAAGACCTTTTTTACCTATCCTAGTGCATTCCGCGGACCAAAACCCACCTGTGTGCCAAGTTTGGTCAAAATCGGTCAAACGGTGTGAATTTGTGGTAGGAACAATCATGCAGACAGACAGCTACTAGACGATTTTGACCTAGCCTATGACCTACCTGTGTACCATGTTTTTGTATAAGGAATAAACAGTTCGGCAAAAAGCTGATAGACGATATTTAACTAGCCTATGATTCTCCCCATATCAAGACCCATCTGTGTCCCAAGTTTGGTCAAAATCGATCAAACGGTTCGGATTTATATAAGGAACAAACATTCTGACAGACAGCTGGTGTACGATTTTTACCAAGCCTATATGCGCCTAAATGTTTCTTAAAACATCAAGTATGGGTTCTTCACACCGAGACGATTCATTTGGTACCCCACATCATCAGGGTTTCGGACGGAATGATGGGTTTCCGAAGGAAGTACAAAACTGGCACGCCCCCGCCCCGGAAGCAGCGCCAAATACAACTTTTCAGGATTTCTCGATTTTTTCCTTTAATAACACCCTCATATCTATCATCCTGCAAAATTTCAAGTCTCTAGCATCATGGGAAGTGCCTAATAATTTTGATGAGTGAGTGAGTGAGTGAGTCCTATAAATCCCGATTTTCGATCGCTTATATCTCAGAAACTATTCGATGTAGAATTACGAAAATTTCAAGTTTTACTCACATCTAGTAGTATAATACCTCTGTAAAATTTCATAACTTTATCTTTACCTGGTTGAAAGTTATGAGAGAGTAACAATCGGCTCTAAGACCTCCTGTAATATACACACAGTATGCTTTGGCCGGATCTTGGCCTGACGCACTACCGTGCGCCTAGATCATTATTCATGACGTTAGCGGGCATCTCCGGTTATATTTTTAGTATTAAATTATATGTTTACTATTCCATTAATACTACATTACTTTTTTTTACTTAGAATTATCAATTTTCTCAAAGCATTACTAATACTTTACTATTTAATTGCATTAATAATTAAATAATATAGTTTATTAATTATTATTAATATTTAAAATACTTATGTACTATTAATTAATAATATTAAATTATTTTTTATTATTAAATTTACAGATTTATTTTTGATTTTTTTTACCATGTTCTAGAATTTAAATATTTTAAAATTATATTTATAAATTCGCGGTTCAACCTAGCCCTACTTATTTGAAATGTGTATAAATGGCGATAACACGATTTCGATCTCTACTCTACTGCCTTAATCATATTTATTTTATTTATTTCTCATTTACAACAAATACAGCCTCGGCCAATCAAATTGTAGTCATACAGAAATTTAAAAATAATAAATATATAACATTATTAACAAATCAAAAGAAAAAACAAAAGAAATAAATATATAAAATAAAATCTCACAGCTAGATACTAATTTCAACTGACTTAAGATATTTTTTGGAAACTTCACCATTGGAAAGGTCTTTGTTTGTAATTGTAACATTCCAAAGCCCACAACACCTAGATACTACGTCTCTAAATACGGAGTGTTGAGTCTTATGTTGCACCGGTGGAATTGATTGGATCTCTTCAGCCTGACTGGAGGAACGTAATAATTTATAGATGAATAGAAGGTCCGCACGCTGCCTTCGGATCTCCAAGGGTTCTAAAGACACAGCGGTCTCAGAACAAGTTGTTCTCTCGAGGAATCGCTGGAACCTTCTCTGGATTTTCTCGATTCTGTCGATATCCTCAGCTATATAAGGCCGCCAGATTACCGTGGCATACTCCAGCTGGGACCTCACCAGGCTGGAGTAGAGTGCGGAAAATGCCCGTTTATCCTTTATACCAATAATCTAGTATTTAAATCATTTTTTTTTTAGTGAAACCTTCTCGGTTGTTCCTGGAAACAGATTTTTAAAACACAAATTGAACTATAAAAATATGTGATTTGAATGTTACAATTTCAGTTGATTGGCCGCTGTTTTCTCAATCCTGGATAAGGATGAAGAGTAGCTGATTGCAAAACGTTCCACTATATATAATTCATTAAAAGAGAACTTTCGAGGTCTAATCCTCACTACCCTGTTAAAACAGCATTGAAGCAGTCCAGAAATATCATTGAACCTCATTAATAATATTACTCTAACTGTAATAAAAATCACATTGTTAATAAAAATAGAGGCAATGAAAACACTATAGTTCAAAAACAGCATGAAAAAACTTGAGTATACAAGTTAAATTAACAAACACATTCAGAAAATATAAAGATTGACCAGACTCCTACAGTTCATCCTGATTCAGTTTTTCTGACTTAATCACATTCATTGATGTGAATGAATGAACATTAGTCCCCCCTATCGGCCAATAGGGGAGAAATTGGAGTATTGAGTTTCTGGTTAACTCCCCCTCTTGTCGGGCTATTTTTTCCTGATTGTAGGGCTTGTACTCTTTTCCTTATTCAAATGTTATACGCTTTATCGGGGTTCCTTGTATAGATGAAAAACATTGCTCAGTGTTCACGTGAATGTTAAAATATCGCAAAACGGGGAGAGGTAGTCAAAAAATAAATAATAATAATAATGGGAGGGACTCACGGTGGCTGAATGGCTACATTATATTTTCAGTTGATGTTGTTGAGCGTCAATGAAAAAATTTTGTACTTGACAAAGATGTTTAACACCTTAAAATAGGAAATGCGTCAACTTGTATGAAGTCCGGAAATCGAAAATAATGTGCGCCTTAAGAAAAAAAATTACACACGAAAAAATGACAAGAAAAAAATCGTAATTACTTCTCAACACTTAGAAACATCATATTGATGAACATTAAAATATTTATATCCATCCTCCAATAGTTTAATTTTCGCTCACATAAATTATTAATTCACGAATTTATTTTTGCATTGTTTCAACTTTCTTTATTTTCGCAACTTCCTCACTGACAAGCCACCATCCCAAGCAATAAAAATAAGAAAAGACCTAAAGAATATTATATTAATCTCAGTTATTCTTTTACGGTATACAGGGTCTGAGTTATAGCGAATAAAGTCTTTTATTATTTCTATTACTCCAATTTCGACGGATTTATGCTACGAAGGGAAGATAGAAGACATTCTTATTCCCCGTGTTTTATATCAACACAGTAAATTGTATTCGGGAAATTCGAGAAAAGAATATTGAACTTCTTAGGAAAAAATAAACACAGAAAAGGATAATTCAATGTTGATTAAATACTGTAATTTATATTTCATTACGAATATACATAAATATAGTTTTATTGACAAAAACGTAATTACAAATAAATTTTCTTCCTTATATTAGAAGAGAAAAGGTTTACTTTAGATTCCAAGTCGTTTTATGCAGGGTGTCCCATATTGAGATGTCATAACATTAAGGGTTTATTCTGCACCTCATTTGTAGTTCATGGACGCAGAAATGAGCGTCCTATCTCAACATGTAGCAGAGCTATTCAAACTTTTGTCTATTTTCAAAATTATTGGGTTTTCTTATGAAAAGCTGTCTTTTCAGGATTTCTGGTCTATGTATCGTAAATGACGACCACATTTTTAGAATCTACATTAAATTTCGAATAAGAAACACCCATGATTGAAATGTTGTCATGTAAATTAAGAGCTACACTAAGAGCCATATAGATGTGAACTATTGTTATTAGGGTTTTCTTAACTCATTCAATATTTTCTTAATCAGCTATTTGTTGACTTAGCGGTTTGCCTCCGCCTCAAAATTTGCCTTATTTAATTAGCTTTAAAATGGTACCCCGTCGTTTTAAAAACAAAAATTATTTAAGTCTATTTTTTCTGATTTCTAATTCAAAACCAATACATTTGCTGTAGCGTGAAGAAGCCATTACGAACACATTATTTTATTGCACGCGAATATGGTGATGTCCCATCCTTCCAAAATTTGGTACACGCACTTTTCGGTCAGATTAAGAATTAGGAGACACCTTGGAAAGAGTGAAAGATGATAGAAGAACATTTTTGAAAATCCAGAGAAGGTTCCAGCGATTCCTCGAGAGAACAACTTGTTCTGAGACCGCTGTGTCTTTAGAACCCGTGGAGATCCGAAGGCAGCGTGCGGACCTTCTATTCATCTATAAATTATTACGTTCCTCCAGTCAGGCTGAAGAGATCCAATCAATTCCACCGGTGCAACATAAGACTCAACTCTCCGTATTTAGAGACGTAGTATCTAGGTGTTGTGGGCTTTGGAATGTTACAATTACATTTCTGCGTTCCTGAACTACAAATGAGGTGCAGAATAAACCTTTAAAGTTATGACATCTCAATGTGGGACACCCTGTATATAAAGAATGCTTGTGAAAACTAAAGATATATATAAATAGATTTATAATATGTAATATTTCGTCCGTATTATGGAGCTTAGTTATGCGGAATATGAAATTCTGGTTCTACGAAATTAATCGTACACAACGGAATGCAATGCTTGTACGCAATCCACAAGATCGAACGAGAAATCTGGACATTAATAACTCATAAAAAACGAAAGAAGCCGTCGTTGAAAATGTATGTATTTATTTATATATGTGTAAAAGTTCGTTAACTCGCAGATTCCAGTGTGTGTGAAGCTGGCGTCTCATTTCGTGGAAACTCAAAATTTTTTGAGAGTTCTGGCTTTATTTTGAATAGTTCTAGAGTTCTTGATAAGTTAAATTAATAGTTCCGGCCTTTAAAGCAAAAAAAATGGCATAACAAATGATTTGCCAAGTTCACACAGCAAATCATTATGTTTTTCGACAATTTCCGTATCAACAGTCGTCGGAATTCAAAAAATCATAGATTTGTAGAGTTCTGAGGATAGTTCTACATTTTAGAAGGAAAAAAAAACGATTAAAAAAGAAAAACATTTACAGAAATTATCCCGATATATAAACGGTTTGAGATCTAAAGCCAATCAATAACTAGTTGTTTTGATTATTCTAAACGAGTTCTAATATAGTTAAAGACATGACTTATGATTTTCCAAAGAGTTCTGGTACAAGAAATGATGAGAAGTATTTTTGAACAATTATTATACTGGAAAACTGCATGTGGTAAATTTAAAATTGAAACCACGGCCTATAAGAAGGAGTTCTGATTATTCCAAAAGAGTTCTGATATAGTTACAGACATTACTTATGATTTTCCCAAGAGTTCTGGTACAAGAAGTGATGAGAAGTATTTTTCAGCAATTATTATACTTGAAAACTGCATGTGATAAATTTGAAATTGTAACCATGGCCTATAAAAAGGAGTTCTGATTATTCCAAAAGAGTTCTGATATAGTTAAAGACATGACTTATGATTTTCCAAAGAGTTCTGGGACAAGAAATGATGAGAAGTATTTTTCAACAATTATTATACTTGAACACTGCTGGTGGTAAATTTGAAATTGCAACCACGGCCTATAAAAAGGAGTTCTCATTATTCCAAAAGAGTTCTGATATAGTTAAAGATATGACTTATGATTTTCTAAAGAGTTCTGGTACAAGAATTATGAGAAGTATTTTTCAACAATTATTTTACTGGAAAACTGCATGTGGTAAATTTGAAATTGCAACCACAGCCTATAAGAAGGAGTTCTGATAATTCCAAAAGAGTTCTGATATAGTTAAAGACATGACTTATGATTTTCCCAAGAGTTCTGGTACAAGAAATGATGAGAAGTATTTTTCAACAATTATTATACTTGAAAACTGCATGTGATAAATTTGAAATTGCAACCACGGCCTATAAAAAGGAGTTCTGATTATTCCAAAAGAGTTCTGATATAGTTAAAGACATGGAAAATGATTTCCTGAAGAGTTCTGATCGGAAAAAGAATTAGAAGTATTTTTAAACAATTATTTTACTTCCAAAATGTATATTTCTGTGCATATACCTAATGTTAGAATATCTTATAATAAGTATGTGTAAATATCTTTTAGACTCTAAATAATGTAATTTTTTTTAACTTATAAAATAAATGTTTTTCTAAAATGTACAACTTCCCTTATATAGTGTTAATAATGAACAACTTAGGTTGATGAAGATTTAATAAATATATTTTTTCTCATTCTTAGCGTTACCCGGAACTAACGGCGTGGACGTGACGAGAATATAGTCCCCTTTTTTTTTTTTTTTTTTCTTTTTTTTTTTTTTTTTTTTTTTTTTTTTTAAATAATTAATTTAAGTAATTAAAATAATTACGAAATATAAAGTACCGTATGGTCAAGAATCAGATACCTCTACAGTATCTGCCCCTCTGGGCCCTTGTGGCCTGTTACGGGACTGATTTTTTTTATTTTTTATTTTATTTATATATATATATATATATATATATATATATATATATATATATATATATATATTTATATATATATATATATTTATATATATATATATTTATATATATATTTATATATATATATATATATATATATATATATATATATATATATATATATATACATTGTAGTATAATAATAGAAATTATATTATAGTATGGTGAGTTGAAATTTAAATGATCATTTGTAATGAGAATAACTTAAAATAATTAATGAAATTTAAACTATTATATAATACAATAATAACATATTGTAATTATTTATACATATAT
The DNA here is from genome assembly GCA_946811695.1 of Gonocerus acuteangulatus. Lineage (NCBI taxonomy): Eukaryota > Metazoa > Arthropoda > Insecta > Hemiptera > Coreidae > Gonocerus > Gonocerus acuteangulatus. The sequence continues at coordinate 96,896,152 of OX328123.1, read as the reverse complement.
ATATATGTGTGTGTGTATATATATATATATATATATATATGTACATATATATAGCATTGTATATAGTGTGGTAAGTTTTATTACTTATTTTATTTGAGAATATAATAAAACGTGTGGTGTGATTTGAAATTTTAAAGGTGATATTTCTTTTCTTTTTGGCTTTAAATCGTCATACTCGTAGCAGGCTATGTTTGTAAATAATAATGACGTGTAATGGCGTATACTATTAATATAATTTATTACGCCTCGAAGTATATATTTATTATTATTAAGGGTAATATTTTTTGCAACACTATTTAAATTGTAGGTTTTCTTTGTAAATCCGGAATTATTAATGTAATTATTATCCGTCAGAATACTTGTATCTATTATTATTTGTGGCCCGTATGTTTCTGTTATATCACATGTGTTTTTACATTTGACACATATGTGCTTGGAAATTGTTTCGTCTATAGCGTTTTGTACATATTCCAATCCTTTATCCAAAATTACGTTGACATTTATACTTAATAATATAAATTTAATATTTTTTGAATAGTCACACATTTTGCAGGTTTGGACTCTTTTTAGACTAGGCAAAGAAAGAAATGTATGTTCTGCTAAGTGGGCAGCGTTACACATTGCATCTAATGTGGTGAATGTCCTAGTATACCTCGTAGACTCGAATAGTGATGTACTATTTAGAAAAGAAGCTCTTTCCATATAATCGTTCCGTGTTATTTTACCGCGAGATATTATTCTTTCTGCCAATCGTAAAAAATGATCATCGGTACTTTGTGCGATACTTTTATATTCGGTGCTCATTCCTATCATATGCGCTGTTATGTGTAAAAGAGAATCGAAAGCGCACGTATTGTGAACCATAATAGTTTTTCCTTGTAATTTAACGGGTTCACATAAATTGCCGTTTCTGATTATAGGGATGAAAATTGAAACATTCGATTTGACACTATCCCATTCGGGACATTTGTCTAAATAAGTTTTTTTTTTAGGAGTGCCACATGATTTAGAACCTTTATTGGTCAACCCCATCCAGTTTTCCTCATAGTTTAGCGAATCTATAGCATCATTAGAAGAAGAATCCGATACATCATATATAACTGCCTTTACAGCATCCTGTGAATCTATAGCATCATTAGAAGAAGAATCCGATACATCATATATAACTGCCTTTACAGCATCCTGTGAATTTTGATTATTTCCATCTGAGCTACTTTTATATAAATCATGGATATTTTCTCGAATATTTTCACAATCGGATGTTGCATTAAAGTTATTACTGGAAATAGATAAATCCGAAGTGCATATGCTTATTGGTTCCTGCTTCGGAGATATTTTGTTTTCTTGTTCCAAAGTAGCAGAGGAAATATTTTCTGCAAAATCTAATCGTAATTTGCCATCGAGATAATTTAGATGGCTAATGACAAATTTGTCTACTCTCATCGGAAGACTACCTTTAAAAACTCTTGTTTTATATTCCGCAAAGATTGATTCTACCGAAGAAGATGTCGCAATTTCCATATCATTGTTAAAATAAGGACGCATAAGACCGGTCCACAATGGTAAAATGTTTATTAAATCCTTTATTTTCTTTGCAGCTTCTGAATTATAAAAAGCATTGACAACATTACCATTTTGCGATTTTAACGCAAGATTATGAGCTTTATAATATATGTCATTACTCCAATTTTGCCAAGAAGATGGAATTTCTTCGGAATCATAATCGCCTAATGATAATTCATCTTCAGTAATATTGCTTGGTTCAGGAAAATTCTCATATTTTATGCAATTATTAAGAGATTGCAAGCATGTCTCGGCTGGTACCGGAGTTTCGTCATCCATGTATCCGATGTCTTCACTTAAAGCTACTACGATTAAAGAATATAAAAAAGTTTGTAACTCGTTTAAAGATTGCATCTTATATGCTTGTGACATGCATCTAAGATAAAATTGCCGTACTTTCTTTGGTGAATTCCGCAAACATTCCCAATTACTCACCATTCTAATAATGTGGCTAACATCTAATCTTAGATACGAAGCAGGCATCACTGTTTTTATTTTTTGTACAGAAATATTGTAACAACATTGTAAATAATGTTTTAAATCGGCACAATCTGCAAATGCACGTGCTAGAGCCACTAACAATGCGCGACTATAATCTGTCACCATTACAGAAGGAACCGTAGCACCGGCTCTACGAATTTCTAGAAGGAAATAAGTCAAGAGTGCTGCGTCGTGTTTGGTAGACAACATTTGAAATACCGGAACGGCTCGTTTATCTTTTTGAGCAATCATGCATTGATAAAGAAATATATGAGAAGATTGATTTCCGTCAGGTAATATTAATTTCTTTGCGACACTGCCTGTAGCATCCATAGTAAAATAGGCATCTTTACTACGACTCATTATTTTCTGCATAATTATCTGCTCCTTAGACCAGTATATAACGTAGAAAGGATCCAAACCTATTCCATGTATCGATCCGGATAATATTGTGTATTTAAATTTTAGTAAATTAAGTACTGCATCATTGCTATTAATATCCAAACGATTATCAATTTCATGCTGTTTGGCTTTGCGCAGGACGGACGACGAATATAAAATAGGAGGATTTTTATCGCCAAAATCCATTATTTCTTTTGCTTTTTCATTACGCCAAACTGACGCATGTTTTTTCGTATCTACTAAAAAGCCAGAAATTTTCTTACGAAGAGAGCCTTTTAATTGTCTTTTCTTTCTATGAATAATTTGACTATTAAAGCCTGTTAAGAAGCAATCAAATATTCCATCCTGTTTATCGTACGGTTTTTTTAGCATTTTACCATGTAATGTTGCTTTGCATTCTTTACATGTGCCGTAAAATCGCACAAAACATTGAGCATTATGCCTTGGGAATACTGTTGCATTCTTGAATGTGAAAGCACATGGTATTTTCGTTTGTTCCCATATCTTTAAAGCAAAAACATTAGTCCATTCTCCTGGCTTTAACTTCATGTATCGACGAGTGGTATATTGTTTTACTACCGGCTTTATGTCGTCCCAATTTTTTTCGGAAATAATTAACCGAAAATTTATATCACTCAATTGTTTATTTCTCGATGAACTTTCCAAAATACTCATTTCATACTCGGCGGATTCATCTTGGACGGTATTTTCGATATTGTTCTGTAAATTAAATGTTTTTAACAGAGCACTGTATATACCTCGTCTATCTGTATTCAGTATGGTATATATATGATTCGGACTTAAATGAGATTTTAACTCCTCCATTTTCTCACTGATTTTTAAGTAAATTGAGTGTGATGGTGGAAAACATTTTCCATTTGCATCTAAACTTCTATATTCTGGATCTATTAATATTTCCATTAACTTTTCCTGGTTGTACATTTTAAAAAGAATATAATTGTATTATTATTTTTTTAAAGTAGAAGAATTAAAAAAAAAAGGAAGTAGAAAATCAGTATATAGAGAAAATATACAAAGAGCTACAGCAAATATCTGTGTGTGAATGAACCTCTGCAAATATCTCTCTGCGATTATAAATCTCACAACTGACTGAAAGAAGGTGGTCTGTGATTCCTAGTAGTCGGAGTGGGGAAATGCCCACTTGCTTCGATTTGTTTCTAAAACTTTCCTCCGACGAAAAGTAGCTATTGAGCAGCACTCATGACAGATTTTATTAAACAAGGTCAATACATTTTTATCGATTCTACCAGGTAGACACTGAAAATGACCCTCGTTAAAATCTATTTCCTCTCTCGCTATATATATATATATATATATATATATATATATGTGTGTGTGTGTGTGTGTGTGTGTGTGTGTGTGTGTGTCGTCTGTGTGTGTGTGTTTGTGTCCCCCTTAATATGATACTAGCCAGAGTTTTTTTTTCCGCCACGAAACTTAATATACAGCGTTCTCTTAGCAAACGATTGAACAAATTCGTTAGCCTTATACGACCGGGGAGGGGGGAGTCAAACACTAATTTGACAATACCAGCCCTGGTTTTTGTTGCAATGCATCAAAGGTCTGTATTCGTTGTAAAATCTAAAAAGAAAAATACAGGGTAAAAATTAAAGAAATCGTTTCATTAGGGGGGGGGGAGGGGCAGGGACGTTACTCAGACCAAAACAACCAAAAATAATTTGACATGTCTTTAACTATATCAGAACTCTTTTGGAATAATCAGAACTCCTTCTTATAGGCCGTGGTTTCAATTTTAAATTTACCACATGCAGTTTTCCAGTATAATAATTGTTCAAAAATACTTCTCATCGTTTCTTGTAGCAGAACTCTTTGGAAAATCATAAGTCATGTCTTTAACTATATCAGAACTCTTTTGGAATAATCAGAACTCCTTTTTATAGGCCGTGGTTTCAATTTTAAATTTACCACATGCAGTTTTCCAGTATAATAATTGTTCAAAAATACTTCTCATCATTTCTTGTCCCAGAACTCTTTGGAAAATCATAAGTCATGTCTTTAGCTATATCAGAACTCTTTTGGAATAATCAGAACTCCTTTTTATAGGCCGTGGTTGCAATTTCAAATTTATCACATGCAGTTTTCAAGTATAATAATTGCTGAAAAATACTTCTCATCACTTCTTGTACCAGAACTCTTGGGAAAATCATAAGTCATGTCTGTAACTATATCAGAACTCTTTTGGAATAATCAGAACTCCTTCTTATAGGCCGTGGTTTCAATTTTAAATTTACCACATGCAGTTTTCCAGTATAATAATTGTTGAAAAATACTTCTCATCATTTCTTGTACCAGAACTCTTGGGAAAATCATAAGTCATGTCTTTAACTATATCAGAACTCTTTTGGAATAATCAGAACTCCTTTTTATAGGCCGTGGTTGCAATTTCAAATTTATCACATGCAGTTTTCAAGTATAATAATTGTTGAAAAATACTTCTCATCATTTCTTGTACCAGAACTCTTGGGAAAATCATAAGTCATGTCTTTAACTATATCAGAACTCTTTTGGAATTATCAGAACTCCTTCTTATAGGCTGTGGTTGCAATTTCAAATTTACCACATGCAGTTTTCCAGTAAAATAATTGTTGAAAAATACTTCTCATAATTCTTGTACCAGAACTCTTTAGAAAATCATAAGTCATATCTTTAACTATATCAGAACTCTTTTGGAATAATGAGAACTCCTTTTTATAGGCCGTGGTTGCAATTTCAAATTTACCACCAGCAGTGTTCAAGTATAATAATTGTTGAAAAATACTTCTCATCATTTCTTGTCCCAGAACTCTTTGGAAAATCATAAGTCATGTCTTTAACTATATCAGAACTCTTTTGGAATAATCAGAACTCCTTTTTATAGGCCATGGTTACAATTTCAAATTTATCACATGCAGTTTTCAAGTATAATAATTGCTGAAAAATACTTCTCATCACTTCTTGTACCAGAACTCTTGGGAAAATCATAAGTAATGTCTGTAACTATATCAGAACTCTTTTGGAATAATCAGAACTCCTTCTTATAGGCCGTGGTTTCAATTTTAAATTTACCACATGCAGTTTTCCAGTATAATAATTGTTCAAAAATACTTCTCATCATTTCTTGTACCAGAACTCTTTGGAAAATCATAAGTCATGTCTTTAACTATATTAGAACTCGTTTAGAATAATCAAAACAACTAGTTATTGATTGGCTTTAGATCTCAAACCGTGTATATGTCGGGATAATTTCTGTAAATGTTTTTCTTTTTTAATCGTTTTTTTTTCTTCTAAAATGTAGAACTATCCTCAGAACTCTTACAAATCTATGATTTTTTGAATTCTGACGATTGTTGATACGGAAATTGTCGAAAAACAAAATGATTTGCTGTGTGAACTTGGCAAATCATTTGTTATGCCATTTTTTTTGCTTTAAAGGCCGGAACTATTAATTTAACTTATCAAGAACTCTAGAACTATTCAAAATAAAGGCAGAACTCTCAAAAAATTTTGAGTTTCCACGAAATGAGACGCCAGCTTCACACACACCAGATTCCACCCACTGAAACTTTGCGCTCTTCAATCACTGAATTCGTTATATTTTTCGAAATAAAAGTTCTTTATTCAACAAACCTGGTCGATTTAAAAGTACTGTGTTAAATTTTAAGAATCTGATTGTTTGAAAACTAAATTAAATGTTTCCCTACTTGTCGTAATTAACTGCTTTATCATTCAGAACTAATGAAGAACACTTGTTATATTTCTTAACAATTCAATTGATTATAACAAAAATAATCGAGCAATTTATTTTATATTGATTGTAGCCATTTCATTTATGTTGAATTTGCTCAGTTAATTTAGGTCAGGTGCGTCGGACTTTCTTGTGACAACTGTCTAACTGAATGGCCTTACGGGTTCATCTAGATACTGCTTCATAATACACTTCAGTCTATCTCATGACTCTATACCATCCTAGTACATTCCGCTCTAGGACATTTGGGAGTTTTTCCAACTGATCTCTGTGATATGAATTTAATAAAAGCCGAAAGCGCTCAGTCGAATGAACAACAAGACGACCATTTTTTGTATATCAGGAAAATGAATCAAAAGCTATAGACAAAATAATTCAACGACGTTTAAGGTGCTTGCCTACGTCTACAGGTAGATTTAGGATTTCTATCAGAATTTTTGAATGAGTTTTAATTATCCACTCCGAAGAATAGTGTATGATAGTCGGAAAATCCATTTATTAGAATAGAAGAATTACAAAAAATAATGGTTTTATAACTAAATATTTACTTTCTGAGCCACAATTTAAGTGCTTATTGGCTAATGATTGAACTATTGATTGTATTTTTATTTATTTTCTACCCTCCTACTTCTAAGACGAAATATTCATATCGTTTTAAGGTGAAATGTGAAGATTCTGATTCACCTGAGTGGTTAGTAATACATTGTTAGCATGACAAATAATTCGTACTTTTCTGCTACATTGGAAGAAGGTGAAGGAACAATGTTTGTGTCAAGGAATAGTTATTTGTCTGTTTTTGTGAGCTATCGATAACACTGTTGGGTGATCAAGGTGGTCCCTAGGGCCTACTTCGCTAAAAGAAACTCTCCAATCACCTCCTTCTTGGCTTTCTACAAAATCTCAGGCCATCAATTTTCTTTTCTCTATGTAGAAAACACTTTCGGGAATCAGCTACGATTTGTTACACATATGTTAGCTTTTCAATGATCAATTTATTCGCTACTTTCTTTCCCCTACATTATATCAAACTGTACTGTGTCAAACGGACGTTTGGTATATATACATACATATATAACTTTTTTTCCATTCTTTCGAAGTTTTAGGAAGTAATAAATCTTTTTTTTCAAATACCTGGCTCTTCATTTTATGCCCAATATGTTTTGTGCATTATTGTACATCTTCACCGGCACGTATTGTTAGGCTCTTTCCTCTTACTCTTTATTCTCTCGTGAGCTGCTTGGCTACCAACTCAATGTGCTGGACGCGGTACGAAATGGGAGCAACTTATGGTTGTAGGCTGTTAGGAGAGTGAGAGTGAAGCCTTCTTGTGTTGGGGTTCACTTTGTGGGTGTCTAGACTAAATCTTGGCTGTACTTTAAAGAAAGCACAGTTTACTGAAAAGCATGAATCTCTTATTATGAAGAAATTACTCGGTCTTACTAATTGCTCAATTGTATAAGACATACACATAAAAGATTCAAGCTACTAAATCAGCTGTTCATAAGTGTATTACTACTACTTCATTCCTATGAAAAGTATCATTAAGAATTTTAGCATTTTGTTTGAATCTCCTTTTTAAAACGACCTCCTGACTATCACGCCTCGTCGCAGGTTCCGCAATCAATTTGATATATGTTCAATTTGGTTTTCTTTTGTCTATGTTTTAATTTAGTGTAGCTATTTAAAATTTAATCTTTATTTTTTTTAATTTAATATACTCTAGTTATCATTTTATTTATTTATTTATTTTACGAGCTTCGCAACGACGGCGACTTGCTCCTTTTTTTTTTTAAGATTCAGTAAAAAATACAAATTTATATATTCACAATTATCAGTAACTTATAGTACTAAATAAAAAAAAAAAAAAAAAAAGTTCAAGGAAAGCATAAGACAAAAGTTAGTAGGTTTAGTGTTAAGAATTAATTGCTAAACATTATTTAGAGCCTTGCTATTTGAACTAGTTAATGTATTTACATAACTTATCACTAAAACTAACTGCCATTATTTCATTTTTATTAGGTCATGGAGATGGCATGTTGTGGTTTTCCATTAATGATCAAGCAAAATTGAGTAATAATTACATAATAGGTAAAAAATAAAAAAAAATAAAAAAATTAAAAAAAAATAAAATAAAAAAAATCTTAAAATATCTTTCGTTTCCTCAGATTCTGTGGTACATGTTTATGTCTTTTAAATATTGAAGTATAGAGTTTATGTATGGACTACCCTCCGTAAGAAGTTCTTGTAGGTAGTGTGGAATGTTCAGTTTGTCGCGTCTTTTACATTCAGTGAGTTTGTGTTTAATAGTCAATGTTGTGTTACAAACTCTGCATATCGGTTTGTCTTTTTTCTCCATGAGGTAATTATGTGTGAGCAACGAGTGTCCAATGCGAAGTCTGGTCAGTACTACTTGGTCTCTTATTGTTGAGGTGTATTGTTCGTTACTCCATGCTTTTACTGTGTTCTTAATTTGTTGTTTGTTTGTAGCCAGTGATACAACCAGTCGTTTAATATATGTGTGCGTAATGTGTGAACCAAATCATCTAACGTAATGTTTGCAATGTCTACGATCTGTTTATTAGTTGCGTCTTTTGCATGTTTGTCTACTGATGTACTTAGTCCGATATCCTCGTGTCCGGGTAGCCATAATAGTGTAAGTGTGTGATTGCTGAGTCTGTGTAATTGTTCGTATATCTGTTTAATTATTGGGTGGTTAGTATAGATATTATCGAGGGAGCGTAAAGAACTGAGTGAGTCTGTACATAGGAGTATGTTTGTGTTTTCAGTGTTATGTAGTTTTGTAAGGGCTAAGTGTATGGCGTGTAATTCGGCTGTGTAGATACTTGTGTTGTCATGTAATTTGATTGAATGTGTTTGGTTTTCGTTAATGGCTGCTGCTGCAGTTCCAGATAGTGTCTTCGATCCTTCTGTGTAGATGTGAATATGGTTATGTTTGTCTGCCAAAAGTGAGGTAAATATGGTTTTGTTGGATAGTGGATGATTTTTTTTAAATTGTGCAAGTGTTAAGTCAATCTTGTAGTTCTTTACGCTCCAAGGAGGGAATGTTAACGGTGTGTTTGTGTATGTGGGTGTGTGTAGTGTATCTCTATCAGTATGATGATGCGTGTATCTTATGAGTAGTGGCTTCTGTTTTGGATTTTTTTGTATGTATTTGTTTATCAGGGAACTGTCCATAAAGTATTTTGTACAGGCTGTATTTAAGGTTTTTGATTTTAAGAGAAACTTTATACCCAAGTACCTCCGTCTATACTCCAGTGGAGGTTCTCCAGCTTCTACACAAATGCTATCAGCGGGACTTGATCTAAAGGCCCCAGTCGCTATTCTCAGTCCTGTATGATGTATTGTGTTGAGTAGCTTTAAAGTGCTTGGGCTTGCAGATGAATATACTATACAGCCGTAATCCAGCAGAGATCTGGTATAGGCTCGGTAGAATGTTAGCATTAATGATCTGTCAGCTCCCCACGTTGTGTTACTTAGAATCCTCAGCAAATTCAAGCTTTTCTTGCATTTGTTAAGGAGTTCTTTTAGATGGGGAACCCATGTTAGTCGTCGGTCAAGCGTGAGTCCCAGAAATGTTAAGGTGTCTGTCATGTTAATAGTCGTGTTATTTAAACGTAGTAAGACAGTTTCTCTTAGTCTCTTTCTGGAGAAAATGATATAGGACGATTTGTCCGGAGAAAATTTGAAACCAGTATTAGAGCACCAGTTTTCGAGGTTGATAATTGTTTTGTATGTAAGTTTGTGCAGTATTCAGTTTCTTGTATGGGATGTAAAGGAGAAGGTCATCAGCATACATACAGTCAGAAACTTCCCTGGGGATACATTTTATGATAGAATTCACAGCAATTTTGAACAACGTTGTGCTCAGTACACTTCCCTGGGGCACTCCATTTTCTTGTGGGAACGTGTCAGATAAATATGTACCTATCTTCACCCTGAATCTTCGCTGAGTTAGATACCTGTCCAAGAACATGATGATATTTCCCTGAACACCCCACTCGTTTAACTGGGAGAATATAAGTCGTCTCCATAACATATGCCTTTTCTAGGTCAAGGGATACAGCTAAGACAGACTTTTTTTCAAGGAAAGAATTAAGTATTACGGCTTCCATTGTGGCCAAGTGGTTCATAGTGGAATGTTCTGTTCGAAAGCCGCATTGGTGAGGGGATAAATGGTTTCCATTCTCTAGGAACCACAGCAATCTTTTATTAATTATTTTTTCTGCCACCTTACAGACCGTGCTTGTTAATGAAATCGGTCGATAAGAAGATGGGGAATTTTTGTCTTTACCGGGCTTGAGTATTGGGACTATAACTGCTTCATTCCTGGAATGAGGATAGGTACCATTCTTGTAATCCTTATTAAGTAGGTCAAGAAGAAGCAAGAGACCGCACTCTGGTAGATTTTGTAGCATGTCATACGTTATCTTATCAAGGCCAGGAGATGTTTTTTTCCGTCTGTTGATAGTGCTAATTTTAGTTCGTTCAGTGTAAAGGGGTCATTTAGCGTATGTTTAAAGTATGGCAATATTGGGATAGTAGTCATTTCTGTTTGTCTTTTGTGCTCTAGAAATTGTTGTGTGTAGTTTTCACTACTAGAAATTTTACTGAAGTGATTTCCAAGTAAGTTAGATATGGCGTATGGTTCTGTTATAGTGTTGTCATTAAGTTTTAGTCCAGTAATTGGGGCGCGATACTTTTTATGTTTGATCTTGTTAATTTGATTCCAAACCTCTTTCATTGAAGAATGGCAGTTTATACTCGATACAAAATCTTTCAAACAATTTCTCTTGCTATTCTTAATGACCCACTGTGCACAAGGTTTACATCTGTTGGGTTCCTACGAAATAAATTAAGTGCTCTCTTCCATTCAGTCACAGACGCTTTACATTCACTATTCCACCAAGGGACGGGTATAGTCTTGTGAGAGAAACATGTCTTTGGAATACTAATATCAGCTGCTTCAATTAGTGTGTGTGTGAGTTCGTCAATGTTGCGTATGCACTGATTGCCTGTTATATATTTTTTGTATAAGTCCCAGTTTGCTTTGTTTGTATTGTATCTGCTCTCTGATGGAAAGACGGGTATGTGTGTATTCGGTTTTATGTGTATAGGGAAGTGGTCGCTTCCATGAGAATCAGAATCAACTTCCCACGAAAAGCGAGAGTGAATGTCCGGTGTAAAAAGGGAGACATCAATGTTAGTCATTGTTCCAGTTCGTGTGCATAAATGAGTTGGAGATTGATCGTTAAGTGCTATTAAATCAAATTGTTCAAATTTGTTTTGTAGTTCTTGTCCTTTACTTGAGGTGGTCGTCGAGTTCCACATAGGACTTAAGGCATTTACGTCACTTAACAAAAGAACGGGAGTCGGTAATTGTGTCAGAAAGTCGTTTATTTCATGTATGTCTATTGGTGCACTAGGTGGAAAATAAATGGAGCATACTGTAACCCTGAAAGGGAGATGAACAGAGACTGCTACTGCTTGAAGTGTTGTTCTCAGCTGGATAGGATTGCTATGCACGGTATCACTAACGAGTATAGCAACGCCTCCACAAGCTCTACCACCCAAGGAGTAGTCTCTTCTATAAGTAGAATAGCTATGTATACTGAATTGCTTACCCTGTGTTAAGTGAGTTTCTTGAATAGCGACGACTTGGGGCTGTCTCTCCTTCAACAAACATTTTGGGTTTTCAAAATGCCTATGAATGCCATTAATGTTCCATTGGAGTATAGACATAGGACAATGGGTAGATATATGTAAGTGATGACAGTTAGCTGATAACAAATTGAAACTTGTTTATCGATTCTTGGTCCTTAAGAATTCTTGGCGGCGGGTAAGTATTCCTTTTCCTCTTCCTTTCTTCTTGGTGTTGTTGTGTAGGTCAATATCACTTTCTGTCTCCGTCTCTTCCTCTGAGTTAGGACTGGTGGGCGTGTTCCTCTTATCATCGGTTTCTTTATTTTTCTTCGTGGCTTTTAATGGCTTCTTTTCTTTAGCCTCTTCTTGCAAATTGTGATTTGGCTCTTTGATTATTTGGGGTGATGCCACTTTGACAACAACTAAATTACTGTTTTTTGGCGTTGAAAACATTCCTAAGATCGTTTTCTCCAGTAGTTTCATTTTTTGCCCCATATCTTCTATGACATTTAGAAGTTTCCTGAGCAAGTCAGTTTCGAGTGGCTTACTGGAGGCTTTTGTTGCTTAGGGTGTGTTATTTTCTTTATTTAAACACTTCTTCGCTTCGAGGTAGCCTATTTTTTGTGTTGTCATAATTTTTTTAATTTGGAACTCATTTGAGTAGACGGCACAAGTTTTAATAGATGTAATGTGCTCTTCTCCACACAGGCAACACTTTATAGCATTGCAAGGGCCTTCGTGCAATGGTTCCGCGCATTTTCTGCAAACCGGGTCCTTCTTGCATATTGACCTATGGTGGCCGAGCATTCCACAATTAAAACAGATTAGCGGCTGCGGAATATAAGGTCTCAATGTGACTGCCATATATCCAATGAAAACCCGCGCAGGTAGCTGGGGGGGTATCAAATGATGCTAAAAATAAGGAGCTGGCCGGGTTTCTTGATGTGAGACACTTTTTGATGTCTTAACTCGTCTATAATCATTGTCGGGAAGGTCTTTAATTTCACGTGAATAAAATATCCCTCTAGATTTATTTAGAGTTTTATGAGGCTCTACGGTTATAGGGGATCTATTAAATTCTTTCTCTTTTAGTATCTTGGATGCTACAGTCTGATTAGGGCAGTCAAGAAAAAGACATCCGTTTTTTTTCAGTTTTTTAACAACAATGTTTTTGGAAAAAGAGCGTACCCATCTATTAATTTGGAAGGGGTTAATATTATTGAAGTTGTTACCTTCTTCTTTAATGCGAACTATCAAATAGCGAGGTATGGAAGGAGTGTCCTCACTATTTTTGCTGGGTTCATAATGAGATGTTGAACTCGATTTAATCCCTTCAGCGTTTTTTTTTTCTGTTCTCTGCCATTTTGGAGGCGATTCTACAAAGAATGTTTTAACAATTTAGATAGCATTACTATTTGGTTAATTTTCTATGTTTTCCGAATAGCGGCAGCGACACAAAGGGACCACTTGGACCGTGTTGTAAAGTTTTACAGCACTACCTGTAAGCCTGAAAGGCGTTCAGAACAAAGATGTCTTGCAGGCGTCGGTAAACAAACACTCACTAAGCCTCTACCGGGTAGTAATAACCGCCTACAGGTAGAGGCCACACAAAGCACTAGCCTAGCACGGATCCCGGAGCACTCAAGAGGCACAACCTTACTCGACCGTGTCTGGACTCGAACTGCTCTAGTTATCATAAAAAGACTTATTTAATAAATTGACAACAACTTTTTGAGGGGAAATTGACATTTACCCTACCGATTATAAAAAGCTGATCTAAAGTAGCAATGGTTATCTTATCATTATGGCTATCATATAATCTTATCACTCTATTCGTGGCTCTCCCTGCGGCAGCTACTCTTATTTACTAGTACTCTTATTTATAAGTAGAGGTGTCATGTGGACGTGAAACTTGTAGAGCTAGGCTAATTGATTATGAAGAACAGTGTGTTGTAAATGAGGTTTGCTGCATAACCTTATGTAGAAAGGAAATATTACAAAACAATTAAAACAAATATATATAACTATGAAGAACCTAAAAGAACAGTTGAAAAGCGTAATAAACGTCCTACAAAATGTTGTAGTGTAGATTTAAATAGATCCTTCTCCACCTCATTCGGAGGAAACTGCTCTTAAAGTTTCGTAAGGGTTGATTTGGTCCATTTAAAAGCTGAATGTTCTGCGTTTCTATTGTAAGTTTTCTAAATCCAGGTATAAGCATTACTTGGAAAAACGCTAACATTACGGCCTTCCTGTAAATAATAACTTTTCTAAACAAAAATATTAAAAAGTTTTCTTCGATTCCAGGCGACAATGTTTCTTAAATCAACTTCATTTTTCATCATATCGTCCCTACCATGTTTAACTACCAAATATGAAAAATCTAGTTTTCAGATTCAAGACTTTCCTCTTTGATTGTGATACAGCTTGTCGGAAATTGTCGTAATTCTAACCCCTTTAGAATAGCCGTTAATGCTGTGGAGATGTAATGATTGGACAAGCGACCACTGGTGGACCAATGAGAAGCATCCAGGGCAGCCAATAGGAACGGCGCTTGGCCGAGCACCCCCGACTTTGACCGAGGCACCCCGACCTCGGCCTATGAATAGGGGCGTTCCTGCTGCCCAGAACTCATTCTCCTGCCAGCAGCCGAAGAGGAAGGACCACTCCAGGAACAAGCTCAAGCTCTGCCAGCACACGTTGTGAAGAATTGAAGAACCCCGAAGAGAGTAGCTGCCTATTCCTCCCGGATCCCTAAACAAGCCGTAGTCCACGGGGACTACAAGGGAATTGTTAAGGGGTTCGGCCGGGTCGTTGACCAACTCGCAGTCCCGGGGAAGACCGGACTGCGAGCCCCCGTCCTTTATTACCCTCGTCAGAGGAACTCAGCGTCCACCAGGATGAAAAATAGTACATCTAACGGCCCCTCTACGGGCCATCAAAACTCCGAAGGCAACGGCCCTGGTACGGGCCACGAAAATCAGGAGAGGTACGGCCCAACAACGAGTATGGAGACGGACAATGGGAACACCCCTTCCCTGAAGCGTGGTCTCTCAGAAGAAGACGGTTATATGATCCCTCGCAAATTCGCAGCGCGCCCCAGGATTCCACATCGGACCACAACGGAGGTGAAGAATTCATTTTCACCGCTCCCAGTCCAGGAGGTGCCACCAACTAGAAATAACGACAAAGCAGAAAACAGGGTGCGCCAAGCCCCTTTCTTCATTAAGCCGCCAATATCTGCAGCCCACCTCACATCCCAGCTCCTAGCACGAGGGCTGATCGATTTTTCAATATCTAATAGTGGACAGGAGACACGCCTATTCGTGTCAAGTAGACAGGATCACCAGAAAGTCTGGTCCATGTTGCAGGAGGATAAAAATATTACTTTCCATACCTTCGCCGAGAGGAGCAAGAAACGTGATAGGAGATACCTTCTCCACGGTTTCGACCTTGATCATCCGGTCGCAAACATCACAGAAGAGCTCCAGCAGAGGCTGCCGGGGTTCAAGAAGGCATCTAGGCTCATGAAGAATTTAGAAACAGGACAGAAGGTCGAGCTGAGTCCCATCCTCGTGACAACCAGCAATGAAGTGACCCTCAACGACGTACAAAAACTGCGACAGATAGATCATATCGCAATCAGAGCCACTGCATTCAGGACAGGAGGAGGCCCCGTGCAGTGTTACCAATGCGTCAACTTCGGACACACAGCCCAGTACTGCGGGCATCCAGGAAGATGTGGCTGGTGCGGAGAAGCACATTGGACACACGAATGCCCGAAGACGGCACCCCCTAAGTGCCAACAGTGCCACCAAAGCCACCCCACGTCCTACAGACTCTGCCCAAAGCGCCTGGAGCTGGCTCAGCAGATGCGGGATAAAAGCCTACAAAAAGGATAGGTGTCACCCAGGCTCAACCGAACCGGACCTTCCCGGCCACCAGGACCACCAGCGGAGTGCTTTTCTCACAAGCAGCCGGCGGAACAGCACCCCAACATCCATACGAAGCACCAATATTGTCAACTGCTGACTTCCCCAGCCTCCCTACACAGGAACCTATGCGACAGCCGCAGGGGATGGGCATGGACGCTATGTTCACGCTCGTCATGGGTCTCATGGACACAGTTACCAAGCTCATGGCTAAGGTCGACAGGCTGGTTGACCTCGTGGTGCCTTCAAAATGATCGGGCACATCGTAGTCAACTACAACATACGCAGCCTTCGACCTAAGTTGGCTGAGCTTGAATATCTCCTCCAGGCCTACTCCCCTGCGGTGGTGGCCATTACGGACACCCAGCTGCGCCCCCATGACCGGCCGTTCTTCGGAGGATACACCTCGTACAGGTGCGACGGCCTGGCTGGAACTTCCGGAGGAGCGCTGCTGCTCGTAAGAAGAGACTTGCCTTCAAGACTTCTCGAGCAGCAGCCCACCACTAACACCGGGACCCAGGCAGTGTCCGTCTCGGTTCGCCTGAGGAGACGCTACGTCTTCACGTGTGTCTACCGAAGG
This sequence comes from Gonocerus acuteangulatus, assembly GCA_946811695.1. Classification (NCBI taxonomy): domain Eukaryota; kingdom Metazoa; phylum Arthropoda; class Insecta; order Hemiptera; family Coreidae; genus Gonocerus; species Gonocerus acuteangulatus. The sequence goes on along the minus strand of OX328123.1, from coordinate 96,879,768 downwards.
CCCCGAGCACCGCTGGCGGAGACCAAGGCACTCATCACGGCTGCATCGCAGGAACCCCACCATGTTCTCGTCGGGGACCTCAACGCCCGACACCAAGTCTGGCAGTGTTCCACGGCTAATGAACTGGGGCGGTACATAGTGAGGACGAGTCTCGGAGTTCTTCATCCGGGGATCCACACATTCAGACATGCAGGGAACCCCGCCTGGACGTCCACCCTAGACCTGCTCCTCACTAAGGATCTGCATGCAGTGACGAGATGCAGTGCCCTGGACTTTGGTCCTTCAGACCACCGCCCGGTCTTGTACGAGATAGAAGGAGACCCGCCTACGCCGCTGCCTACGAAGTACATCCTCCACAAGGCAGATTGGAAAGGATACCAGGAGGATATCCTCTCCGACCTGCCCCCCATTGGGACCTTCGGAGCTGCTGCCGACCTCGACGAAGCCGTCACAAGCTTCACCGAAGTCATCCAGTCCGCCGCCGATAGAAGGATTCCTAAGTTTGTTCCGAAGCCCATCAACCAGCGTAAGCCTCCTGCTCACATCACCAGGCTGATCGGGATGCGAAACAACCTTAAGAATATATGGGCGCGGACGAATGATAGAACCCTGAGGGCCCCTATCAATGCCATGACCCGGCAAATTGCGCAGCTGTCTGCGCAATGGAAGACGGCCCTCTGGCACGAGCAGCTCCGACGGACCCACGAGGACACTAGGCAGTTTTGGCGGCTCCTTCGCTGCACGGTCACGAAGCGACGCGAGGTCATCCTCTCCGACGGCGATCACCTCCTGTCACCGGCAGAGCAAGCTGAAGCCCTCGCCGATTACTACGAGGAGAACGACCGTCGGAGAACCGACACGTCGCCGAGGCTTGACGGTGATCCCCAAGACCTCCCCAGGACCCCGCTGCACTTCACCTACAGGCAACTGGAATCGGCGCTGAGGCGAACCAAGGGAAACAAATCCTCCGGACTGGATGGTGTACCGTATGTGATGCTGAAGATGCTCCCTAGGAAAGCGAAGGCCTACCTATTGAACATCTTCAATGCCGCACTGGACACTTCCCCGAGGCATGGAAGCACGCCGTGGTGGTCCCTCTTCGAAAACCAAAGAAGCCAGGAGACAAGCCCGAGCACTACCGGCCGATAAGCCTGCTGAGTCACATGAGCAAGATCTTCGAAAAGTTGATCCTTGCTCATGTGCTGAAGCACTGCGCGGACGCGGATGTAATCCCCCCGGAACAGACTGGCTTTCGGCCCGGGCTCTCCTGTGATCACCACGTCGCCAAGCTTCAGAACACCGTGGCCGCAGAGCTCAACAAGAACAGAGCAACGGCCTTCATCTCCCTGGACTGCACGCAGGCGTTCGACTGCGTATCCCACCAGGTGCTTTTGCACCAGTTGCGGTGCTACGGATTCCCGGCACAGCTTGTCAAGATTCTTGAGAGCTACTTGACGGGAAGAACGTTCGCTGTCAGGATTGGTGGTGATGTATCCAGCAGTCGACCGTCTGCGTGTGGTGTCCCACAGGGATCGGTGCTGGGTCCAGTGCTGTTCACCATCTACACCGCCCACATCGTGAGGATGCAGTTCCCTCGAGTCGCCTTAGCTGCCTACGCTGACGACATTGGCGTCTACTCCTCCAGCTTCAACGCCGGAGTCGCTCTTAAGAGGGCCGAGTCCGCCTGCGAAAAAATCGTAGACGCACTTGGAGATGTAGGAATAGACGTCAACCCGTCGAAGACAGATGCCGTGGTGTGTTCCTTCCAGGGAAATAAAGGAGGCCGACCCCGAGGAGCCCTGCCCTCACACTTTGAGGTCAGGGGTCAGCGGATCAAGCTGTCCACTAAAATAAATTACCTGGGAGTGCACATACACCGGCACCTGTCCGTGACGCCGCATGTCAACAGCCGCTTGAAGGAAGCCCGGCAGAAGACGTTTCGCCTGAATCACCTTCTACGATCTGCCCAGCTGTCGCTTCGGCTAAAGCTGCAGATTTATAAGGCGATCATCAGGCCTACCCTTCTGCACGGGGCACCCGCCCTGAGGTACATGTACCCCAGTGTGCTGAAGCGGCTGCAGCGTTTCCAGAACGGGGTCCTGCTACGGGCCGTGCAGCACACAAGCCTCCGGAGAACGAAGCCGGTCATCCTCCACGACGAACTGATGCTGCCCTCAGTACAAGAGTTCATACGGAGGCGTCATATTAAGTTCTATGACGGCCTCCAGTACTGTGTCAACCCCCTTTTCAGGGACTTGACGCCACCACCTCTTCCTCAGAGGTGGCAGGGCAGCACCAGGAGAATCCTGGATCTTGGAGAGGAGGCTGGGTAAAAGCAGCTTTATATTGTAAATAATTGTAAATAAATGTAAATAAAATGTGTACACATTAGATTAAGTTAGTATTAAGTTAGCCTTAAGATACTTCCTAGTCTAGCCCCTCCCTAGACCACCTTGACTCCCCCTAGTTTTAGTACCCTAGACTAAGTAGGCTTAAGTCCCCCCGATTGTAAATACATCCCCCTTCTAGTACGTAAGCGTAGGATAAGGTGTAGATTTAAGTCCAGCTCCAGGCTCCAACCCGTTGGGCCTGGAGGTCTCTATGTACATACTAAATAAATTTTGGAGGGTGGGAAAAAAAAAAAAAAAAAAAAAAAGCCCAGAACTCATTCGGATCCGGCTCTCTCTCCAGAACACATCAGCTCTCTCAAGACCAGACTCCAGCCAGCCATGCACTCCAGCCAGCCATGCTCTACCTCTCTCTCTGGACAGAGTACGAAGCCGCCGTCTCGATGTCCCCAGTGGTCAAGCCAGCCTCCAGTCATTACACTCCCGACTCCTACTTCCCCCAACTCTAGTCAATACCTGGCTTATTTATTTACTTCCTTACCCCTCTCACTCCTGCTTCGAGGAACGGCTACGGCTCAGTACCGAACACCTTTTCCCCGACTCAGTGGAACAGCTAAGGCCTAGTACCTAGTCGGTATTCCCCAGGTTCAAGGAAGCGCCCTTAACCGGGACACAGTACTTACCTGGCTACCTTCTCCCGACACATCCTTCCAACCCTTCCTAGCCTACTTTTAGTAGCGACACCCACCCGCTACAATGCCTTAAAAAAATTATCGAATAACACCAATTTTCAATATATAATAATAATTATTTCGTCAATGTATCGAATATATTCGTTTCCTAATTTCCTCCGATTTTTATATTCGATAGCTTGACGACGTCAGGGACAACATAAACATGAATTAGTACTCACTGAACGAAAATAAATTCCATTAAAATCAGTAATTAATGCCTGCTGTAGCCAAATATGAAATGTAGAATATGAATACAAATCCGCGAGTGGATTAGGGCTGGATTGATTCGGGCTTGAGGAATATGGAAATAATGCGGAGCAACAGGTGGCCTACGTCCTCCCTAAATGGTCTACTCCAACCTGCGTTCACTCGGCTATTATCACGAGCAGGGCTATTTGTGAAGGAGCCTTCTCCAACTTTACAGCTCTATAACCTAATTCAATGGGCAAATTTGCACTTCCTTCTCCCAATTCACTCTTTAAATCTCTTCTAATGTGAATTCGTATTCTCAAATAGGAAAACTCCCCACTAAAAAAATCACAACAACTAGATTATTATAAAATTTTAGTGGAACAGCACATCTTAGAATAAGAAAAAATAAGCACAACAAAAATAACATTAAAAATACTTATATCCAGTTACTAAAATACTTTCCTCAACCAGGTATATTCTTAAACTTGGTAATGTTTACTTTTCTCTCTAAAGATAATTTCAGCACAAATAAAACATTGCCAAGTTTAAGAATATACCTGAGTGAGGAAAGTGATATTTTAGTAACTGGATATAAGTATTTTTATTGTTGTTTTTAAAGGTCAGTTGAAGTGTCTTTTCTGTTCTTAGTAACTAATAGGTTTTCTAAGTAATGAACTTGGACATTTCTTTCTTGTATCATCTCTTGTATTGGCAAATATTTTTGGTTAAAAATATGGTACTCTTTTTTCTTTTTTTTTTTTTTTCTTTTTTCCACACGGCAGTAACCCTGCGATGTGGGAATTTATTTTCTACATGTGCCATTTTAAAAATACTACATGTATGTTCTATATTTAAGTAACATGAGAATATAAGTGATGAAAAACTTAACAATTTATAATTAAAGTAATTAAAGGTAAGACAATAAAATTAACAGAAATAAGACTAAAACTATAATAATATAATGATACTAAGAACTAATAAAATGTATAAAATTTTGCAGAAATAAATGATAGATAATGTATATGAATATAAAAGAAATCCAAATATAAATGATATAAAATATTAATATAAAAATAAAATTAAACGTATACAATAATGGAAATAAAATACAGCTTATTTTTTTTTTAAAGTTCGTCATAAACTATTGTACCAATGAATGTATCAAATTCATCAAAGTGTTTGATAAGAATCTCCCTCTTAGAAACCGGCCAGTTTCCTCCTTTTAATATTATAGACTGGTCAGTACAGTCAGTACAGTCATGGTACTCTTAATACACCAACTCATACTACTTTTTTGGAGCGTATGATGGTAAGGCGTTTTTTGGGGGTTTTGGGAGGGGATATTTCTCGCTTTTGGGGGGGGGGAGGAACTTGGCCTCTATTTCACATATATGTTTTTTTGGGGGGTTTTGCTGAAAAAAAAATGTTGTTAGAATAGTAAAACACGAAATAAATCATATTTTTCTTTTTGACTAGAAATTAAATTTTATTATCCGAAATGGCGTTGTCCCACTCCTCCAATACAGCCGATTTTCAGGGGTAAAATCCAGTTACGAAACCTTCCTTTTAGGTTTGACCTTCCTTTTAGGTATGACACATGTTCGATTCTATTCAGGTCTGGACTTCTCGCGATGTACCTGTTGTGACTAGGACCTCAAAAACAACAAGCTGCCTTTCGCGGCCAAGCATTATCATGCATAAGCATTGCTTCAGCACCAATGAAAGGCATTAAATTATCGATTATTATAATTTACCTATGTTTTACCGCATTTAAGGCCCATCCTTCGATTCCTTCCCAACTCAGAACGTGCCAACTCACAATAAATGCCATCCCAGAACATGATAGAGGCTCCTCCAAATACTACTGGTTCTGGTACACAGTACTGACAGTACCATTATCGAGGTCTTCTCCACACTCTTTCACGGCCTTCTGGACTGATAAGGCTCACTCGCTATCTTATCAGTGAAGAGAATATTTTTCTGTTATTCTGCAGTCCATGATTTGTGTTCTCTTGCAAATCTTAGTTGATGTCCTGCAATAAGAAGGTCCTCTTTCAGAGATCTCCTTGTGCTAAGGACTCTCTCAGTCTTCTAACGGTTATCTTTGTGACAAATTACCAAGTTCCGAATGTCAGTATCAGTGGAATGGGGACTCCTGAAAGCTAGCAATTTATAGCAATAAATTCGACGATAGGTTCGTTTTTTTTTTTTTGTTTTTTTTTGGACGCCCTGAGTCATTTCCGGTTGTCTTTCTATGGACATTTAAATTGTATATTAATCAAAATTAAAGCGATTAGTGTTGGAACGCAAAGCTTTTTCTTTTTCGTGAAGAGTAATTATTCTTAGTGAACCATCGTGACTTAAACGACTCATTATCACAAGAATAAACCAATGATTGAAAAAAAAGACCGTCACGCAGGAGCTACATAACTAAGACCTTTCCTCAGAATTTGGGTGATGTAGACTGCATTCCTAAATAATTTGCTTAAAATATAATAAATAAAATAAAAACATAAATAGTTCTCTTTTAATTTTGTAATGAGTAACTGTTCAATTATTAATTTTGTAATTAATTTGCTTCCAGAGTCCTATGTTTATACATGGTACTACGCTACTTAATAATTACAAAAAACTTCATATTTTCGTCTTTTGATCTGACGCAGGAACAGGATACAGTCCCCCTAGTGGTAGAAAGCACTCCTTGCGGAGGCTTTGCGAACCTACGCCTGGTGGGCTAATTCGATTGAAATATTGTACAAAGTAAACCCCTCTTTCCCAATGACCGATTTAGCTCATTTTGACAGTACTTCTTTTTCATGAGTTACCCACGAGGTATGCCAAATTCTGTTGCAATGCACCAGAAGTTACGACCAGTATGAGTATATTAGTAATTTGGGTCGGGAGTGAACCCCCCCCCCCTCCTAATGAACCTATTTAGGTTATTTTTACAATCGATTTTTCTCTGTAGATTACCACTACGAATACCAAGTTTCGTCGAAATATAGCAAAAAGTACGGCTGGTATTGGCGAATTGGTAATGTCTGTCCTGAGTAAACCCCCCCCCCCCCCCCCCTCCAAATGAATCGATTTTGTTTATATTTGCAACCTATTTTTCTCTGTAGATTACCACTACGAATACTAAGTTTCGTTGAAATATAGCAAAAACTACGGCTTGCAACGAGAAAAAAACAACTAGCAAAAATTCTGAAGAGAGAAAAATAAATATTAAAAGTACCTAAAAGAAAAGAACGAAATTTAAATATTAGTATTATACTGTAAAAATAAAGGGAAACATGTATCTCATCTATCTTCTATCCAAATCCATTTATTAAGAGCTGTCTGTATCTTAAAATGAAATGGAAGTATTTGGCTAGCATATTTTCCCTTTTTCATTTTGCATGTCATTAATGAAATGAAGTTTTTGTATAATAATGCATTTTAAAGCCTTTTAACTTGCATTCTAAAGAGCTTTCTCCTCTAAGTCATGATTTTTAATTAAGATGGAAAATCCCTGTTCTAGATTTTATATTCATTCTGATGTATTGTACTTCTTTAATATGGAAGATATTAGAGCACCATGGAAGTCAAGGTCTTTGTGTAGAGCTGAATAGCAAGGAGGGATTTCCTGGTTCCCTCCAGTGGTTGCTGACATTTTCATCGAGAAATTCGGGAAACATGCATTAGAAACAGTTCAATGCTCAATCCTTCACTTTGGTTGAGATTAGTGGGCAAAACATTCTTCATCTGTCCTCATAGAAAAAATGTCACTGGAATACTTCGAGGATCATGTTAGCAGCATCAATGGAAAATTGAATTCACAATGGAAATGGAAAAATAAGAAAAACCTCCATCCAACTATGTCAAGGTAGAAAAGAAAAATTATCATCTAGGCCATTCTGTGTACCGGAAGCAAACGAACTCACATGCATATCTACATGGGAATGTTTACCATCACCAGCTGATTCCTTGTACCAGAAGATACAGATCATTTCCAAATCCATGATAATGTTCTAACCTGAATATCCCAAAAAATGGAGCTTCCTCCTTATAGCTGCACGACCGTCAATTGTATTTCTTACTTCCTACTTCCACCATCTGTTAACATTTCATTGGACGTTTACAGTTTGAACCCTGTACCTAAGCCTTTCGATGCACTGCCAGATTACACATCATTATATATATATATATATATATATATATATATATATATATATATATATATATATATATATATATTGTGTGTTTAACGGCGCATCTACAACTTGGCCATTAGCGCCGGGCTATCTATAGGTTGCCACCCTTTTATAATCGGCCGATCTAAAAGTGAGGGAGCAAATGCGAGAAGAAACATTGTTTTAAAGTAAATTGCCAAGGGATACTGGAGTTAATATGCAGAGGCTGTAGGGGAGAGGCCGGGTTAGGAATGGCTAAGGATAGAAAGTAGGAGAAATCACTTACAAGGGTCCGAACGGATGTCCTCTAATAGGGTGTAATGGGTGGAGGTCTGCGGTTGGCCGGCTTTCGGACCAATCAGGAGCCTTGTTACTTCTCAGCATGTAGCTCACGTAGACCGACCCCCTTCATTCGTGCACTCCTCCCTTCGGAATTCTGTTAGAAGAATCCAATACCATAACCGGACAGGATCGGCCCACTTACCATAACTAAAGATTGCATTCTGTCTTCAACAGTCTCCCCCATCCCTTTATTTCTCCCCTCGCTCCGAATGGACCCTCATTTTTTTCATTCTTTTCTGCAGATTGCCTCTGGCATCCAAAGTAATTTTTAGGACAATGTCACTTTCGATAGGGAGAAATTCTAAGTGAAAGAAATGCAAACACCTTTTTGGAATGAATTTTTTAGAGTACCAATTTCTTCAACTCAACAGTATCCTCCAATGAATTTTCTTATGTCCCGATCCTAAAGAATTGAATTAATCTAGTTAGAGGTATTTAGTTTTAAGGTAAACGAATTTGGTATGGTAGGTAGCCCCTATTATTTGACATAATCCAATTAAACCACGAAGCACTGAAATGCATTCTCCTATCATAATGAGGGCCGCCACATGGGGAGGGGGAATGTTGGGGATTTTAGAAATATAGGCCGGCATAGCCCATATTTGTTGGAATGGGATCTATATTTGTTTTAATGTACATAAGCGGCAAAATGAGTGCACTCCAGAATAGAATATTTCATTACGAGTCGTTATAAAACTAAAAGTACCGAAAGTCAACTTTACTGCACCGATTGCAGTTGGTGTCTAGACACCGTCGGGGTAAGACGTGTAAGGTTAGAACCGTGCCGATAGAAGCTACCTACACCTATAGGAGGCTGCTTCAACCCTTCACTGGGCCGGCTACCACCTGCCTTCAAAGGATCTGCCACCGACACTTCCTGCTTCAGCACTTCCTATGAGGGAGTACTTTAGTCTTTTAATATATCATTTTTTCTTTTTTATATTCTAACCTTCTATTTATATTTTTATTTTCGCATTAATTTCTCATTTTATGAACATGGAAGTAGTAACTAACAAAGACCCGAAACCCCCTGACATTTTTTCATTATTCCATTCTACAAAAAAAATGGTGTAAAAAATTTATTTTAGTATCAATAAGCGATCCAACCGGCCAAGTTACATTTAACAGCTACAGCCCATTCAAGGTTTGCAAATTCTTTAAGAGTTATGCGCCAAAGTCTAAAGTAAAATTTTTAAGAAGTGGTACAGTATTGTAAGAAATCGAAGACGCCAAGGAATTTTTAAATTTAGCCAACATTAAGACTTATGAAGATTTTACATTAGTTTTTGCTGCACATCGATTTTTGAACTATTCACGCGGAATTATAAATAGTTTTGAACTAGCTAATTCTTCAGAACAAGAAATTCTTTCTGAGCTTTCAGAACAAGGAGTCGTCAAAGTTAAAAGAATTATGAAAAATGTCAGAGGAAGTAAAATTTTAACTAACTCATTTATATTGGCCTTTGAAAAATGCACTTTACCCGAGTATATCACTCTTGATTTCCTCAGGGTCAAAGTTAGGCCTTTTGAACCCTCGCCAATTTAATGTTTCAATTGTTATAAGTATCGTCATTTTGCCAGTAGATGTGAGATTAAAATATGTGGAAAATGTGGAAATCCATCACACGATAAAAATTTTGTCTGTGAAACTTTGAAATGTGTAAACTGTGGTGATACAAGCCACCCTGCTTGGCCAAGAAATTGTCCTGTTTACAAAAAGGAAAAATATATCGAAAAAATTAGAAATGAAGACCGAGTGACCTATAAACAAGCCGAGCAAATACTAAATAATAGACGTATTCCTAATAACAGTCCACCAAATATAACCTACTCTCACGCGACTACAAGTAAAAATCAGTTCGAATTTCTCTCAGAACAAGTTAAAAATCTAACGGAGGTAGTTAAAGCTCTGGCTTGCAAAATTGGTACTCTTGAGTTAAATCATACTGTTTCTAACTCCGATAAATTTAATACTATAATGTCTGATGAAAAAGAAAATCATCAGGGATTCTCGTTCAAGAAAATTTACCAGTCCTACCTATTCCAATACTTTCAGACCTCCAAATTATAGCTATTAAAGTTTTTCGGCCTTTTAGCTTTACCTTATGTAATATTTACCTTCCCCCAGGAAATCCATTTACTATCGAAGACCTAAAAAATGTTTTCAAACAACTTTCTGGACCTGTTCTAATTCTTGGTGATTTTAATTCCCATTCTAGTTGGTGGAGTAATGCCAACACTGACTCTAGAGGAAAAATTGTTGAACAATTCATGAATGAAAACAATTTAATAATTTTAAACGATTTATCCCCCACTTACATTTGCACACGTACTAGGGATTTATCTTCCATAGACCTAAGTCTTGCCGCGCCAAGCATAGCACCTAGACTAACGTGGTAGGACTCTTATGAAGCGACCATCTTCCAATAAAAATAAATTGTAGTCAGAAATAGTCCTTAGCTACCAAACTGGAGAGATGGAAACTAAATGAAGCTGATTGGCTTAAATTTGAAAATTTAGCATAAATTTCAGAAACTGATTTAACAACGAATATTAATGATATTATTAAAAATATTAACAATATAAACAATATAATCCTTGAGGCAGCCTCGGAATCCATTCCTAAAACAAAGTCAACCCCAAAAAATGTAGGCGTTCCCTGGTGGAAGAACGATTATGATGCTGCAGTGAAAAAAAGAAAAAACGCTTTAAAAAAATTTAAGTCTAACCCTTCTTCAGAAAGTTTAGAGAAATACGAAGAAGCTAGAAAGCATGCCAGATACACTATAAAGGCAGGAAAAAAGACATCCTGGCAAAATTTCATTTCCAAAATAAACATCAACACTACTTCTAAAGAAGTTTGGAACGTTGTCCGAAAAATTATGGGTTATAAATCCTCTTCAATCCCGTCTATAATTAAAACTACAAATAAAATAACAACTGATCCACTCGAAATGGCAAATGTTTTTGCTAATCATTTCCACAATAATTCTTCCAATTCAAATTATACCCCAGAATTCTTAAAACATAAACGTACCATCGAAACTACACCACTACATATTTCCTCTAACCCTCTAAATATCCTTAATATCCCATTCACCTTCCATGAATTTGAAATAGCACTCAAAACTAGAAAAGACACTTCTCCTGGACCCGACAACATATGTATTTCAATGTATAAAAATTTAAGTCCTAACAATAAATCATTTTTACTCAAAATTCTAAATGAAATATATAAATCAGGTTTATTTCCAGACTTGTGGAGAAAAGCTGTTATTGTCCCCATTCCAAAAAAAGATAAACCTTCCCACGAAGTAACTAGCTATAGACCTATTTCGCTGACCTGTTCTCTTAGTAAATTGCTGGAGAAATTAGTTATGAACCGATTGGAATGGTATCTTGAAAAAGAAGGTATAATAGATGAATGGCAGAGTGGATTCCGGAAGGGTCGTAGTACGCGGGGCAATCTCGTAGCCATTGAAACTGCTGTCATAAAGGCATTCCGCGAAAAAAATAAATTATTGGCAGTTCTTATTGATATTGAGTGCGCATTTGATAGAGTATGGAGAACATCAGTTTTAAATACTTTAAATGAATGTGGGATAGACGGGAATATGTTAAAGTTTTTCAAGAACTTCCTCAATTCAAGGACTTTTCAGGTTAGGATTGGCTCAATATACTCTGATGAGTTTAGTCAGGAAAACGGTATTATACAGGGAGGTGTCTCCAGTGCAAAATTATTTTTGTTAGCCATGCATGGCTTAAGAAGAGAAATTTCTAGGGAGATACAAATTATGTTATTTGTCGATGACGTAATAATTTATTCCGTAGGTGAAAATATAGATAACCTTTATGAATGTATGCAGGAGGCTCTAAACAAAATCAATCTGTGGATGAAAAATCATGGGTTCAAAATATCAGCACAAAAATCTAAAAATATTCTCTTTAATAAACGAACACCGAATACTATGAGAGACCTCAACTTGGACGGAATAGTTTTAGAAATAGCTGACTCCATAAAATATTTAGGGTTAACTATAGATAAACATCTCACTTGGTTGCCTCATATTAAAGCCCTCAAGAATAATTGTAATAGATCCCTAAACCTGCTTAGATTACTGAGTAACACTCACTGGGGAGGTGATCGAACAAGTATGTTGATGCTATACCGATCACTGATCAGATCTAAGCTGGATTATGGATGCATGGCGTATGGGTCAGCGAGCCCTCGTATTCTTCAAATGCTTGATCCCGTACACCATTCTGGGATAAGAATAGCTACGGGGGCCTTTTGCTCCAGTCCAGCCCCAAGTCTGCTAGTAGATGCCGGAGAACTGCCTCTCAAGTACAGGAGAGAAATTCTAACAACTAAATATTATCTATCTGTCTAGTCTCTACCTCATCATCCTCTTAATTACATTATTTTGGAAACTAACTGGGAGAACGATTACATCGCCTATAATAAAGCACCCTTCCCCGCTAGAACTGGATTGTTTCTATCAAAATTAAATTTAAAATACGAAAAGATTTTAATTTCTTCAACTCTTCAAATTCCGCATTGGACTCTTATACCTCCCCGTATTAACTTAACACTCACTAAATACATAAAAAAAGAAACTCCGCCATATTTGTACTCTGCAGAGTTAAATAAAATTAAAGCAAGTTTGCCTCCTTCCACGTACATATATACAGATGGGTCGAAAAGTGCTGAAGGTGTGGGAGCTGCCGCCCTCTGCGAAGGACGAAAATACTTGTTTTCGCTCTCACCTCATTGTTCCAGTTTTTCCGCCGAACTGTTAGCAATTAAGAAAGCATTAAATATTATTCCACCTAGCCATCCTAATGTCATTATTTGTACTGACTCATTATCATCTATAATTAGTTTACAGAATATTTACACCCATGATAGTATGATTTCTGACATTTTGTACAGTATTTATGAATTAAATAAAAAAATGTTCAAAATTCATTTCATCTGGATCCCTGGTCATTGTGACATTAAAGAAAATTCAGTAGTTGATGAGCTCGCAAAAAACGCTTCTATAAGCGGTTTTAAATTACCAGATATCCCACTCAGTGACATTAATTCTGTAGTTAAGTCTGAAGCAATAAGGATTTGGCAAGGAGAATGGATTCATATGGAATTGGGAGATAAACTCAGGGAAATTAAAGATGAAGTGAGTAAGTAAGTTTGTTGAGTAAGTAAGTTTGTTGCTGGCACCAGCAAGCACATCTTCTATCATAGACCTAGCATCCAGTCACCAGATGCGGGCCACTAAGGTAGAACTGGCACGGGGGACTCTCCTCGACCTTGGCTGGGTCCGCCTCCCGCTGGCCGTCGGGCTCTTTTTCCGCTTTCGATACTACCAACGGACCGACCAAAAAAAAAAAACTGCACCGATTGTTGGTCGATATTTACTTTAAATTTAAAGATAAGATTACGTAAAATTACGTAGGATTTTTTCGATTCATTGAATTGGAACGATTTCATGACCGATTTTCAACGGAGTTTTTAATAGAAAGTGAATCATTGTTCACTATTTTCGAAAAAATTAACATTTCTTAAAAATCCTATGCACTTCACTAAATTTAACCTTCTTTCGAAATAACTTTATTCGAAAATATTAAAATGTTTTTCGTTCTATAATAAAAATTGCCGCCTGCAGACTATGTCCCGTGAAAAAAGAGATGTACAGGTGTTGTGTGAGTGTCGGACACAGCGCCGCCATTATTTGTTTTTCAAAGAATTGAAACTTATTTTTTCGGGTACTTTAACATCCCATATAAAACGTTTGATATAAAGAATTGAAAAATATTGATTTATTTGTTACTTATAATTTCTAGAAAATGACTTTCATTTTGATCGCACAAGGTAGTATTACCCCTTAAAGAAAAACTTATGAGATTTTACACAGATATTGTACTAATAGACGTGAGTAAAATTGAAGAATTTCATTGGTAAATAAATGGCATATTTTGTTTTATTAAATTTCCCACAGTTTTGCAAAAAATAAGGTATTATATAGAAAGGACTTATAAAGTCACTCAGCACAGAAGGTTATAGCTCACAGGACGCCCGCAGTTCCTACTGCTGACTAGTACTCATCACTGCAGGAATCATTTATAAGCGAGTAGCCAAAATCCGAAACAGTGCCCCAATGAATAGGACGGAGAAAGGGCTTTTTGTGGCTTCCCTTCTTTTTAGGAGGCTTATTGTAACAGGAAGGGATATCACAAAAAGAAGACCTGCAAGGATGAAAAAAAGTAATTCACAATGTAGGATTTATGTCCCCCACTCCGCAGTAATGTAATTAAATAGAGGAAAAAGAGGAGGAGTAAAGGTTAGAAAATAAGGTTGATTTTGCTGAAGGCCTGGATATTAATAGGCCATATTGTTATTATATTAATAATATTATTTTGCATCCTTCTGAATTTTGATTTTTTTTGTTATCCAAATCAACACATTCTTTGAACATTTATTAATCTCAAATAAAATTATATTCATATAAAGATAATATGAAATTGCCAATAAAAAAACAAATCATATAATGCGTATAATAATAATACTTTTTCATATGTATATATATATATATATATATATATATATATATATATATATATAGTGGTCTGTATTTCCTCCCCGGGCTGTGACTAGGGCGTGTACTCACCCTGGCAGCCGTAGTTCTGACGATTGATTGTAATACCTGAGTCCGATATGAATTACCGTTATGGTCCCTTGGAAGTGTATGTGAGCAGTTCTGAAGCCGTGCAAAACCCCCGCCTAAAACATGATGGATGCCGCATGCACCTGAGCTCTCAAAGATGGGTAGATCAAGCGACTTGGCCTCCCAGGGACTCTCCAGATCCTTAATCTGTAATTGTCAGGGACCCGGGAAAGTCTAGTTTCATCACAAAAGAGACAATTCTTCCACTGAGGCAACACCTTCTGATGGTGAATCCTTGCCCATTGATGTCCAAGAGTGCGATGGTTCCTACTCAGTAAAAGAAGCCGCAAGGGTTTTCTCGCTCAAAGGTCAACCCGTGGAATCTATTTCGGATGGTTTGGTCTCTTGCAGTGGTACCCTAGCAGTGTAAAAGAGCTCTCTTCGGGCTTGTAGCCCTATATAGTGGTCCTCATATCTAGTTATACAGCGTGGTCTACCTCTACGTGGTCAGTCCTCAACTCTTCCCGTGGCACGGAACCTCTTCTAAGACCACCCACCATTGCTTTGCCCGACAGTGAGCCGACGCGCGATATGACAAGTTGAAAAGCCTTCCTCACCCAGGGCAATTCGGAATCCTTTCCTGAGAAAATTACTCTCCTATTCATTTTTAGTGCTCTATGTGATAAAAAGAAAGCCCTAAACTGAGCATTTCTCTCATAAATGCTATAGTATGGAATGAAAATTAAACAATTATTATAGCTTCCAGAGTAATAGAGTCCGTTATCTTAACTTGAAAAATGATAAACGTAGACGTCCAATTACTTGTAAAACGGGCATCCGGAAGCTTATTAATGCAAAAAAATTGGCGTTTTGTTGTTCTTTTTTGTATATATATATATATATATATATATATATATATATATATATATATATGGAACGGCATTTAAAATAACATCAAACATATATATATATATATATATATATATATATATATATATATATACAGGGTGTCCCGTAAATGTCTAGTCATATTGTGGGAGTTGATAGAGGACCTTTAGGGGAACAAAGACAATTTTCCGAATTCTCACACATAAGAGAGAAAACGTCGTTTTATTGTTTTATCGAGGCAAACGTGGTTTTTAGAAGAATTATCGTTGTAGCTCCATCCCAGGTGATTCTAATAGAAAGAAAGTGAAACCAATCGAAAGCTGATTAAATTTACTATAAGACTAGATGATAGTAAACACAAAAAAGAATGAATGTAAGTATGTCTATCTTACCAAAAGAAAGCTATTCTAAATTTCCTGACATTTTCTTCATATTTCTTACCAGTGTTACTCCTCAATGAGCAGGATCTGAGATTTCCGGGTTTCAGGAAAACTTCCTCATTTATCCAGCTTTCTATTCATGTGTCACAACCCTGTGTTATTAAAGTAAGTGAACGATTTAGGAACAAAAGTTTTAAAAAAATCATGTATCTGTGAAGAGAAAATTAAATTTTTGTCTCCAGTTTATTCTAAAAGCTTATAAGAAATATTTATTTTTATAAATATTTACTTAAATATTACTTAAATATTTACTTAAAACAATACAAAAAATTACTTCCACGAAAATAAAAAAAAATCCTTAAACAGTAAATAAATACACATTCATTTTGAACATATTAATTACAGTAACTAACACTGGGTCCTAGAGGTGGCCATTAATGAACCCTAATCACACATTAACCTCAAAAATTATTATTTTTGCCTAGATCACGCATTTGAACACATTTTTATGGGACTATCTACATCTTATTTATTAGGGATGGGATATGTATTATTATTATTATATTTATTATGGGGCTAGCTGACCCGGCGAACTTCGTACCGCCTAACAGTCGATTCTTTAATTTTTTTTTTCTTTTAATACTTATTCTGCTATTTGGGACACCGGGCCAGCTAGTAAGATAAAAAAAAAAGAAAAAAGAAAATTAATAAGTCAACAATTACATTTTGTCAAAAAATAAAAATTATAAAACACTTAAAATTCTTTTAATAGTCACTACAAAATACAATATCAGATTTCTTATTATGATACCTACTTATTATATTTCATTTTATTTTTATTTATTCTAAATTAAGTTTAATTTTTATTGTAGTACTTAATGGTACACGATATTTTTTGTTTCATTACCTGACGCGTAAATAAACAAAGCAGATGGTTTTCCAACACGGGTACAGGCAACATACAATTGACCATGCGAGAAACATGGGTTTTCTAGATTAATACCTCAAACAATTAATGACTGCCCCTGGGATTTGTTTATAGTCAAACTGAGTTCATAGGTCCAATAGCAACACAGCTGCAGGCACTGTAATGAATTCACAGCAGCTCGATTCAAGCTTGCACCATTATTAGTCGAATGTCGCGCTTCGCGGGCTTGTCTTAACCAAATTCTTTCACGTTCATTGCGATCTTCACGTTCCTTGGCAGTACGATTAGATTGGTAATTAATTTGATGCGTTGCATTTCGGGTTCTTCTGCCTAAAATTTGTCCGCGGCAGAACCTTATAGGAGGCATATTTAGTAAGTCACAAACACACAACACTTTAGTAATTTTATAGAAATTTCTGGCTTTTAGATTTAGTAATATTATACATGCACAGCAAAGAGATGTTTAAATTTCAAGTGACATTTTACCACAGACAATTTACATTTTACCAAAGTCAATTTGTTTTTGAGTAATGTTACCATCGTATAAATATTGACAAATATTGACATTAATATTTAAACGATACTAATGTCACTAAATTGTTTTGCCTTCCCAGAACCCCTCCACTAACACTTTATGGAATGCTATTAAAGTTCAAATTGACCTTTAAGTATTATTACGAATCTTTTGTATGGGAATATAGTTAAGTGGAGTCTTTTTTACTTCGTTAATGCAAATATAAATTAATTCATATTGCATTAGGAGACCCGGTAGCCGTGAGGGTTAAGGCGTGAGCTCTTATCACTCCGTGCCAAAGGTCGTGGGTTCGATTCCCACTAGGGGTGGTGGCTTTTCTTTCGAAAAAAGAAAAGGCATCACCCCTATCCTGGCTAGAAAAGGCATCACCCCTATCCTGGCTAGAAAAGGGTGGTAACCTATAGATAACCCGTCCTAAAATTCGTAGTTAATAATAAATGGACGTGAAATTTCAATAAATAAATATATTGCATTATTAACATGTGATTCTAATGTCACCTAGTGATTACTTGTTCTTATTTATTTAAATTTTTTTCCTTATACACAAATAACCAAATACGTTAACTGTTAAAAATATTATAATTGAGAACATATGTTTTTATTTAAAAATGAATTTGCATTAAGGAAGTGAAAAAGACTCGGAAAGTGTTGTTTTTAGACCTTTTCAGGAATTTTTTTAATTTTTCTCTCCGTAAGAACCATCCTCGTACTTCAAGGAATATTATAAAAAAAAAAATTAGCGAAATCGGTTCAGTTGTTCTCGAGATTTGCGCTTACCAACACATTTAGCGATTCATTTTTATATAATAGATATTACTACAACAAACACACATGGGCTCACGATAATCCCAATGCGGTTCACAAGTGTAGCCATCAGTATCGATTCAAGGTAAAGCATTTGTTTCCTAATTATAAATACCTGTAAAAATGTGTTCAAATGCGTGATCTAGGTAAAAATTTTTTTTTTTGAGGTATGGTTCGGGTTCATTAATAGCCACCTCCTGGGCCCAGTATTAGTTACTGTAATTACAAATTCAAAATAAATGTGTATTTTATTTATTTACTGTTTTACGAATTTTTCTATTTTCTCGGAAGTAATTTTTTTTTATTGTTTTATGTAAATATTTATAAAAACAAATATTTCATTTAAGCTTTTCTAATAAACTGAAGAAAAAAAATTAATTTTCTTTTCACAGATCCATGGTTTTTTTTTTTTAAACTTTTGTTCCTAAATCGTTCACATACTTCAATAACAAAGGGTTGTGATACATGAATAGAAAGCTGGTTAAATGAGGAAGCTTTCTGAAACCCGGGAATCTCAGATCCTGCCCATTGAGGAGTAACACTAGTAAGAAATATCAAGAAAATGTTAGGAAATTTAGAATAGCTTTCTTTTAATAAGATAGACATACCTACATTCATTCATTTTTACGTTTACTATCAACTAGTCTTATAGGAAATTTACTCAGCTATCGATTGGTTTCACTTTCTTTCTAGTAGAACCACCTGGGACGGAGCTACTATTATTCTTCTAAAAACCACTTTTGTCTCGATAAAACAATAAAACGATGTTTTCTCCCTTATTGAGAATTCGGAAAATCGACATAGCACATTTTTTGTTCCCCTAAAGGTCCACTATCACCTCCCACAATATGACTAGAAATTTACAGGACACCCTGTATATATAGATACATACATATATAGATACAAACATACATACGTAGCGAAAGCGATTGTGAATCGTAACAAATATAAAGAATTTATTCGAAAGTTTATGAAATTCCCTTACAAGTACGGATCTTACGTGAGTTTTGATAAAGAGATTTTATTCGGAGATATCTGTGTTAAAGGGAGTGGAGTAATTTCCGCAGGATAGTGTCAGTTTTCTGTTGTGGCGCATAAGATGATTTCATGTTACATTTTTTTGTGCGTTTATATTTTTTTACAAAATATTAAGACAAAACATAAACTGTGTTTATTCTATGCTTTCAAAATGACACTAGAAATAAATACACTTGGATGGCTCAGTTCATGCGATTTGGACTATTTTTTATTTTTTTTTTTTTATAGGCGTGAGCACTTAACACTCCATTCCAAAGGGTCGTGGGTTCGATCCCAGTAGGGGTGGTGACTTAGTTTTAGAAAAAAGAAAAGGCGTTAGCCTTATCGTGGCTAGAAAAGGGTGGTAACCTATAGATAACCCGTCCTAAAATTCGTAGTTAATAATAAATAGACGTTAAAATTTAATAAATCTTTTTTTATAGCAAATGTGTTGTTATATATTGATATATGTGCTGAAAAAAAAATGCGTAACTACTTTCCAAACCAAACTAATAATTTATTATCCGTGAATGTCTTTATAAATAATGGATTATGGCATATTAAGAAAAACGTTATTATGAAAGGCCAAAGCACAATGAGAGAATCACAGAAAATGCCTGTACATTGTAAATTTATTTCCAGTGAAATTGGAAGATTCTATATTATATTCAGGTAATATCTCTATAATAAATTGGCCTCGTATATTCGGGCATCTGTGCATTGAAAATATGAAAAACCTTTTAAACAAATACCTTGGACTAAATAAATACGATATAGATAATTAATTGAAATATATTTTGCCGAATTATTTGTCTCTCATTAATTAATGAAGCCTATTTTTATTTCTGATGATTTCAAACATTTTTCTTGAATTCATCCGTTCAAAAATCTGAATCCTCTAATGAATTTATATATACAATATGTGTGTGACCCAACAATATACAATATACATATATGTGTGTCATAACTTATATATATATATATATATATATATATATATATATATATATATATATATATATAAAGTTATGAGTTTACTCACGTAAACGACGTTTTTAAAAAGGAATACAAGGTAATGACACTACGAGCTCTGATAAGCAACTGCTGTATTTCTGATAATCCTTCCTTTTATACTGTTCTTGATCCTATTTACAAAGCTGGGGCTATTATCCTCCTAACAGCCCCCTCCCAGTTCCTGGGACTCCAGGAACTCATATTACAAAATTGAATAATAAAACGGATAAAACAAAGGTGATAATACAACTGTACAATTTTTTTCAAATACAAAATAGAATAATAAGCAAACATACCTTGTAACAGAAACAATATATTTAATCGAAGACAAAAGCACAACTTACGCTACATAACACTTTAAGCAATAATTTAAGAGATCGATAGAAAGAAAAAGAAAAAGAAAATTGACTCAATCTACACTGTAAGTTTTAAACGAAATGAAAATTAGACTGAACACTAGTTCTTGCTGCTTCATCTCCGTACAACCTCTTCAGCTGGAACGGTTGGTCTCCTCAGCTGTTCGACATGGCAGGTCCGCCTTCGACGTCGATCTTCGATGTCTTCCAATGTGACGATATTATGTTCTCGAATCGTGATAACTCTATAGGGCCCGTCGTACAAAAAGGCCAGCTTCCTGCGGTTCGATGGGATACGCCTGTACACTATGTCACCTATGCGAGGCGGTGTAGCGAGGTCCTTCAACTGGTTGTTTGTACGGTCGACGCGTTGTCGCTTTTCTGCGTCCAATCGGCGTTTAGCGTCGTCCCGCGTGCATCTTTGGATTTTATGTAGTGCGTGGATGATATTGGCGGGTTCTTCGTCCCCTTCGGTTTGCGGCCTCTTTCGACGGAGGCATCCTACTCCAAACAGGACTTCCAGGGGGGTGAAACCCGTTGCGGCATGCACCGAATGATTATAGGCTATTATGAATAGTATTAGCTTCCAACTGCCGTAAATGTTCTGTGAGTGTGCCGTGCAGACGCTCGATTACACCTCTTCCTTGCGGGCGTCCGGGAGTGTTGAGGTGTAACTCTGTTTCCCATGATGACAGTAAGTCTCGCATTACTCGGTTATCGAACTCACGGCCACAGTCAGTAATGATGGTCAAGGGGGTGCCGTACACTTGTGCCCACTGTAGTAGTGCTGAGCGAATCGACTCCGCTGATCTGTGCTCGATTGCTATTGCCATGGCGACCTTACTGAATGTGTCGATTATGGTTACCCATTTTTGTCCATTCCATGTGAATGTATCCATTTGGATCAGGAGGAGCGGTTTTTCTGCTGTGGGCGTCACTTCCTTTCGTGTGTGTTGCGGACGACGTTCGTACTTGACCTGCTGACACACTCGGCACTGGCGAATGATTTGTTGAACCGTTCTGCGCATAGAATCCCAGACATAAGAACGTTTCAATGCAGCGAGTGTTTCCGTTTCTCCCCTATGATTGGCCTTCCCTTGATGATAAGCCAGCGTGAGTTCAGCTTGACGACCTGCATCATTCACTCGCTCACCTAGTCTCGTACAGCGTTCTTCTCTCCAGAGGGTTGCAATCCTGTTCCAGAGTACTGCGTTGCCCACATAGATGTACGTCGTTTCTCCTGCTGTAGACGCATCGTTTAAAATTCGAATGATGGTGTCTTCACTAGCGGTAGCTTCCGTCCGGACCGTACACTCCTTCGTACCCCGCCGTTGCCTTCCGAACATTATTTGAGGTGCTCCAGACGTAGTCGTTTTCCAGACTATATGTCTCTTGTGACTGACTACAATATCATCGGTTTCGGGTATTTCCTCTGGTCTATCTGCCGCAGATTCTGTGGACTCACTATGTCGATCACCTGATTCTTCCTCACCCGGTGTCCCGTTCTCAAAGAACCGACGCATCGACGAAACTGGTCTATCATCGTCGGAACTTAGGGCATGCACTAGACGGTCTCGCGAGAGCCAGTCGGCTACGACGTTTTCCGGGAGTGTGTACGACTTTGAACGAATATTGGGCCAATTGGTGCTTCCATCTTGCAACTCGTGCGGACGACTCCTTCAGGGACGCCACCCATTGCAGTGGTTTATGGTCGGACTTTACCAGAACCTTTCTACCAAACACATATGGCCTAAAATGGTCCACTGCCCACACTATTGCTAATAGTTCCCGTTCCAAAGCACTGTATCTAGCTTCCGTAGGTGTAAGTCTCCTACTGCTGAAGGCTATGGGTTGATCTCCATTGATTCCGGGCTGTGTCAAAACTGCTCCCAACGCATATTCGCTTGCATCCGTCGTAATAGTGAATGTAAGCTTAAAGTCAGGGAACGCTAGGAGAGGGGCTGAACGTAGGTGTTTGATGCACTCCTGGATATCCTTTTTCGTAGCTTCAGAAAGGTGGAATGGTTGACCCTTGCGAAGCAGTAGGTTTAACTGCGCGACCTTATGCGCCATTGCCGGTATAAACCTCCTGTAGTAATTTAGGACGCCTAATGTTCTTCTAACTCCCCGGATATCTTTAGGCACTTTCATCTGCCTGATGACCTCTACTTTCGCTGGATCTGGTCGTACTCCGTCCTCTGAAATCACGTGCCCTAAGTACTTTATAGACGCTTCTCCGAGGCGCGTTTTGTGCGGTGATAGCTTTAGCCCGAACTCACGTAACCTGTTGAATACTTTCCGCAAGTGGTGGTCGTGTTCTTCCGGGGATGCGCTGAAAACCAAAAGTTCATCCATGTATACCTAGACAAACTCTTCGCTTAGTCCGCGGAGGAATTCGTCCATCAGCCGCTGAAAGGATTTTGGCGCATTTTTCAAGCCAAACGGCATCCTCGTAAAATGAAAATGGCCACGTTCAAATGAGAAGGCTTTCTTTTCCGCGTCCTTGGGATGTAGCTTGATCTGGTGATATCCGGCCTTCAAGTCTAATGTGCTAAAAATCTTGGCGCCATTCAAGCGGTCTAGAATATCTTCCAGCCTTGGTAATGGATATTTTTCGTCCACTGTGAGAGAGTTGAGCTTTCTATAATCCACCACGACCCTGTATTTTCCACTATCTCCTGCTTTTGGGACTGCCCACAGTGGGCTATTATATGCTGATTTGCTTGGGACGATAGTTCCTTGTTTCAATAGCGTTTCGAGTTCCTGACGAATGACATCCTTTAACATGAGGGGGTACCTCCGCTCCTTTACGTAAACAACACGTTCTTCTTTCAAGGGTATTTCGTGTACGGTTTTGCCTGTATTGCCCAAAGGTTCTCCTTCTTGACCCACTACTTTCGCTTCCTGAGTCTGAGGGACTGGTACTTCTTCTTACGACATTTGCGAAAGAGCTTTTCATGTTTTGAGCGTTGACCTCCATTGGCTCGCCTTTATCTATGTTTCTCTTTTTCAAGAAATGGACAGTTTCTAGCGATGTGTCCACCTGTGCCACACTCGAAGCATCTTGTTTTTTCGCATTGCGCAGCGAGGTGTTTGTTACTCCCAGACTCGAAACACCGTTTCACTTCAGGCCGCCGTGGTTTTCTGTCTCCTCTTCTATCGGGCCTTTCTCGACGATTATCCTTCCGTTCTCTTCCTGTCCATTCATGTGTTCGCATCCCGGATCTTCTAGAACGACGTGGTGTAAAAGTAGTCCACTCTTCTTCTCCCCCTTCACGTTCTTCTTCTGCGATCCGTCGATCTTCTTCTATCAAGTTTTGAGCACAATCGACGAATGACTTGTCGCTCTCCTGGCTTTTACCCGTCTCTTTTCGAAGCTGAACTTTTAAGACGGGCTCCATAAACTCCATATATTTTTTAGAATCAGCAGCTGGCATTTGTTCACTCAGCTTATCTGAAATTTTCGCATACCACTCCAGAAGTCTTAATGCGAAGTTTCCTGCTGACTGCTTGGGGTTTTTCGTTTCCCTGAACATACGAAGGTCGTCCTCTTCAGGTGCCCACCGTCCACCTCCATATGCCTTCTTCAGTCTGCCTTTGACAGTGTCACCCGGTGTATCCTCGTCGCGTTGGATGAGGTTTAAGACCCTTCGGCTGATACGATTCGTAAGCGCTGCTCGTAGTGCAGGAACTTCGTTAGTGTCTAGCCAGCCGACGGCTTCCTTCTCGGTAATGGCTTTATTTATTCTGTCTCCTGCCTTAAGGAAATGCGCTAAGTCTCCAACTTCTCCCGTGAAGCGTTCCACCTCTGAGATAGCTGTTCTCATGTCTTGCGCGTTGGAGGTCTGGATCTTTATCCAGGTGAGAGCTGTGGTAGGGTCCATGGTGACTACCTCTTGTTCTTCTGCCAATCTTCTGCTATTAAGACGATCTTGCAGCGAGAGACGTGAAGAACGCTGACCCGTTTCCATGCACTAAGTTCCGTCGCACGTTACGCGCACCGTAGCGTAGCGATCCCGAACTCCGCGAACAAACCGGGTTTCGGCACCAGTTAAGAGTTTACTCACGTAAACGACGTTTTTAAAAAGTCCGTCACGCAGGAGCTGCATAACTAAGCACTTTCCTCAGAATTTGGGTAGTTTAGACTGCTTTCCAGAACAATTTGCTTAAAATATCCTACATAAATAAAATAAAAACATGAATAGTTCTCTTTTAAATTTGTAATGAGTAACTGATCAATTATTAATTTGCTTCCAGAGTTATGTTTACACATGGTACCTATTACACTACATAATAAATACAAAAAACCTCATATTATTGTATTTTGATCTAACGGAGGAGCAGGATACAGTCACTCTAGTGGTAGAAAGCGCTCCTTGCGGCGGCTTTGTGAACCTACGTCTCGCGGGTCTTTCTATTGGAATATATTACAAATTAAACCCCCGCTTTCCGATTGCCCGATTCAGCTCATTTTTACAACACTTCTTTCTCATGAGTTACCCACGGCGTATACCGCGTTTCGTTACAATACAGCAGAAATTACGACCGGTATGAGTATATTAGGAATTTGGGTCCGGAGTAAACCCCCCCTTCTAATGAACCGATTTAGTTTATTTTTACAACACATATTTACCAGTAGATGACCACTACGAATACAGAGTTTCGTCGAAATATACCAAAAATCACGGCTGGTAGTGGCGAATTGGTATTGTGGGTCCAGAGTAAACCCCCCCTCCTAATGAACCGATTTAGTTTATTTTTACAACACATATTTACCTGTGGATTACCACTACGAATATCAAGTTTCGTCGAAATATACCAAAAATCACGGCTGGTAGTGGCGAATTGGTATTGTGGGTCCGGAGTAAACCCCCCCTTCTAATGAACCGATTTAGTTCATTTTTATATCTCATTTTTCTCTCTACATTACCACTACGAATACGTTGAAATATAACAAATATTACGGCTGACATAGTCAAATTAGTGTTTTGGGTTCGGGGTAAACCCCCCCCCCCTTCCGGTGGACCGACTTTGGTGGTTAACGAACTCGTTCAATCGTTTGCTAATTGAATGCTATATACCAAGTTTCGTGACGAAAAAACAAAAACTCTGGCCGCTATCGTGTTAACAGACATATATATATATATATATATGATGTTATTTTTCCCTTGGCTACCACCGAGGAAGAAACAAGTACCTGGCTGAAGAAGATGGAGATGAATCCATCGAAATATTCCGGGAAGAAGTGAGGAGGAGTACCACCGCTGGAGAAAAATGCCGTTCCATCTAAAAATATAGGTAGGATCGATAAAGATTTGAAGAAATTTTTCAAAAATTCCGTCATGAGTCCAACCTCAATAGCTACTTTCCTTCGGAGGAAAGTGCTAAAAGGAATACAAGGTAATGACACTACGAGCTCTGATAAGCAACTGCTGTATTTCTGATAATCCTTCCTTTTATACTGTTCTTAATCCTATTTACAAAGCTGGGGCTATTATCCTCCTAACATATATATATATACATATATACATGAATATGTTTATATCAGTCCCGTATCAGGCCGCGAGGGCCCCAACTGGCAAATCCTATCGAGATATCTTACTCGTAACCATACTGTACACTAGGGAGATAGAGTGGTATGTAAGCCTGATTTTCCCCTTTTCAGGTACCTATTAATAAATTAATTAAAGGCTGGGTTGGCCTAGGGAAGGTCATGGTCGACGAATTCAACCCATGAACGAAGACACAGGAAGATAAAAATCTTTAATGTTTGCCCGGTATTTTAACGGAACATCTGCATCTTGCCGGAATTTTTTTCCAATCGTTTTAAAATCTATGGTGGAACCCTGAATCATTTATGCTGGCCCATCGTAAAGACAGTGATCTTCAGGACTCTAACATTGTCTCCCGTTTAGAATCTGTCCCCCCTCAGACTGGACCTTACGTAGACTTTAAAAAAAAAAATATTTTGTCAAGAAATATGAGCAATTTGATATGCTTTGTAGTAATATGTCTAAAACGGTTGCGAAATCTTGGTAACTGACCTTTCGAAAACGTTTCTGTTGCAAATTTCGATAGATCGGTCTCAGCAGGGGAAAAACACGAATGATAACGAAATTAATAACAAAATAATAACGACTTCATTCGATGGGCGTATATAGAAAATAATTTCAGGAGGGGCTGGGAGAATTTCAGGGGGCAGAGAACATTTGGGGGGTATGTAATACTAACAATCTAGAACTTTGAATGAACACTAGGGTGGGCCGAAATAACTCACTTCAGCGCGGTTCCTCTCCCCTGAAGCACAATCCGGAAGTGCCGACTAGAAAATTTTACGTTTCAGAACCCCTAGAGACCGAAAATAACGGTGGTTCAAATTTGTGTGTGTGTGTGTGTATATATACACATATTGTTCGCTTCACTCCGCTCATTATATGTAAGAAGTCTACCCCGTGAGGTGCTGCCACCTAGCGGTGTGCCCGGGAACTACTTGCCCGCGGCAGTACGAACTGCACGCAAAGACAAGTTCGGAAGATATAGTCTCCAAGCAGACAAAGTGTGGAGCATCTTTTTTTCTCTCCCCAAGTTTTACACACCAATGATGGAGGAGTAGACCTCTAAGCCACCCAGGCCGAGCGAAGGGAGCAGGAAATGGCGTTAGCCAGCCCACCAGGATTTGGAGAGCAACAAGAAAATGCAGCACATTACAGGGCTTATACATTATGCTTAAACACATAATCTTCAAGACACCAGGTACCTCTCTTAATTTATCATTTATGAAGATCCAGCAAAACCATTCAACAGTTCAACCATCAGCAGCAGCTCATCATTCCCATGTTCAAAATTTAACTAACTCAATAACAATAAGTATGTTCCTGCGTTTGGCCTTACACCCCCATCTAATTAATTATATTTTCCCAAATAAATCCTGATTTTAAATTTAACCTATGTACAAATCTCTGCAGTCCTTCACCGCCAGTGGTCTACTCTAAACCATATAAAAAATGGTAGAGTGACCACAATCGCAAACATGGTCCTCCGGGCAGAGATCTGTACCAGTAAATCATAAAAAATGGTCCTCCGGGCAGAGATCTGTACCAGTAAATCATAAACATGGTCCCACGGGCAGAGATCTGTATCAGTTACATAATTTTGGTAAAAATAGTCTTATATTCAGGCAATAAAAAATATATTGATATGGATTTATGAATTAATTGCTATCAAATATTATTATTTTCAATCACATCAAGTCTATACCATTTTGTATTAATTATCATGAACTAATCAGTTTAAAAATTCTCTTCATGATCCAAATCAGACTTGATCATTTTTCAAATGTGTTGCTTAGACTATTTTAATGTTTAAATAATTTCTGTAAATGTTTGAAGACAAATTTAACTCAAGTAATTGACATTAGCCCAACATGAGAACTTACATTCAATTATATTATTAAATTATTCATATTATTGTCTCATGTTCATCTCTCAATTACCTTATAGATTTTATTCTCTATATTTTTAATTGAATCACAATATGTTCTTCAATCATTTATTAATGATCTGGGTAGACAATAAGATTCTCATAAATATCATTTATATCTTTATTTTCTAGATATGTATCACACAGGTATTATTATTAATTCACATAAAGTCAATTCATTTGTTATTCCACACATAAACACCTATTTAAAACACAATTCTTCTTCCACTGTGACTGATCCTCATGGTTTTCTCAAACTAGGGAGGCTTCGCTCAGCTAGCTGTTTCTCCACCTAGACTCAGTCCATAGAGGTAGCAGTTGCCAAGTAAAGTTACAGTGGCCCCGCTCTCGTGACGTCACACTCTCTTTGGTTTCTTTTCGTGACAGTCACCTTATGTATGATGTGTTTTAAATGCTTTTGATTATTTTATTGGTTTTAATTGACTTTAGCTTAGCCTGTTGTATTAATGTAATCCAATCATCTTACTCTGTTTTAATGTTTCGTCTGCTCAGCCCGTTCTCTTCTCAAGTTTTTATTTATTTTGTTGTTCTTATTGGTACCTGAACATTTTCTATCTCTATTTATATCCTTGCTTCTTCCTTTAGCTCTATTGTTCTCATTCTTTTATTTGTTTGGCTAACTCCTTGCTCCGCTCCTGCTCGATCTGGTTGGCTGCTTTGTTTTTGTTTTGAATATGCCTGAAGATCAAGACGCTCAAAGGCGTCAAACGACGAAATCCTCTGATTATCTTAATCAAGCCAACGCACTTGAACGCAAAATGCGCCTTTTAAGGCGCAACATCATTGGAATTGGCGACATTACATTGAAGGACATCGCAGATGACGACATACGTAGCTTCGAGGCGAGATATCTCGTCGCGAAGGAAGAGTGGGAGGAATTCTGCTGCACATGGGACAAACGCGACTCACTACATCTGCTTTTGGGAGAAAGCGATATTTTCCCTAATAAAGATTGGGATGCGGTATACAGCAAGCTACGGTCTGAAATTATCGCTGCTAAAGCCATTCTACTCTCCCTCAAGGACCGCGACTCTTTAAGGAAAGCTGAAAAAACCGAACTGCCAATAATGACCTCCCGCGGTCCCGAGCTCGATAAGATCCCAATTCCCACATTCTCAGGCGACCTCCTACAATGGACCCACTTCAAAGACACGTTCCGCTCCATGATACACGATCGCAAATCTCTCAGCAAAATTGAGAAATTTCATTATCTGATAGCAGCTCTCAAAGGAGAATCCGCGTCATTAGTTTCCAATTTCACCATCGCGGATGAGTCCTACGATCAAGCTTGGGAGAAGGTAACAAAGACCTATGACAACCCTCGAGTATTAGCTCGTCTTCTAGTTCATCGCATCGTGGATTGTGAAGTTACCTCTGCCAAATCGGAACAGCAGAAATATGATAGGTTTCTTACAGGCGTTGCTGATAGTATCGAGGCCTTTAACTCTCTCAAACTCGAGAATCCTTGCGAATTCATATTGTCCACATTAGCCCTGCGCGCTCTTGACGCTGAAACGAGGAAACAATTCGAATTATCTCGAGAGTCCAGCAAGGACCTTCCGAAAACTGAGGACGTAATAACATTCATTCGCCAAAGGAAACTCGCCCTCAAGATGTCACAGGATGTATCAGGAACAAGCTCAAGCAGTAGGTCCTCATCGAACTCTCGTGTTAGCTGCCCCAACAGAAACTCCTCGCGGTACAAAGCGGTTTCATTTCACACCAGCAGCGATTCCTCGGATTCTCAAAGTTCTAAGTCCCGAGAAACCAGTCCTAAGCCCGTTCAATGCCTTTTCTGCCAAGGCGCCCACACCTGTGCGAAGTGCGAAAGATTTAAGAAACTTCCTGTAGAGCAACGGGCATCGATAATACGTTCTTGGAAGGTGTGTTTCAACTGTTTAAAAAAAGGGCACAGAGTTGGAAACTGCCGTTCCAAATTTCGCTGCATCTACTGCAGGAGTAAACACCACTCACTGATCCATCGAGATGATCGTGGAGTCACCAAGGATGAAGAATCAGCTCATGACAAAAGACAATCTCCAGTTGCAGACACTCAAGACAAGTCCTTCATCGGTTTTGGCTCAGCCCAGAAAGCATGCTCAAGGAGCACCGTACTCCTCGGAACCGTGCGCACTTTGATTAGAGGTTCAAGAGGTGATTTCCACACCGCACATGCTCTCCTCGACTCGGGCAGTCAAAATACCTTCATGACTTCCTCTCTCGCAAAGAAGATAGGTGCTAAGATTTGCCCTTCCAAAGTGTCCATCACAAGCCTCGCAGGATCAACCCTACCAGCGCACCTAGTAAAAGGATCCACACACTGCGTTTTAC
Organism: Gonocerus acuteangulatus; assembly: GCA_946811695.1. Taxonomy (NCBI): domain Eukaryota; kingdom Metazoa; phylum Arthropoda; class Insecta; order Hemiptera; family Coreidae; genus Gonocerus; species Gonocerus acuteangulatus. The sequence goes on along the minus strand of OX328123.1, from coordinate 96,849,562 downwards.
GCCCACTCGTTGGAGACAATGAGTTAAAGGTGACACCGTTGGTCATCGATCACATTACATCTGATTTGCCCAGTATCAGCTTACCAACATCACTTTCCAGCAAGCTTATGGATTTACCCTTGGCCGATCACCAATTTGGAGAGTCTAAATCTATCGATATACTCTTAGGAGGAGATGTCTTCCATCAAATAATCTCCGGCGCATCTAAACCCTCTGACATCGATGGTTTGTCATTGTTGCCCACCAAATTCGGACTCGTTGTCGCCGGCACATTGAATGATCACCCCTCTACTTCTCATCACTCATTCTTTATCGAAAGGCATCATTCAATTGAGGATGATATGAAGTTGTTTGGGAGATTGAAGAGCCCAAACCTGTTGACCGAACCGACCCCGAAGATGCCTATTGCGAGGAATTTTACTCGAAGACACTTTCTCGAGATGACGAGGGACGATTTATAGTGAGACTGCCCTTCAAGGAAGGCGTTCCGATCGGCGACAACAGAGATATTGCATACCGCCGTTTCTACGCTCTGGAAACTAGATTCCGAAAGGATCCCGAGTTTTTTCATAAATATTCCGAATTCATGCAGGAATACAGGGACCTCGGACATATGTCACCTGCAACAACTAAGTCCACGTACATCATCCCTCACCATGGCGTTTGGCAGGAGGGCCCCCACGGCGACATGAAGCTGAGGGTAGTTTTCGATGCGTCATGCCCTTCGTCATCAGGTTACAGTCTCAATGACGCACTCCTATCGGGACCCAAGCTACAAGAAGATTTGTGCAACATTCTGATCCGTTTTCGCCTCTATGCCATTCCTCTATGTGCGGACATGGTTAAGATGTATCGCCAAGTTGTCGTTCACGAAGAAGACAGAAAATTCCAGCACATCCTGTGGCGCGATTCACCCAACAAGGCAATCCAGGTAATGGAGCTCAATACCGTAACATATGGGCTTAAGTCAAGCGCATATCAAGCTCTTCGAACCGTAAGGCGACTTGTAGAAATCCATGGGTCAGAATTCCCCTTAGCCGCAAGTCGCGTTTTAGAGAACTGCTACGTTGACGACCTGTGCAGCGGAGCTGACACCTTAGAAGAAGCTCTTCTACTTCAAAACCAGTTACGCTGTTTATTCGCAAAAGGCGGATTTACCCTAAGCAAGTGGGCTTCGACCGAACCGATGCTTCTTCCTGCCAAAGAACAACACAGCGAATCTGTAGCCATCAGAATCGACGACTCCACCAAAATATTAGGTCTACTTTGGCGCTCATCTAATGATTCCTTTTCCTATTCGGTCAAACCCCCTCATCCTTGTCCGGTCACTAAACGGCACATGCTGTCGTCAATATCGCGTATCTTTGACCCACTTGGACTGCTTGCTCCTGTAGTCTTCATCGCCAAGTCATTGCTCCAAGAGGTCTGGAAAGCGAAGACCGACTGGGACGAAGAACTCCCACACGATCTCCAAGATGCCTGGATGGAACTTACAACCGATTGGCTAGCCCTGTCTTCTATCTCGATTCCACGATACATCACTGAACCCCTAGCTGTTCGCCGCTTGGTTGGCTTCTGTGATGCATCATCCAAGGGATACAGCGCTGCCTTATACTTGCACTCCATGAGCTCAGATGGCGAAGTCAAGGTCTCGCTTGTTAAACGCAAAACCAAAGTATCTCCTTTAAAGTTCACATCAATGCCACAACAGTTGCACAAGGATGCCTCGATGAAAAAGGGGACAGATTATGTCCACATTTCACCTTTCTTCGATGAACAGGGGATCCTCAGGGTGGGCGGCAGATTGAAGAATTCACCCAGGAAGATTTCAACCCATCATCAAATCGGGAGACCTCGTGATCCTTGTGGAAAGAAGACCACTTCTAGGACAATGGCCCGTAAGACGAGTCACATTACCCTGGTCGCGACGGAATCATTCGCGTTGTGGATGTCCTAACCCCCACCGGCAAGACTTTAACTAGGGCAGTTACGTCCCTTGTTCCTTTATTTCACGCTGAAACGGAAGATCGTTCAGCTAGTTGAATGTCCAAGTTTGGCTCTTTTGTTTTCGTTATTCTTCTTCATTATGGAATTTGTTTACTTTATCCTTATTTTAAACATTTTTTTTTTGGAAGTAGTTTCAATTTGTATTTGGTACACCTATTCAACGCCACATACATTAGAAGTTTTTTACCCTCATTATTGTATTTTTGTTTATTTACTCTTTTTCATTTCTGTGTTGTTTGTAGGTTGAACCAACTTGTACGCACCCTTGTAATATTTTCTATTTTTATTTTTTGTATTGTAAATTAGCTTAAACTAATTTAGGTGGGCGGTTTGTTCGCTTCACTCCGCTCATTATATGTAAGAAGTCTACCCCGTGAGGTGCTGCCACCTAGCGGTGTGCCCGGGAACTACTTGCCCGCGGCAGTACGAACTGCACGCAAAGACAAGTTCGGAAGATATAGTCTCCAAGCAGACAAAGTGTGGAGCATCTTTTTTTCTCTCCCCAAGTTTTACACACCAATGATGGAGGAGTAGACCTCTAAGCCACCCAGGCCGAGCGAAGGGAGCAGGAAATGGCGTTAGCCAGCCCACCAGGATTTGGAGAGCAACAAGAAAATGCAGCACATTACAGGGCTTATACATTATGCTTAAACACATAATCTTCAAGACACCAGGTACCTCTCTTAATTTATCATTTATGAAGATCCAGCAAAACCATTCAACAGTTCAACCATCAGCAGCAGCTCATCATTCCCATGTTCAAAATTTAACTAACTCAATAACAATAAGTATGTTCCTGTTTTGGCCTACACCCCCCACATCCATTTGATTATAATTTCTGGAATAAATCCTGATTTTCAATTCAACCTATGTACAAATCTCTGCAGTCCTTCACCGCCAGTGGTCTACTCTAAACCATATAAAAAATGGTAGAGTGACCACAATCCTAAACACACATATATATATATATATATATATATATATATATATATATTTATATATATGTGTATATATACACATATATATATATATATATATATATATATATATATTTATATATATATATATATATATATATATATATATATATATATGCATATATATTTGTCTGTTCGCGCTTTCCTGGCCTCAATAATGGTCCGATTTTGATGAAATTTGGTACAAAAATCTTTCGTCTAATTTGAAAGGTCAAAGTCGTTAACCAGCAAAATCCGCCCACCGGAACATGGTTTTTGGAGCGAATGTCGCGCGAAAAAATCGTTCCGCTTACTTCATATGCTTGCAAGTACTCTTTTCCCAAGTACTCGTTTTCCTAGGCTTCTTGGCCTAGGAAAACGAATGAAACTATTTTTAAGGCTTCTTCGTTAATATTCCAAATAACGATTAATTTTAAGGCGATAGCTTTAACTGTTTTCGAGAAAATTGGAAAAATAGTTGTTGAATAACGTTTTTGGTTTGGTTACTTAAAATCATGGGATTCAGATGAAACTTTTTCTGAATGTTCGAATTTCATCAAAACTCATGTTGAAATTTTGGTTACGTTTGGAGATAAGAAAGGGTTAGAATAGAATATTTTATTAACAGGCATGAAATGTTGTGGGAACTTTGTATACTTTCCTTAATATCTCGAAAACGGTTGAGAATCTTGGTAAGCGGAAGGTTACCATTCGAAAGCCTAATAAATGTTCTACAAAAAAGGTTTTCAAGAAAGTTTTGATTAGGCGATGTTAATAGGAGAAATAAGTGCTTATAACTTTAAAGTAATTGATTTCGTTTATTCGAACGGTTCTTTTTGTCTGTTTGTATTCCTTGTTATTTTTTAATTGTTAATAGTTGCATAATGTATTTGACAATAAAAGAGGTTAAGTAAAATAAGAAAAAGAATTTATTATTAGAAAAATAGCTTTCCAAGAGAGAGATTCGAAGACCTTGACTACATTCAACTGCCTCTATGTTGGCCGACCCAGACAGGTAAGATCATAAATCAAGACCTTTCAAGAAAGGTGGAACCAAAATAATAACTGTTTCTATTTTAATCTTTCAAAATGAGACAGATAGGAACAGAATCGCGCTGAGATGATGCAGTTCCTGTGAGTCGGACTTTTTTTTTTTTTCGAAGTTGTAATAGTGCGGAAAAGTTGCGAATTATACAGAGAAATGAATAAAAGAAAACAAAAATTATCAAAATCGGTTGCCATCTTCCGATCGTGCATATGCTTCGAAATTTGACAAAATATAAAAAATTTTCCTTTTTGCGACTATTTTTAAAATTTTTGAATTTGATTATTTCGTAATATAATAGTTTTAACGTCTTTGAATAGAGCCTAAAACACTGTATTTTAATTTGGTTTAGATCAGTTGATATCTTTTAGTCGTGCATAGGGCTCAAAATTTGCCCAAATTTCGAAAATTTGACATTTTTAAGAGTTATGTTATGTATCTTTAATATACTTTTTTTTTAAAACGTAATAGTTAAATTGTTTCTATTTTTGAACATAAAAACATTGCGTTTTATCATGGTGTAAATAAATTAACAAATTTTCACCGCAGAATGACGCCAATGCTACAGAAAAACTGGACCTAAGAAAAAAAAAATAGTTTGGCCTATGACATGATGGGCAATAACAATTATAACAGGCATGCTACATTTCCACTTTCTGTATTTTTTTTTTCTGTTTTTTACGGCGCATCGACATAAATCTTGGCCATTAGCGCCGACGTGCAACTAGGAATTTTCTCAGCGAGCCCTGAGATGAGAAAAATTCTGGCGCCGGTGGGGATCGAAACCACCTTCTCCCGCTTATGAATCTAGCGCGCTAGCCACTAGACCACGGGAGACCCCTTTCTGTATACTTAAAAAGCTTCAATATTTAAGTTGCAGAATAGTTTTTAACAATAAAGTTACGTTTATAACAAAAAGAAAAAACATAGCTCTGTATAAAATAACGTTGTGTTTTATAAAATACTGTATTGATGATCTGACATTTTCTCTTAGCCAGGAATACTAACTATTCCTTGACTAAATTAAGTTATGTATAGAATTGACGCAATTTTATGTTTTTATTTTAGCAGAATGGAACGTTTGAATTTTTAATACAAATGTTAAATTCTTAAATAATGTAGTATTATTTATTAAATGGGAATAAATACAGTACAAAAAGTCTTTAATCCCCCCCCCCCCCCTTTCGGAAAGGAATATTATGAAGGAATTCATAGGTTCCTTTCCATAAGGGCAGCCCTTTCGGCTCTTTATTAGCGCGCCTAAAGTGACCATCAATCAAAAGAGGCCTACCACTATATGATCCAAGCTATATTGATGGTCGGAGCAGGGCTATAGAAAAATGAGCGACCTCCGTGGCTATATATTATCCCCTGGTCGGCGGACCCTGACGAAAATTGTGGGCGGAAAAAGAAGGTTCCAGGCTGAAGGCTGATCTCCTGCCTTTACGTGTTCGTCCATTAACTCCCTGCCTTTTCACTTCTCCGTCTGAACGTCTATTCTCCTCTTTATTGCATCATTGTAGGCACAGTTTACAATCATTCGTGGAAAACTCTTTAGAGAATTTCACGGAAAAAATCCTTTTTTTTCAATAAAATTATTAAGAAATACAATCATTCGTAACTTGCTCCGCTCCAGCACAATATATTTATTTTTAATACTGATAATGATATCATTTTCTTGTAAAAAGTGAAGTTAATAAACAATTAATGATTGATGTAAAATGAACATAGAACTATAAAGAAATAAATAGGAATTTAACATATAATAGTACTAAAAATGATTCCAATGACCCTGTAGTCGAAGAATGTTTTTTTCATGAATTTTTTAATGTTTCGATAAACTATTAGTCCTTGTTGACGGGGTGATTAGTCAGCTGATACGGGGTTTTCTAACTAACTCAGATAAGGACAATCCATTTGGATAAGTTTTCCCGTCTCAATTCGCCCTTGATACAATCTGGGAGGTCTCTTATCTTGAGTGTGTACATGGGTTCCTCGGACATGGGGATTACTCCATGAATGACCGATAACAGGAAATGAAGAAGATGGCCGTTTGGGAATGGCTGCCAGTTTTTTTGCCAGTTAATGAGACATAGCCTTTTTCATTAGGTAAGAAAATCGTTAAATGATACAGTAAAGACAGTTTCGGTTACCATCCCTAGTGCGCTAGTGGCCTAGACGTCGAAGCGCCGTAAAAAAAAGAAAAAAGCTTAGAATCGAATTTAGAATTTTCTCCATTTTCCTCTAGAATGGTTATAGATACGGTTAAGATAAGAATGTCCACAATTCAGAACATATATGTATGTGATGAGAATACCGGTTGTTTAAAATTTTGTGTATGAGTAAATATATATATAACATTTTAATCAACCGGTATTCTCATGACATACATATATGTTCTGAATTGTGGACATTCTTATCGGCGCTTTCGGCGTAAAAAGGTCCATTGACGTCATAAGCGTGTTTTGACCCTACAGAGGGAGAGAAGAAACGCGCTAAAGGCCCAAATTACTTCCGAGAATTTAGGGAAAGGCAAAATTGTCCTCGAGTGAGGAGGTTCAGACTGCGTCCCGTGATCACAGAATATTTTCAATAGATATGAGGTCAACATTTAAAAAAACCTTCCCAGTGATTTCTGGGACGGCGGTTCCGCTGAAGCAATAAGGCAATATATATCTAGAGAACTGAATAATTCATGATCTTTATATTTTGTATTTCTATAAACCCCATGCTCGTTTCAGTGTCAGAAACATTTCTATACTATGGTTACGACTTTATTCGTTTACCCGTTTTTTTTTTATGTTCTATAAACTTATTCCAGATTAGGGGGTCTTCAAATCTTATTTGATTTTTTGGTGGTACGTTCCGGCTCACGCCATTATCAATATCTGCAGACTCGACCCCTCTAGTACTGAAGTCTCAAAGAAAAAGAAAATAAGATTTGAAGAAAACCTATATATATATATATATATATATATATATATATATATATATATATATGTATATATATATATATATATATATATATACATGTATATGTTAGTATTAAATCTGTCCCGCTTGCTTACAGCCCTGATGAAGGCTTGAATTTCAAGCCGAAACGTCGGCAACAATAAAACCATTTTCACTAGTAAAATGTAGTTTTATTAAGAAGTAATGACCGAACCCCGACAATTCCTACCTTCGCATCATCAACGGTCAAAGGTCTCCTCTCAAAGAAAAAATGACTTGCGTTTGGAAAAATGCTCATAAATGCAAACTTGAAAAATTGCAAAAAAAGTATAACATTTTATGCTACAAATTTAAAATATATTATTAATTCGACGGTTTATTAACAGAAACTGTTAGGAAGAACTTCTCTTAGAGACGAACAAGAAAGATTTAAGTCTCGCAACGACGATGCGCAATATATGTACGAAGTAATATATTAATGAATGGTCTTATTCGATACTTTATTTAAGGCACTAAAGACTATTCTAACGGGATTAGACTTGCGACAAGCTGCATCGTCCACAATCCAAGAGAAAAGTCTCAAATCTGAAAAGTCCGACTCGCAGGAACTGCATCATCTTAGCGCGGTTCCATTCATATCCCTAGTGTCATTTTGTATACTTAGAATAGAAACAGTTATTACAAGGTAGGGATTGTCGGGGTTCGGTCACTGCTACTTAATAAAACCATTTTTACGATAAAATGTAGTTTTATTAAGTAGCAGTGACCGAACCCCGACAATCCCTGCCTTGCATCATCTACGGTCAACGATCTCCTCTCAATGAAACAGTTATTACTTTGTTTAGATCATTCTTAATGTAAAGACATATTCCAAAGAAAAGCAAGATTGTCGGCAAGGCACAAGAAACTATTCTAAGCGAAAATTACTCTTTCCAACGTCCCAAGTTTCTCTCTACGAAGACTCCACCAAGAATTTGTTTCTAATTGACTTAACTTGCTTTACTAAAATATCCATTTTAGTGTTAAATGCAATTAAAACACTAAACTACTCATTTTACTGTTAAATGCAATTAAACAAAATAAAATTGTACAAGAAAATGGGAAAGTATTATTATGTTATTTTTTAATGTATTACGCCACATACAACCACAAAATATAATTATATTTCTAGCATAGCATTTGGCTTTATGACTTCCTACAGGTACAATATCTGTCATCTCTCCTAGGATGCATCTTGATTTATGAAGTGCAATAACACCTACCTGAAGCCCAGTAGCTCCACACGCGCAGGTGTCTGACCCTACACAGAGTCTAAACATTCTCTTTCTGCAGGAACTGCGTCATTTTAAGACGTATCCATTCTCATCCATATTGTCATTTCGAAAGTTTAAAATAGAACTAATCTTTTTTTTTTATTATTATTTCATGAAAACTGTTAACACCCACAGGTTAGAAGCGGAAATTCCTCAATCTAAAGCAAGACTCTCAAAGTCAATTCAAAATACAAACACGCTTCTCAATTACTTGTCATGTTTTATTGAAAAAAAAATGCAATCAAAATAACAGCAAGATATTAAAAACTAAGGCAAACCGAGAAAAAAAACAATTAAGAACAAAGGTAAACAGAGATAAAAAAAATCTCTTTCTCTTGGCAAGCTATATTTCTAACAATGAATTGTTTTTCTTATTTTACTTAATCTGTTTTATTGTCAAATACATTATCCAACTATAAGCAATAAAAAAAAAACAAAACAAGGAATAAAAACAGGCAAAAAGAACCGTTCGAATAAACGAAATCAATTACTTCAAGTTTTAAGCACTTATTTCTCCGATTGACATCGCCTAATCAAAACTTTCATCAGAACCATTTTTGTAGAGCATTTAGTGAGCTTTCTAATGGTATTCTTCCGTTTCCCAAGATTATCAACCTTTTTCGAGATATTAAGGAAAGTATACAAAGTTACCAAAACTTTTTATGTCTGTTAATAAAATATTTTATTCTAACCCTTCCTAAACTCCAAACGTAACAAAAATTTCAACATATTAGTTTTAATGAAAGTAGAACATGCAGAAAATGTTTCAACTGAATCCCATGATTCTAAGTACCCAAACCAAAAACGGCATTCAAAAACTATTTTTCCAATTTTCTCGAAAACGGTTAAAGCTATCGCATTTAAAATGGTTTCATTCGTTTTCCTAGCCCAAGAAGCCTATAAAACGAGTACTTACAAGCTTATGAACTCAAAAAAACGTAAGCGTTACGATTTTTTTTGCGCGAATTTTGCCCCAAACGCCATCTTCCAGTGGGCGGATTCTGCTGGTTAACGAACTTGACCTTTTAAATTGGACGACGGATTTTTGTACCAAATTTCATCACAATCGAACCATTAGGGAAGCCAGAAATGAGCAAACATACAAATATATATATATATGTGCAAATTTGAACCACCGTTATTTTCGGTCTCTAGGGGTTCTGAAACGCGAAATTTTCTAGTCGGCGCTTCCGGATTGTTTCATTGTATCAACCTTATAAGCAGGGTTCCTCCCTATGGGGGAGGGAGGAACCGCGCTAAAAACGAGATGTTGCTGTAGAAGTAATGATTATTACACATTCATAAATACATTATAAAGTGATGTACTTTGATCTTGTTTCGCTTTCTCCTCAGTGTGCGAATTCCTAAATTATACATAGGTTTACCTACTTCTCGATTTGGATCCATAATAAGGAGGTTTTGACTACATCAGCGTAATATTGAATCTAAATTATATTCATGTAAGATTCATGAAATACCATTATCCTACACAAATATTTTCATGATTTCCGCAATATGTGTTAGCTTTATTCACCAAGCGATCAGCAGAAGTTATTGATTTCAAACATGGGTAAGTAAAATTCGGGAAAAAAATTCACACTCTAATCTGAGAGATTTACATGTCATAACTCTTCTTTGAGTCTATTCACTTCCCAGGGAAATAACGTTCCATACAGAATTAATTATTAGGCTGTACCGTATGAAATGTCAGTTTTGCACTTGCCGATTTCCTTCAAATGTCTTGAAACTGTCGTGGCTCCTACTCCGAGTTCTTTGGCATAATCCCTAGTGCTTTTTGAGGGACAAGCTTCAACCCTTTCTTTCAGGTGGTCATTGTCAAGCTTGGTTTCTGGCCTTCCTCGCTCCTCGTTGTTAAGGTCAAAATTTCCACATCGAAACCTGGAAAACCACCGGTAAACAGTTCGTTCGTACACCGTTTCCTCCCCGAACGACGTGTTAATGTTCATACACGCCTCAGCAGCGCTATGACCGAGCTTAAATTCATAACGAAAAATAATACGGATTTCCGTTGAAGTCATAATTTAAGTTTTATTTTTTCCCAGAGGATCGTTCTCACAAAACAGTACGCAATTTACTGATTCAATAATATGAATAAAAGAGCTTTAATTCTATATGAATAACTATGATGTTTGTAATTATTGAAATAAAAAAGAGAAATGATTAAATCGCAAAGTAAACAAAACTGACATTTCATACGGTAAAGCCTGATATTACAGTTGGGTGACGAATTACTTATTGCACTTTACGATAAATTGTTTTGATGAGGCTTTAAATTTGTCTAAGCACTATCATCAAAACTGCTGACACGGTTAATGAAATATTTATTATAGTACTGCGTTGGAAAAAGGAAAAAAATATATAACAGTGTCCGAGTAAGCTGGTTTCGTCAAGATTTAATAACGGAGAGTGTGAAAAATTGAGGTCAACAATAATTCTTTATTGATCCCAGTAATTCCAGGAAGGATTCTTTAATTAATGAAAAACACAGAAGTTTATGTGATAAAGAAGAATTCTGAAGTACTCTTAAAATTTCAAATCGTCACGAACCAGGTATTTCCTAAGCCTTGAGAATGTGTTTAAGTTTAATATACGATTATGATGGACGATCGAAAAAAGGACTTCTAGATGTTTATAATCTCTGGTTTCCTAAGTCATCTAGAGACCTGCAAGTGATTTTTAAGATGGAAATTGAGTAATTCAAATTAAGTACTTTGGGTTCTATGGTGGTTGAACTACTACACTATTCTAATTCGAACGATCCATTGCAGACATCTGGATTCTGTTGCTGAAATCCAACTTACCTGAAACTCTTCCCATATTCTGTTTGGCGTCAGTTGGATATCAGAGGTTCTGACAATAAATCGATTGGGAAATGTGAACTTTTGCGTGAGGAAACGCGCTAAATCACCACTAAACTCATTAATGGAGATTATGCCATAAACAGTAGAATAATTCTTTGTGCTCATCTTATCTAATTTGATGTGATAACTCTGTAACCGATGACATTAAGGTTTCATAAAAATTATTATTGATTTTAATAAAACATGAATGTTTACAGAGAATCTTGTGGGAAAAATTAATTCGTTTGTCCTTTAGGGTTCCACTAAGAAGCAAATTCCTGAAGCCAGTCGAGTTACCATATAGTATGAAATAATGAACCTCTCGAACAATATCAACATTCTCCTCTTTTTCAAGTCATTTTGGATAGGTATTGATATAAATACACTCCACGTGCCTTTGAGCAGTGTGAAATATATGTTGAAGAAAATCTTGTTTTTTCTTCCTTTTTCCTTTATTATGATCTATAGCTAAAATATTGGATGTGGTTTATTTTTAGAGGTATGTGCCTGAGCATGCCGAGCTTTATCTGCTGAAAATTGAGCCTTTCAAGTTTTTGAGGCAGAAGGATTCGATTTTGTAATTTCCCACTTGAACTGACCCACGCCAGCAGCTTTAGGCTCCTGCACGAGCACTGAAAGTTACCGTTATTATACAAAGTGCAATCGTTAGTCTATCAAGGGAATAGATAGTATATTTGAATTGAAACTGTCAAATGGCTTATGGAATCCATTAAACTGTTGTGTAGGAGTTGAGGTCCAATCTAGGCATATTATGCATCTGACAGCGGTATTGCATTATCCAGCTGTGCTTCAGTCTGCTATGATTGTCCCAATTATCAATAGACCCTTGATCGATGAAACAGCCAAAATGTGGTAATTTCTTGTTACTTCAAAAATAGAAAACAATGAGTTTATAGTTCAAATAGACTTACAAGGAATTCGTGGAGGAAGGCTTGGTCTCTACTCAGGCGCTAAATGATTCCGATTCAGCGATGAAAATATTTTAATACAGTGACTTAACTATCTCCACGAGAAAAAGATCGTCCCAAAAATCCTCGACAAGAATTGGGCACTTGAAAAATAACGTTACACCATATTTATGTTCGTCATCCCTCAGCCCTTAAGATTAACACTTTATAGCTCTGATGATGGTGAGAGCTGCTGAAAGCACATATAAATAAACAATTGTGCAGGTAATTTCTACTGAACATTGTTTGATACGTGAAAATATTAGTAGAGCGTAAGGCGGAAGAATCTGGTTCAAATTCAAGCCTGATAAATTTAATATTTTAAAATTAAGTCAATGACGGCGTAATATTTAATGGTTCAATAAATTTGAAAATCCTTGAAGAATTTTCGTTAGTCAATATGTCACATTTATACTAGTCAAAATGAACGAATATAATACATATATTCAAATCGTATATTAAGGTTTAGGGATCAGTTAAAGCCTTTTTTTTTATTATTTATTTTTTACCTTATTTAAAAAAAAAAAAAACCTTTAATTTGCGCGAAACAAAAACTTCTTATTGGCATAGGTGAAAATAAACCTATATGAAATACATTTTTTTTTCTTTCTGCCTCCTACTGATTCCGATAGGTCTAATGATTTTTAAAATTTCATTTTGTGATAACTTTTTCTTCAGAAGAATGGCTAAAAACATTCTTCTGGAATGCTAAATGTTTATTTTCCGTTAAACGAAATTTTCTGCGCGGCTTCATTAATTGTGAATACATTGTCCCGTTTACGAAATGAAATTCAATTTAGAAATTGCACGACATAAATTGTTATATTTTTTTTACGTTGAAGAATTGTTAAAACTCAGTATTTATTTAGCTCTAATCCGCGAAAAAAGAACATATTAATAAATGAAAGAAAAAGTAAGCCTACAGCTTAGAATATTTTATTTACTTTTTTTTTAATATAAAATTTATTAATAAAAGATAAAGGAATGGGGTTTTGAGTAAAGGGGATTTCAGATTCTTATTTATCCACAAAGCTACGAAAATCAGATCGTAATGCTAATAGCAGAGGAATGGTTATTATTCATTCCAAAAATATTTATTTTCCAATTAGAGGGTTTCACACTAACCAATGTTTTGGTGAAATCAATGAGATAACGTAACTTTTTCCTTCAACTTGGCAACAATAGCCAAGTATAAAAAAAGCTGTGGGTTGCTTTGTGGGGAATATATCAGTGACAGACTGAGCCCGTATAGCTACTACATCAAAGGGATAGACCGTGGAAATCTCTAGGTAAAACTATATCCTGAAGCGCCATGAAGTATAATTATATGTATATAAAACTCTTAGTTATTACAAAATATGTCCTGTTTCCACCACCGACATTCACGTGAATTGCAATATGAAGAATTTATAATTGTCATATGGTTAAAATAAAAGTTACTTAAACACACTATTAAGCAAAGCAGTAACTTTTCCCAGATGCATCGTTAAACAGGACTTTCTGTCAAAATACATAGGAAATAGCAAATTTTAATTTAAGGTAGAAAGGAATGAAGCAGTTGATTTTTGTTTCGAGATCTCTACAAAGCTAACAGTACACCAAAGAACCACTACCGAACTGCGGAAATAGGTGTAATGTTACAAGGAGTTGGCGGGTCTTCCTTGGCAGGAGATGGCCACAGGAGAAGTTGAACTCTAGATGGCGTCCAATTGGACGTGGACATTGTACAGGAAGGTTCGCCTTAATACAATTATTATTACTTATTGAGTTTTTTGGCTCCTGAAGAGGCACCTGAGGTGTGAAACATGTAGAGCAAGTACAAATAAAATAAATTGACGTTGTTAGTTCTCTTTTATTGACCTTCCGCATGAAGAATATTCGATTCAAGAAGATTGGGTGTCTATTAAATATAAATATAAACAATATATATGTATATATATATATATATATATATATATATATATATATATATACAGGGCGTTCAAAACTCGATTGTCACCCCCCTTTTTTCCCACAATTTTTGAAATTTAAAAACGAAACTTGGTGGGTCTTAACGTGGTCGAATGAACTTTCATTGGACCTATTGCACGACCTCTCAACTTTCTCCAGAGACCCTAACTCTGGAATCTCCAATAGAAAGGGGTTATTTATATGACGCATTATTGTAGAGAATTGAATTTCATGTCGATTTTATATTTGCCATTTTTTCGCTAAAGCGCACCAATGAGTAACAAATTGCCAAAAACCAACAAAACCCTTGTTTTTCGTCACTTGACTGCCAATAACATAAAAAGTATGTTCGTAATGAAAAAAGTAGTTGATATAAACGTTGTAGAGGATTAAATTTACTTTCCAAAAAGTACCTTTGAATGCCTGAAATGTTAATAGGAATGGAGCAAAACACACTCTTGTTTTTGAAGTTTTCAAAAAAGTTTATTATCAACGTGATTTACGCTTCAGTAAAACTTAATAAACATTTCCTAAACTATTTTTGCTCCACCTAGTTTTAGATTTAAGAACGCTTGAAGATAAAATCAAATTCAATTACTTTATAAAGGCATTAAAATAATAAATTTAAAGCAATAGAACTCACCTAATGATTAGAATTATTTTTGTGTTGGACGATTTTTTTTTGTTTTTTTTTTACGGCGCCTTGACAACTAGGCCATTAGTGCCGACATGCAGGGTGCAGCGAGGAATTTTCCCAACGAGCCGCCAACCCTGTATATATATATATACATATATACATATATATATATATATATATATATATATATATATATATATATATATATATATATTTATATATATATATATATATATATATATATATATATATGAGTGATGCTGATGAGGAAAAGGGTTGAAAAGGGGGGGGGCTATAGGGGATTGGGAACCTTATTAGCTGTTGCCCAGGCATGTATATTATAAAGATCAATTTGTAACTTGTCCATAGCGTCTCGTAGTAATCAAGGATTAAAGGACAGATTGATCTGTGGGTCGTCTGGGTAAAAAAGAATGGACTATGGAAAAAGAAAGATCATTAATCTATAAAGAAAATAATGTTTGGGAAAGAAAATGAGAGGCCTTGGAACAGGAAACTAAAAAGAGGAACATGGCTTAACGGAATCTGTCAGGAATGACCATGTACTGGGATTAATTGGATAGAAAGAATTGGAACCAAGAGATGGCCCTGATTACTGTCGTTTGAGAATGAAACAAATGCATGGAAAGGAAACAAAATATATTTTATGACGCGTTTTAATTTGTGTTAAACATTGTGGGCCTCAAATTCGATGGAATGAAATGAATAGACAAAAATGCATTTTTATTCTAGTTATGTTTCTAGTATGACCTTCTTGAGAAACCTCTTTCTATCTCACTCTCGGTCTGTCTCCCTCTCTCCCTCTCTCCCCCATGTAAATGGCGTATACCGAACTAATAATTGGAGTCTACAGCGATGGGGTCACTGATCTCCAATTTTTCCATCCAATTTTTTTTTTTTTTTTTTGTGATTCTACATCGAAAAATAGTCGACACGTGTCCGAGCGTTCCGTCCAATGCGCCTTAGGAGCCGAGAAATAAAATAAAATAGGTTGAAAGTGCTTTATTTTTTATATCGTGTTTAGAAAATGATATCGACATGGTTCTTTCACCAATTCATTTGTTTTATAGAGTAGATTAAAAGAAAAAGAAAATCGTTAAACAATAATTTATATTTCGTCAAATATATTCAAAAATATGCTTACGTTTTCAAGTAAACTAGTATTATACATTTTTTTACAAAAAAAAAAAAAAAAATAATAACAGATTTAAAATCAGCACCCCAAAAAACCCTAATGTGGTGAATATCATTGAAAACAAAAAATAATGATTTTTCCCAGTCTGGAAGAGGCTAAAAATTTGTGAGCGAAAAAGTAATGTGGCGTTTGAAATTAAATATCTCCCCTTGACATAATCCGATTTTTACGCCATTGAAATCTTTCAAAAGAAGAAAGACTCCTTTTCCTAACCATATAAATGACCATTGTATTATCTCAAAAGGTACTTGCAAAAAATAGTTCTCAAAATAAAAATAAAATGTAAACTTTTTTGCACATAACGTCAATCCCAGAACTCATAGAAACAAGCCGATTGGAAGGAAATGTGTCACATTAAGACCTTTATCGGCCATCCAAGTTTGGTTTGAATTGGGTAAATATTCGTTGAAATATGGCCGGATTGTTGAATCTTTAACAAAATTCTAAGGGTCCCTCCTTAGCGAAATTTAAAATACATTTTTTTTAAAATTTGTTTAATATTCCCAAAAATTGAATTTTAGGGGTTTTCAATGTGCTAAAAACGTTTTTAAATAAAAAATTGTTTTACATACTTCACTCTATAGATGTCATTATTCTGCCAAAATATTCCACCTACCTACATTTAAAAAGTTATCGATTATAAAAAAATGTTTGATTTAAAAACGGATGTCAGATTCGTTTTTAGCACATTGAAAACCCCCTAAACTCAAATTTCGGGAATATTAATAAAATAAAAAAAAATGTATTTTAAATTTCGCTAAGGGGGGGGACCCTTAAAATGTTGTTAAAGATTCAACAATTCGGCCATATTTCAAAGAATATTTACCCGATTCAAACCAAACTTGGAGGGTCGATAAAGGCCTTATATGTGACATATTTCCTTTCAATCGGCGTGTTTCTACGAGTTCTGGTATTGACGTTATATGCAAAAACGTTTACATTTTATTTTGAGAGGCATTGTTTGCAAGTACCTTTTGAGATAATACAGTAGTCATTTATATGGTTAGAAAAAGGAGCCTTTCTTCTTTTGATAGATTTCAGTGACGTAATAATCTCAAGGGGAGATATTGAATTTCAAAACGTCACATTACTTTTTCGCTTACAAATTTTTAGCCTCTTCCAGACTGGGAAAAATCATTATTTTTTGTTTTCAATGATATTCACCACATTAGGGTTTCTTGGGGTGCTGATTTTAAATCTGCTTTTTTTTTTTTTTTTTTTTTGTAAAAAAAAATGTATAATACTAATTTACTTGAAAACGTAAGCATATTTTTGAATATATTTGACGAAATATAAATTATTGTTTAACGATTTTCTTTTTCTTTTAATCTACTCTATAAAACAAATGAATTGGTGAAAGAACCATGTCGATATCATTTTCTAAACACGATATCAAAAATAAAGCACTTTCAATCTATTTTATTTTATTTCTTGGCTCCTAAGGCGCATTGGACGGAACGCTCGGACACGCGTCGACTATTTTTCGATGTAGAATCACAAAAAAAAAAAAAAAAATTGGTCCAGATCGGTGACCCCATCGCTGTATACTCCCCATGTAAATAGCACAACAAAATTGTGGCCGTTACTTTACTTGAAACTGTGATTATTTTTATGGTAACATACAATAGAATAGAACATAACGTAACCATAACATAACACAACATTGAATGAATTGCAACAAAAGTGAAAAACATGTGTTATAACCATCTGGGTTCTAAGCAACAACAATTATAGACAGAGAAGTGAGAAATGCTTAGATATTACACATCTCCCCCTCCCTCTGAAGCCAGTCTTTCTCTCAGCTGGTCTGCGTGTCTGCGATGCACCTTTCCGTCAAATTCAACTTCGTATGATAATTTCCCGGTCCTCTTTATTACTCTCCCTTCCTTATAGCCTTTTCCGTCGTTCTTCCGTACCCAGACATCTTGTCCGTCTTGGAACTCTTTCCATTTCTTTCCTTTGTCAGCATACTTCTTTTCTTTTGTATGTTTTTCCTGGATTGATA
Organism: Gonocerus acuteangulatus; assembly: GCA_946811695.1. Taxonomy (NCBI): domain Eukaryota; kingdom Metazoa; phylum Arthropoda; class Insecta; order Hemiptera; family Coreidae; genus Gonocerus; species Gonocerus acuteangulatus. The sequence goes on along the minus strand of OX328123.1, from coordinate 96,831,655 downwards.
TCTCTAAAGAAGGGTTTAATAAAGTCAATTTTGTCTGCAATTGTCGTGCAATACATGAGCTCTGCTGGTGTGCGGTCTGTTGTCTTGTGTATCGATGTCCTGTATGATAATAGAAATCTGTTGAGTCGTGTATGGATGTCCAGTTTGTCGTCCTTGGAAGCAATGAATCGAGTCTTGAAAGTTCTTACCGTGCGCTCTGCTAGACCATTGCTCTTCGGATTTTTTTTTTTTTTTTTTTTTTCTCTGAATACATGTTTATTTAAAATCTGTACAATAAAATACAATAATTAATTGTGCTGGTAAATGAATACATATCAGTGTAGAACAGAATATGGAAGGAGCCAAACATTATCGACACTTCCTATTATATCTTTATATTTATTTTTGGTGTCTTTAACCGCTGTTAGTTTAGCTGGTCACGGGGCCAAAGTCTCTTAAGCCTCCTGGGGAGGTTTTTAGGATGGGTCTGGGTGGAAAGGGATTGACCTCTAGGATTTGGGTGGGATGACAACTTGGAATGAAAGGTTAGGAATCGGGATTTGGCGAGATCGTTTACGAAAGGAATATTAAGGTCGTTGTGTAGGGTTTTGTTGGAGACATAAAAGGGAGCATTAACTATTCTACGAAGGACTTTGGATTGGAATGCTTGTATTCGTTGTATGTTTGAGTTTTTCGCTGTTCCCCATAATTCAAGTCCGTAAGTCCAGATAGGTCTAATTATAGTTTTGTAAATTGTGAGTTTGTTTTGTGTCGTAAGCTTTGAAGTAGGTCCAAGTAGTCGTCGTAGGAGTCCATATCTCCTGTTTAGCTCTTGTCTTTTCAGTCGTGTGTGTGGGTTCCATGTGAGTCTGCTGTCTAGTAGGAGTCCCAGGTAACGTACCTCATTTGATGTTGGAAGTTGACTGCTGCAAACGAATACAGGAGGGCAGGCGCTCCTATTAAGTGTAAATGTAACATGGAAGCACTTTTCTAGGTTCACTTTAATTTTCCACAAGTTGCACCATTTCTCGACAGAGGAAGAGGAAAAGATGGCTGTATCATCGGCGTAGGTCGTAATGTGTGTAGTTGGATGGGTGGGGATATCTGCCGTGTACAGGAGGTAAAGGACAGGACCTAGGATGCTGCCTTGTGGGACGCCTGAGGATATGGATCGAGAGGAGGACAAGGTAGTACCAGACCTTGCTTGAAAGGAACGATTTGAGAGGTAGGATTGAAGGATGAGGTAATATGTGTGAGGTAAAATACGCTTTACTTTGTATAACAACCCCGGGTGCCAAACCCGATCGAACGCTTGGGCGACGTCGAGGAAGGCACTCGTACAGTAGTTTTTACATTCAAGCGCGTAGGATATTGTGTCAACAACGCTAAAGCATTGTTGAATAGTGGAGTGCCGGGAGCGGAAACCGAACTGGTGGTCAGGAATGGAATTCGAGGATGTAACGATGGGAAGGATTCTCTTCAGAAAAAGTTTTTCAAAAACTTTGGACATGATTGGGAGTAAGCTTATAGGGCGATAAGAGGATGGTGTATTTGGAGGTTTTTGGGATAAGAATTATTATGGAGTGTTTCCATGGTTTGGGGAAGTGAGTAGTTCTTAGGATTGAATTGAAGATGTAGGTAAGGAAGATTATCGCTTTCTGGGGTAGGTTTTTTAGGATGAGGGATGTAATGAGGTCATACCCAGGGGATTTCCTGGGGAGATGCTTAATGATGTATTTTACATCTGCAGGATGAAAAGCTTTGGGAGGAGGGGAGAGGGGAAGAGGGTGATCACGGTAATCGTGCACCAGCTGGTCGTGGATAGAATTAGTATTTGGGTGCGGAGAAAAAGTGGATTCGAGGTGTGCGGCAAAAACGTCGGCCTTATCTTCATCGCTCCTTGCCCAGCTGCCGTCACTGCGTTGGAGAGGATGTGGAACGGTATGGAATTTTAGGATTTTACGGGTAGCGGTCCAAAGGGAATTATCTTGTGTGGATAGGGTTTGAAGATAATCATTGAAGGATTTTGATCGATGTTCGGAAAGAGCCTGTTTTAAATTTCGACAGAGTCTGTTGAACGAGGTACGGTGAGAGGGATAGCGGGTTCTCTGCCAGAGAGCTCTTGCTCGGCGCTTGGCGGTAAGGAGGTTCTGGATGTGAGCTGGAAGCTGAGGTTTGGGATTGAAAGGAAGGTGTGTTCTTAGTCTACATGATTTTGAGACACTGTCCTGTATGAGCTTTGTAAACGTAAGAACAGCAGTGTCGACATCTGAGGGGGTTTTGAGAGGGATAGTGAGGTCTATGGAAGCGGCGAGGATTTCTTGAAATAATTCCCAGTTGATAGGACCTTGGATGAGGCTAGGATACTGGGCACGAGGTTGAGGAACGGTATCTAGCTTAAGGAGAATGGCTGAGTGATCGGAGGATAGATCAAGCAGTGACTGCACTGAATAGGATATACTTCCTAAGCAAGAAGCGATGAAGAAATCGACCAAGTCTGGAGTTCGAGAGGGATCTGTAGGCCAGTAGGTGGGAGAGTTTGTGGAAATGGATTCGTAGTTTTGGGATTGAAGGATGTCGTATAGGATTCTGCCACGGAAGTTTGTGAGACGGCTTCCCCATCTGGGATGTTTTGCATTAAAATCAGCCCCTATAAGGAAGCGAGGACCAAAGGATCTGAATAGTGAGAGGAATTCAGGATGGTGGATGGTACTATTAGGGGAAAAATATGCAGCCGATACTATGAAATTCTGAGAGGAAAGGGAAAGGGATATTGAACTTACCTGAAAATTGTCTGTCGAGATTGTGGAGTGAAGAAAATGAGCCACTGTGTTCTTCACAAGTACAGCTGCTCCGTTGTGGGCTACAGTTGGGTGATCGGCCCTGTAAGATACGTATCCTGGGACTGAAAAATGGTGTTTGTTGAGTAAGTGTGTTTCCGTTATCAGTGCAATGTCGATGTCCTTTTCTGTGAGTAGAAGTTCCAGTTCAAGTCGTCTTGTTGTAAGTCCGTTTGCATTCCATAGAAGTATGGTAAGAGGAGCAGTGGGTGGGATCATTTAAGTAGTTTGGGGAGAAGGTCGGTTATAAGGGAAGTCATAAGGGAAATAAGTGGGGTTAACAAGGTTTCTAGTTTGTTGAGGAATGCGGACATCATGGTGAATGGGTCTTGTGATTTTGGAGGATTAGGTGTCTTGGGAGTTTGTTCAACGTTTTTAGAGAAATCATTTATCTGGGAGGTTGAGGGTTGGATAAAAGTGGGAATGCTCTTCGGATGGTACGGAGGAAAAGTCCTTATATGTCGGATGTTACGATCACGAGCAACCTGGAAGAGACAGTTAGGGAGCTACTAGTGACCCACTTCCCAGACTGCTCAGAAGACGAAACAGAGGATACAAATGAGCCTCGGGGGCATGAAAATGAAAACAAATGGATGCTTCAAGCAGCCAAGAAAATCTTTACAATTGAAAAGGTAAAGTGGGCAATAGGTACCTTCAAGCCTTACAAGGCTCCTGGAGGTGACGGTATTATCCCTGCTCAGCTAATCCATGGAAAAGAAAAGCTTGCAGGCATTCTAGCAGCCATGTTTCAGGCAAGCTATGCACATGGATACATCCCCTGTCTCTGGAGGGACACGGATGTGATTTTTATACCAAAGGGATCGACAAGGCCCCTGGACATACTCAAGTCCTATAGACCTATAAGTCTCTCCTCTAACGTGCTAAAAACGATGGAGAAGGTAGTGGACATGCATATCAGGGAGGACCTCTTAGGAAGGCATCCTCTGCATGCCCAGCAATTTGCGTATCAAAAGGGCAAATCAACAGAAACTGCCCTGCATTATTTAGTGGACAGAATAGAGGACTCACTTCAAAACAAGGAAATTGCATTATGCGCATTCCTGGATATAGAGGGTGCTTTTGACAATACTTCGTATGCAGCCATAGAGGAGGCTACCAAAGAGTTTGGTGCTGAGCTCATCCTCAGAAGATGGGTCAGGGCTATGCTGGGAAGCCGGCGAATCAGAGCAAGGAAGGGGTGGGTCTCCACAAGAATAAGGGCAACCAGAGGCTGCCCCATGGGAGGTGTTTTATCACCCCTGCTGTGGACAATGGTGGTAGACTCCCTCCTTAGAGCTCTTTCAGAAGCTGGGTATGAGGTAGTAGGATATGCGGATGATATAGCAGTCATAGTAAGAAGGGAGATTTCCGCATGTCCTAAAGGAACGTATGCAGCTCGCTCTAGAAATGGTTATGAGATGGTGCTGTAATCTTGGGTTAACTGTTAATCCCGAAAAGACCAAGGTAGTCCCTTTCTATAGGAAAAGGAACCTAAATGTGGAACCTATCCTGGTGGAGGGGTCTCCTGTACTGATCACAAATGAGATCAAATATCTGGGAATAACACTGGATAGAAGGCTCACTTGGAATTTGCACCTCAATAAACAGATTGAGAAGGCAAAGGTCACTTAATGGGCCTGTAACAGACTCTGTGGAAAGACCTGGGGTATGAGTCCGAGGATGCTCCTCTGGCTATACACTGCTGTAGTACGACCTATAATAACATACGCAGCACTAGTCTGGTGGACAAAAACTGAAGAGAAGACCGCAGCCAGCAGGCTAGAAAGAGTACAAAGGCTAGCATGCCTGGGAATCACAGGGGAAATTAGGACGTGCCCCACTGCAGCGATGGAAGCAATCATAGGATTAACACCGCTAGCTATCCGCATCAAGCGAGAGGCCCTGATTGGTGCACTGACAATTCGGTCCCTCAAAGCGAGCAAGGGTGAGACTAGGGGACATCTCAGGGTATTGCAAAGACTAAAGGAGAGCGATTTATGCCTCACCCGGTCGGATGAGACGACACGGACACTAGTCTTTGACAAGCAGTTCAGTGTTGTCATACCTAGTCGATAGGAGGAAGGACAGGAAAGTTTCCAAAGAGACTCATCAGTGTGGTACACCGATAGCTCTCTTAAGGATGAGAGGGCTGGTGCAGGGGTATATGGTCCCAGAACAGAAATAGCCATAGCTCTTGGATCCTTTGCTACTGTCTTCCAATCGGAAGTTCATGCGATTGAGATTGCAGCCTGAGAAAATCTCAAAAAAGGTGTTAAAGGGCAAAGAATACGAATCAATAGTGACAGTCAAGCTGCACTGAAGGCAGTTGCATCGCATAGTGTCTCCTCAAAATTAGTGCTTGATTGCCACAATGCCCTAAATGATCTGGGCAGGCGTAACAGGGTTACGCTTGTGTGGGTGCCGGGATATGAGGGCATTGAGGGCAATAAGAAGGCTGATGAGCTGGCAAGGAAGGGATTGGAGGAGATGCTCCATGGTCCTGAGCCGTTCTTCGGTGTGTCAAAAAGGTAGTAAATGCCTGGGAACGAGAAGAAATTCAAAAGAATTGGCAGGCTAATCCAGGTATGAGGCAGGCAAAGCTACTTGTCCGGATTTCGAAAGGTAGGGCAAGGTATTTCCTTCAACTAACAAGGGTAGAACTAAGAAGGATAGTCGGACTTCTCTCTGGACATGGTCCGCTAAGAAAGCACCTGTGGACGATGGGGCTAATAGAGGACCCTACATGTCGCTGGTGCCTCGAAGAAGAGGAAACCTCACAGCACGTCCTCTGCGAATGTTAGGCGTTGGCCTACAACAGTTTAGTGCACATAGGGAAGGCAATTGCTACGACCAAGGACATAGCCGAGGCTACTCCCAAGGAGCTCAAGCTATATGCGAGGAGCTGCAAGCTGGAAGGGGAGTAAGATAGGGACGCAAATCACAACAGATCCAATAGGGTCAAAGTGAACAAGGCGAAGGGCCCAGGTCCCTTTTTATTGTATAGTATTGTATTGTATGTCGGATGTTTTGTTCTTCACAGAATGTTTCGAAAAGTTGGCTTGTGATCTGTGGTCCGTTATCTGAAACGATGATACGAGGAAGTCCTAACCGTGAGAATATTTCCTGGAGAGCCGAAATAGCCCGTTTTGTCGTGCTTGTCTTCATAGGGATTCTTCCTGCCACTTCGTGGTAGCATCGGCGAGAACTAGCCAATAGTAACCCTCCATAGGACCCGCAAAGTCTATGTGTACCCTGGTCCACGGGTTCTGTTGCACTGTTCAGGAAAGAAGAGTCGTTTCTGGTTCTGTGGGCCTATTCCTCTGACAGCTTTGGCATTTCTTCAGAGTTTCTTCTATATTTTTATCCATCCGATACCACCAAACATGGAATCGAGCAAACGACTTCATGGCACAAATTCCAGGATGTCCCTTGTGCATAACTTTTAGAACTGACGTCTGAAGAGATTTCGGTACGACGATTCGTCCCTTCCACATCACTATTCCGTGTCCGTAGGAAAGTTCCTCCCGCTTATCCCAGATAGTTTTCAACCGATCGTCTTCAATGAGGTGCCGTTCTGGAAACTGTGACTGCAGCCAGTTTATTACCATATCTAAGGTCGAGTCCTTGCTTGTTTCTTGTCGTAGTTGTAAGGCAAACATTCTCTGTTTTCAGCGAGTATAAATTTCTTTCAAAACCTGACCCTTCCAGTTACAGACCGATTTCCCTGACAAGTTGCGTCTGCAAACTATTTGAAAAAATGCTCAACAAAAGGCTACTATGGTATATTGAGTCACAAGGTCTCCTCTCTAAATTCCAATGTGGATTCAGGACAAATCATTCGACAACCGACCACATCGTTAGACTATAAAACTCTATTCTTAACGCATTTACAAATAAAAAATCCCTCCTAGCAGTCTCATTTGACATAAACAAAGCCTTTGACACAATCCGGCAAGATGTTATCCTCAAACAACTCTCTGAATGGGGAATACGAGGAAAACCTTTGGCATTTATTGCTGGGTTTCTCTCTAGAAGATCTTTCACAGTAAGGAATGGCAACTGTTTCTCCGATATGTATCAATTAGAGACGGGAGTACCTCAAGGGGGCGTACTAAGTACAGCCCTATTTATCATTGGAATGAATACAATTGTCGAATACATACCCCCTGACATTGAATATAGCCTGTATGTTGACGATCTTTTAATATTCTACACTTCAAAATCCACTGAACAAGCCCAAGACCGAATACAGAACGCAATCAATACTCTTACACTCTGGAACGACAAAACAGGTATGAAGTTCTCGACAACCAAAACAAAATCTATATTATTTACAAAGAAAATACGGAACATAGACTACCAACTTACTATGTACGATACAGACATTACAAAAACAACAACAATAAAATTTTTAGGAATTCATTTTGACAAACACCTCACATGGGTTCCCCACTTAAAAGAACTTCTCGTTAAATGTAAAAAATCTCTGCATATTTTGAGAGTTCTAGCAAACACTAAATGGGGTGCAGACAGAAAAGTACTGCTAAACTTCTATCGATGTTACACCAGGTCCCTTCTGGATTATGGATGCGTAGCATACTCATCTGCCAAGCCCACTACACTGAAAATGCTTAACACAATATCAAACACAGGACTACGTCTAGCACTGGGTGCCTTCAGATCAAGCCCAATATGAACGTAGAGGCAGTAGAACCTCCACTAGAGATCCGAAGAAAATACTTAATTGCAAAGTATTACTACAAAATTAAGTCTCTCCCTCAGCCATCCTGCACAAGGGATATCATAGAAAACCCTAATATTAATCAATACCAAATAAATAACAAGTATGCCCGACCTCTTGCTATAAGAAGCTTAGAAATAGAGGAGATTACAAATCTACAAACAGAACCAATACAGAAACAGACCATTTCACTCACTCCTCCATGGCTCATTAAATTCACAATTGACACATCCCTCTCCAAGTACAAAAAGTCAAACATATTATCCAAACATTTATACAAAACTAACTTCTTGGACTTCTTAAATCGACAAACTAACTACATCCTTGAATACACCGATGGTTCAAATACAAAACACGGCATTGGATCGGCAGCTATTGTAAATGGCACTATTTACAAGCAAAAACTCCCGGCGCTGTACAATATACTAGAAGCTGAACTCCATGCAATATTTCTTGCCCTCACTAACACTCCTCCATCACAACACACAAACATTATCATCTGTACAGATTCTCTCAGTTCACTACACATATTACAGAACTTATACAGTCAACATCCCAAAGCAATCCAAATCAAACAACACATCTACAATCTACAACTTTCAGGCATACATACAACAATATATTGGCTGCCAGGACATGAAGACCTAGGACTTAGTACGACTGCAGACGAACAAGCAAAATTGGCTACTCAAGACTTAACAATTCAACCACTAGACATTTTTTACCAAGACCTTACGAGACAGGCTAAACACCAATTCACAAACAAATGGCAAAATGACTGGACAAACCTATCTACCAACAACAAACTGCGACAAATAAAACGGAACATCGCGGAATGGCCTTCCAGTCACAGACAAAACAGAAGAGAAGAAGTAGTACTAACTAGACTCAGAATTGGACACACACGAATAACACACGAGTACTTAATGACTAAAAAAGAAAAGCCTACATGTAAAATCTGTAACACCGAACTAACCGTAAAACACATACTAACAGAATGCCGACAACGTCAAAATCTCGACTTACCGTATGACATGACCGAATTACTTACTGACAGCAGTCCACACATACCAACAATCCTTACACACCTCAAAACTATTAATATGTATGGAAAAATTTAATACTTTCACCCCCCCCCCCTTTTTTTTTTACCCCATCTCAATACTATATTCAAACAATTGCAATAAAAAACATAAGGAAGATATTACGCCACTTGGTAAACTGTAAAGAACGATAACATGTAATTAATGAATTAGTAACTATGTCTAATTGTGTAATCCGATTGATCAACCAGATGTATATAAATAATACCATTTGTTTATACATATATATATATATATATATATATATATATACGTATTGTTTGTTTTTAAATGTATATATGTGTACCATTTGTCTTTAGATGTTTAGATGTGTATATATTGTCATTTGTATATATTATTCGTTTTTAGATGTGAATATATTGTCATTTCTACATATAATTTGTTTATAGATGTATAATGTATGTGTATATATATTTGGATGTATACCATTTGTTTTTAGATGTATATATGCAATAACTGTTTGGAGCGAAACGCCTTAGATGCGCATGGATGCTCATAAATAAATAAAAAAAAAAAAAATTCTTTCATATTTAGTTTGATCAGTGGGTAGATTTGTCAAATCTTGCGTTGGTAATCGGGATAACATATCTGGGATGGCATTGTCTTTGCTAGGAACGTATTCTATTATGTAATTGTACGCAGTCAAAATCAGTGCCCATCGCGTCATCCGATCAGATGATATTTTTGATTTTTGGCAGTTCTGAATGTTCCCCTAGTAGGCTGATGAGGGGTTTATGGTCGGTCCGAAGAATGAAAGGGTAGCCGAAGATGTACTGGTGGAATTTACGGACAGCGAAGATAATTCCTAGTGCCTCACGGTCGATTACCGAGTATTTCTTCTCACTTTGCTTCAATGTCCGCGTCGCAAAAGCCACTGGTCGTTCTGAACCATCTGGAGGTTTGTGAGATAGTGTAGCTCCTAACCCGTCTTCACTAGCATCACACGTTACGATAATGGGAAAGTTTGGATTAAAGTGGATAAGAGTGTCTGAAGAGCATAATATATTCCTGAGCGTCTTAATCGTTTTACTGTCTTCTTGAGTCCAGTTCCACTTTGCTCCTTTCTGTAAATGTCTGTGCAGGGAAGAGCAAATGCTTTGAAGATTTGGCACGAATTGCTAGTAATAATTAATTGTTCCCAGAAATGAACGAAGTTGCCGCGGGTTAGAGGGCTCCGGGCCCGGGAAAAAAAACAAAAAAAAACATGTGTTATAACCAGTTGTAATAAATCAGTGAATGTTCGCTCGCTGACGTCGTCAGGTCTGAAGTAGTCTATTAGACTTTGAAGGTATCGGGTCCAACCCTGGACAGAAGGTCTCTTTTTATGTCGTCAGAAAGAACTCCGTGTAATCGAAGTTCGACCAGAAATCGTTGTTTGTAATAGAGCCATTCCTCCACTTCCGGGTTAAACGTTTCGATCTTAAAATGTAGGGAATAGTTGTGAGGCCTACCTTCATCTGCATCTTGCGCTTCCACTTGCTTCACATTTTTCTTTCATGGCATTATTACTGTCCGCAGCGCCATTTGTAATACACTTTACTTGAAACTGTGTTTATTTTCATTGTAACATACAATATAATAGAACATAACATAACACAAAATTGAATGAGTTGCAACAACACTGAAAAACATGTGTTATAACCATCTGGGTACTAAGCAACAGCAATTATAGACAGAGAAGTGAGAAATGCTTAGATATTACAGTTATCATGTGAATTGACTAACGCGCACACACATGCCTGCACAATCACACCTACGCACATACATGTTTGAATATTTACAAAGGTTGAATGGTGGTACATAGAAATCGTAGCACTAAAGACATGTTATGACAGCTCCATATTGTTTATAGAGTGAAGATAATGCTCCGAAGATAGTCAGGTCTTGGTGTTTAGCTAGACTCTCACCAGACGGCTAAGGACAATGTCTATCATGTTCATATTTATGATAATTACTTATTGTTTATGCATGGAAACATCAATGACAAACATCTATCGATCTACATATAAATTTAAATGAGTATTGTTTTTGGTATTTAGTAGGTGCGATCAATAAAGTATTTTCTTAACTCCCCAATAAATTCTGGGATCAGTAAGTCTTAGCATATTTCCTCTCGTTTCTATAAAGGGAGTGGGAAGGGTGCCACTGACGGGGAATCGATGATGAAATTCGAATGTCCTGACGATAAACATCGGGGTTCCATAACACTTAGGGTATGAACAACTGATCGTCCAAATTTGTGTCTAAATGTTTACTTTTTTTTGCATTCTATCTGCTATAAAAATGAATCGAATTTGAACAAATCGGGACATTTTAATTTCGTTCTGGAGTAAACGCTGATTCTTAACGGATTTAGTTTATCTTTAAAAGTCATCTTTTTCGAGAGATGGGTACGGCGTATGGCGAGTTTCGTACAATATAGCCCATCGTTAGGGGCATATTAGTTATTATTGCCCGAATAATTCCTCTTAAGATGGATATATTTCGCTGGTTAACGATTTCGTTTAATAGTTCGTTATGGGAATGCTACGAACCGCACTAGTGTCAAAAATAAGCTAAGACATTCAAGTCCAAATTCACCAACCCTACACATTTGAATTATGGTTCTTGTTCCCTTTAAGAAATTATGAATCAAAGGACCTTTACTGGAACACTATTTCCCCTATTCTTCTTATGATTGAGTATTAAGGAACGGAAGGTTATAGCAGATCATAAAATATTGCTATTGAGGGAGGGACTGGGTCCCTTCCCCTCTCTAAACCCAGCCCATGTTTACGATATCGTTATGATTATCGAAAACGCATTGAGTCGTACATTTGCTCCGAGCACACCTGTCCTCTTCTCGACTCACTCCTGGTTGGATATACGATTTTAATATTGGCTCCTTTTGTCCAAACTATTCCTAACTGACTGAAGAAAGATATATTCCAATTAGGTGATGGAATGTTTATGGGAAACACACTAAAAAAAAAACATTATGTTTATTGTCACTTTTAATATTACCAAATTACTTAAATGTAGCGGAAGGTCAATAATTAAAATACACGGTTATAATCTGCGCCAAGTTCTTTATTCGCTGCTCTACGAAATTATGGCGCCTCTGGAGGGGCTTTTAACTAAAAATAGATCTGGTCACAAAAAAATATAGACAACCTATGGAGATCGTTCTTTTCAACACGATATATCGATTTTTTGAATCGATCCCCAAGGGTCTATTTTTTTAAGGAATCGATCTCGGAGAGCCGATCTTTTAAAGAATCGACCTATACAGAATACTGTAAAGAAAGTTTTTTTTTTTTTTAATTTCAAAGATTCCAATAGTTAGCTCTTGTTACTCAATCTAATTTCTATTATTTAACTGAGGAAGAAATTTACTACATTGTTCTATGACCAGTAACAGACTTTTAATACAACAATAACATTATTCGTAGTTAATAATAATGGACGTTAAAATTTAAATAAAATAAAATAAAATAACAATAACATTACACAACAGCTCAATACCTTTCTATTCTCCAACTAGAAGGGAATATAATAAAAATAGGGTTTAAAACTGTGCTCTAAATTTGTATAACCATTTTTCTCTATAATTATTATTTTACTCTATTTCTTTCTCATTCGATAAACATATATTTCAATATGATGAACAGTAATGGTTATATATTATTTTTGATGAAAAATGGGCATTTTTCTACTTTTAGGTTACATATATATTTTTCCTATTATCAAGTATTCAAATAGACTTATTTAGGTCGATTCCTAGTGATGGGGATTCTCAAATGTGAATCGAAATGATATACGAATTTCGTAGGTTATGGTTTTTTATTTTTATTTATTTTTTATTTTTTTAAACGGTTTATCGACTGCTGCGGTTATTAGCACCGTCTTAGGTTATTGTAAGTAATCTTGAAATCGAACCATATCGTAGATCTTCTGAGCGTAGAAGATCAATGTTTTGAACCGATCTTTTTCGTTGGAATCGATCATTTCGATTCGAATCGATTCAAAAAACTGATTCACATTCAAGAATCGCCCATCACTAGGCGATCCTTGATCCTTCGGTCTACCCCAGCTGAGTCAATATTAAAAGATTCAATATGGTGCGCAGGTTATCCAGCTGATTATATATAGATTCTTAAATACGATTATGTTCATTTTAAGAAGAAGTATAGTTTTTATAAAAATTATTTTACTGGCGTTATTGGCCTTAAAAAATTTGACACCCCTTAAACCCAACCAAACCTGATGTCTGGAAAGTATGTTCGATGGGCAATCTTGTTAGTTTTGTCTTGTTTGGGTACTTTTAATGTTGTTTGAAAACAAAGGATTAACATCATTTTGCCAATTAGTTAGCACTTGTCTTTTTATTTTGTTTATTTATTTATTCGTTTTGTGCATTCGCTAGTAATTTTGTCCTTTTAAGTGATCTCTTCTCGCTTTGGATGTTCCTGAATAATTTGAGAAATTCCTATTTGTCCATTTAGCTCCTATGTTTCGCAAGGAGTGAAAAACATAAGAAAAATACCATTATGAATTTCAGATTCTTCGCGTATCAGACCGCGATCGCGAAGAATCCTCATTCGCCAACGTCTTCATGCGGTCAAAGAACATCCTGCCTATATCTTGCTACAGTCGAAGTTTTGGTGCGGCCACGCTTGTACTCTTCAAAGCTTTCCGCAATCCTGGTACAAACCTTCTGTCTTGTGATTTACTTTTAAGTACTGGTAAGACTAGAATAAAAAATAGTTAGTGGAAGATTGTTTATGTCGGTTAACGTCCGTCTACTTATTCCACAGCAATTGAGACAACAAAATTCTAATTTCATAAAATATCGAACTTAGTCCAAAACTGAAATTGGGTGTACATAAAGAGTAGATGGAGTTCTTGCTTTTGGTGTCACGATCATAACATCAATGCAGAGCAGGTAAAAAATAATTTTATAATACAGGGATAAAAATTGAATAGAAACTCAAGTGGTAGTTGGGAGCAGGGGGTATCTAATCTAACCCGGGGGGTTGAGTGGCTGTTGAGCCCAAGCAGTTAAGGCTATCTACCCCTTGTGGCCATTCACAAGTGACCCAGGCCCTATTACAACAAGTATATTGTGTTTGCTGCCTACGAGAGCTGCTCCCCACCCACAAAAAAACCCTATGAATTTCATATGAGTCAAGGCCTTGGGAGGGGAGCAATCCGCTCCTGGAACCCTTGTAATCATTTCTATAAACATTCCCCAGCGAGGCCCTCAAGCTCTCGCGATTCAATACATATATGGAAATTCGCCAAGAGCTGCCTCGAGAGGTTTTGTCCTTTCGGTCCGGATCCCGGTCCCATGAATTGTAGAATCCAAGCTAGGGCTGTTCCATCCAACATACTCACAAGTCATCATGGAGATCCTTTAGAAAGGAAAGCCGCAAACAGGTATGCCATCTTGAGGCGGATTAATTACCATATTATTCAATCTTAATTTAATTATAAATGAAGTTTTTAAATTAGGTAATGATAAATTTATGATTTATTTTCGAAGTTTCTTAGCAGAATGTATTAGTATCACACGCATTACAACTTTCTTTTTCTTGTTTCTTTTTCTGCTTGTATGGAAGAAAATCTATAACCGATGAGCGGTGTTTTACCAAAATTGTATTCGCTTCGATTTTAGCGCGTTTCACAATTTCGCGTTAAGCAAAAACGCAGAAGACACCGCCCGGCAATATGCTAGACGGCGATCCAACAGCATGGGGAACCGCCTGGCATATTGCCGGGTGGTTCTCATGATTTACCCCATGCTTCGCCATAACCATTATATCATGTCGGAATACCATAAGTAGGTAAAATGCATGGTTAGCTCACAGCAGAACACCACTTTAGACTTAAAATTGACTGATTCAAACAGTTTAGTCTGTGTTATCTACCGATTGAGAATAACACCTAATTAATTGTAAGCTTTGGAAAGATAATTCCCATGACAGTAATATAATTATCGGTAGCTAGTGCATACCCATATAAGTCCAATGAAAATAAAATTATTTCATTATTTTTATTTAAGAGAAATCAAAAAAATAGAAAGTATATGTAAGAAGAACCAACAGGATGTATTTTACCTGAAAAGGGGAATAAATTGTGGTTAGTTAATGGGCTGGAATCTAACGATATGAGGAGGATGGCGTGACTGAGAAGTTGAAAGTATAAAAGTTTGTGTAAAAGAAAAAAATAAATCAGTTTTGACGAAGAGACAGTAATATTCTTTTTCTGCGCTATCTATCATTCCTCGTGTCACTTTTCAGGGCTTCAATTTTCCTCAGGATTTTCTTTTTTACTTGGTGTTTTGACTTTACGCGATATTATAGTTTTATGAAGTTCAGTTATGATATGAAAGGCTGTCAAGAACGAACAGATGCCCAGGGCCTAAACGTTTAAAAATTTGAAGAGAAAACAGAAGCCCGCGTCCATTGAGAACGAGCCTAGATATTTTTGGGACCTCCGTAAAATTTACAACGCATATTTTACATCTAAAGTGGGTTTGGGTGTAGGTTGAGTGTCAGAATAGTGTTTTGATGGAATTTAGTTGCTGTTATTTGTATTGGCGTAAAATTTAATTACAACCATTATTACGAGATAATCAGTTTTGCCATGAATAATTTTGGATTTACCATTCTTTCTTTTCATTCAGGAATAATGAATAAAAAATAATTCATTGGTCAAGAATAACAAATTATTTATGGCTGAAGAATTCATTTTTATTCTACTCCGTTCATAAGAGATGGCAAGTGCTTGGACCTGGAATGTGGGTGCTTCGAGATTCTAATGTTATTCGAATTTCCTTCTAGTTTACATAACCACTACTATATTGATTTTACTAGTCACTTAAAAAAAAGTAATTTTTGAATTCAGATTTCTGTGTACAAAGTTTAATTCCCACTTTCCAACTGTATGAAATTACAGAATACTCCGTAAAAATAAAAATTATAACTTCTAAAGTAGTTTTGCAGGCATGGACTCTTTAAAAAAAAAGCAATTTTATTCTAAAGCTATTTTGCAGATGACTAGCTTTAAAACGAAGGGATAATGAAAAAAGTGAAAGCACCTCCTTGAATTGATCACGTTTAAGCAGGAAGGAATTAGGGGCAGCAAAATTAATTTTCATGGGAGTTCTCTTTAAGTCATTACCTTCCATTCCAACCCCTTTTCAAAACTCTCAACTTACCCCCAACAAGTGGCGAAATTAGAATTACCGCTTTCAGAAAAATAAATCTTTTCTAACCTTTCTTCTATTGGGGCTAGTCTTTTTCAGAGCGTTTCCTCCTTCCTTCCATATGGAGGAAACCCGCTTATGAGATTCATTGAGCATATGGCACACTAGGGAGATAGTGCGGTCAGTACTATGCTCCGGCCGCCTGATTTTCCCCTTGGCTGCTTCGACTGCTAGAGTCATTAGCACCAACCAAGGTACCCATTATTAAATTAATTAAAGGCTGGGTTGGCCAAGGGACGGTCAGGGAGGCCGAATTCAGCCGGTGAACGAAGACAGTAGAAGAAAAAATCTTTAGTGCTTCCTCGGTATTTGAACTCAGGCCTCCAGCTTATAAGTCCAGTGCTCTACCACTGAGCTAACCTCGCCCCTCCTATATATGTATTATATTTGACCAAATTTAGTTAAAATTGGCCCATTTTAGAGACAGCCAGAGAGCAACAAGCAAATATATCTATATATATTTATATATATATTTATATATATATATATATATATATATATATCTGCTAACGATACTCAGTTTCCTGCTGTAGCGCCGCAGATGATGCTTCCCTTTGAGATTAAAATAGACTTTTTTACAAGATCTGCAAATTACGCTAGGGGAAACGCGCTAAGATGACGCAGTTCCTATGAGTCGGACTTTTTTTTATTTTCGGGCGTCATGTATTTCATTGAGTATATTATTACAGGTGTTAGAGACCATGTAGGATAAGTTATCAATTATTTATTTTCTTTTATTTAATTATTGTATTGCAAGTATTGTCGCGTCTAGCTGTAGGGGAATAGTGTGGCAGCTGAGAGTTAGAACCTGAGGCGGTTATCAGTCGATCCTTAATCCTCTTGCGGATCACCACTATCTCTGCGATAGGACGGCTGATTTACCTTCGAGCCTACAGAGTTCGCCACCTCCCGGTGGAATCTTCGAGTGAGGGCAGCACCTTACGGGCAGTTCACAAGATTAACGCCGATTTGCGAGCTGCCCGCCCCAAGACAGTTCAGCTTTGAGTCCTTAGGAACAGTACAGCCTTGACTCCTTTATGAAGCAGTACATCCTTGAGGCTTTTAGGAGCATCTTCACGCTACTATTGCCTTTGAAGGTTTGAAGGTGCACCTTATTTACGCCCCGTCAAGCTCCATCTTTAGCTTGGCGTCAGCGGCGCCCCGTCAAGATCCCTCTTCAACTTGGCGTCAGCGGCTACAGCGGAACACACCATCACTACCAGATAAGCCAGATTACAGTCATTTTAAATAAACTCTCAGTTGCCACTATTTTGAATAATAATTGTTATTTTCCCTATTCTTTTATTTTGCACATAAGTTTATATTTTTTTTTTAATTTACGCTAACATACTAACCAGCATCTGCTCCACAAGGAGATATTTTTTTCTTTTGTTTTTCGAAAATAAATAAGTCATTTTCTTTTCTCACTCTATATTTTCAATTATTTTGCTCACCTTATATTTTCAATTATTTAGCCTCAATAATAGGCACCTTTATGTTCGGCACCATTTCCGATAAGCATTTTCCTACATATTGCATTAGCCATTTGGTGCTGAACGTAGCATATGGTCCTCCGGCCAAGATAATTTGTAACCAGCATACCGCCTATTTTTTAAACAAATTACCATTATCATATATAAACATATATTTCTAATTTTAGTATTTTTCTTCTATATATTTTTTCTATTTTTCTTACATTTGTTTTCAGGCGTTGTTCCTACTAATTTCATTTCTATTTATTTTCTTAATCCTCATATTGTTTCCTGTTTTAATCCTGATATCATTTCCTTTTATTTTCAATTATTTTATAAATATCAAATATGGCTCCACCAGTTGTTCCCCCACCAAAAAGTGAGGAAATTTTGGCCAATATAAACATTTATAGAAAGAGGATTAAGCAACTCTTTGAGGATATTACTCCCCTGGGACAGATTACTGAACAATTAAAAGCGGATAGCACTAAAAAGTGTTTGTTTTTAATAAAATTGTCCTTTGCCCAAGCACTCGTATCCGAATTGAATGCCAATTGGGACAAGTTAGAAGCTAGCTTTGTAAAATCCTGTGATCCTACCGGGTTTCCTACCGATGTCGAGGCTGCACAAAGAACTAGTCTTTTCGATATCATTCACAACGCTGAGGCTTTAAAACTCGAGATCGAGAAAGAAACACTTGCGACTCAGGATACAACAGCTAATACCACTTCCTTTATTGAAGCAAGAGCTAAATCGTCATTACCGACCATCAAACCTCCAGTATTTTCAGGTCATATTCAATCTTGGGGATTTTTCAGGGATACATTCCTCAGCTTAATGGACTCTGACCCGTCCTTAAAACCTGTCGAAAAATTCCACCATTTATTATCTTGTTTATCAGGAGAGGCCTTAGCGCTAGTTTCTCATTTTAAAATAACCGATGACAACTATCCCTTAGCTTGGGAGGCTTTGAACAATGCTTATGATAATAAGAGAGTCATAGCTAATTTTTATCTTGAAAGAATTCTCAATTTTAGATTTAATAAAAATTCTAGTCCCTTATCAAATTTATTGGGATTTACTACTAACGTTTCAGACAGTATAGCCTCGTTCAAGGCTCTAGGTCTTGAAAATCCTGATGATATAATATTATCCTTCCTTGCACTCAGAACTTTAGAGTCTACTACACGTTAGAAATTCGAGCTAGATCAGCTAGGAAAAGAATTCCCTTCAACTGAAGATTTAATAAAATTTATTCGATATGGTTACCTTGCGCTTCGACTGTCCAGTGACGAAAGTTCAAGCTTTCAGCATTCTCATGCTTCTTCAGAAAATCAGAAACGATCCAATCAACGTTTTCGATCAAAATCATCTCGTCGTTTCGATCTTCCTATGTTATCTAGCGGAGAAAACTCTGGCTCGTCACTTTTTTCCAAGACTCCCTTAAACCATTCAAATAGGGCCAACTTTTCGTTGTCTAAGGCTGTGACTCCAACTAGTCGATCCTCTCCTACACGTGCATCTTCACCTGCAGTAGGGGCCACAGAAAAACCTTCTGAACCATGTCCTTTCTGTCAAGGTCAACACAATCTTCTGTATTGTCACAAATTCGCTCAACTTGATGTTATCGGGCGAAAGAACTTTACCTCAAAATGGAAGGGTTGCCACAATTGCCTGAGGTCATCACATTCAACCAAGTACTGTCATTCCAAAAACACATGCAGATATTGTAAAGGGCGCCATCATTCTCTTTTGCACGATTTCAATTCTCAAAATAAACCTCCACCAGCTCATCCTTCATCCAATTTAGTACAAGCCCTACACCTTCAGGACCACTCGAAAAACCTCTGCTATAGTTCCTACGTGTCACCCACTGACCAGGTCCTGCTGGGAACCGCTATTGTACTTGTTGAGGATAGTAATAAAAGGTCGCACTCTTTTCGAGCTTTACTTGACTCAGGAAGCACACGCTCATTTATCACCATGAAATGTGCTTGACAATTGAAACTTCCAATTTATGAAAC
The DNA here is from genome assembly GCA_946811695.1 of Gonocerus acuteangulatus. Classification (NCBI taxonomy): domain Eukaryota; kingdom Metazoa; phylum Arthropoda; class Insecta; order Hemiptera; family Coreidae; genus Gonocerus; species Gonocerus acuteangulatus. Next base: position 96,812,247 of record OX328123.1, on the reverse strand, counting down.
CTTTCAGGAAATCCACGGATTAGGCAACAATATATCTATTCCTATCTCGGGGAGAGTTCGATGTACACTTCATTCTCAGCATACCATAGAGATATCTCTGGGACTGAACGCCCTCGTCATTCCTCAAATTACTTCATTCCTTCCTCTATGTCCAATACCTCAGCATATTGTAGAAGCGTTCAGCTCATTCAAGCTAGCTGATCCAAAGTTTGGCACCCCCAAGGATATTGACTTATTGCTTGGTTCTGATGTGTGGCACTTAATTGTATCTGGCGCACCTATTCCAGTGAGAGCAGGACTATCTTTTCTAATCCCCACTGTTTTTGGTGACGGTGTATCTGGGCCTATATCTTCTGACTTCCCATTTAGCGACACCAGTCTTGTTGCATATTCTCAGTTGGACATACAAAACCAACTTAAGCAGTTTTGGCTGTTAGAAGAACTCAGTCCAGCTTCATTAGTTTCTTCTGAAGATGAATATTGTGAGCAACATTTCAAGGACACCTATACTCGTACTTCATCTGGTCGCTTCGTTCTCCAATTCCCATTCAAGGGCGAATCTAATCTTGGAGATAATCGGATTCAAGTCAAAAAACGCCTCTTCCACTTAGAGCGTAAATTTCGCCACAATCCACCATTGTTTAACGAATACGCTGATTTCCTTTGCAAATATGAAGAGTTGGGACACATGAGCAAGACAGCCATGTCTTCTTCTTATTTAATTCCTCACCAAGCTGTTTACAAGGATTCGAAGATCAGGGTTGTATTTGATGGATCCTGTACCTCAACCACATCAAGTATTAACGATCAGCTACTTTCTGTACCTAAACTCCAGGAAGACGTTGGCGACATTCTGCTTCGCTTTCGATTCCATTCTGTAGTAATCATCACTGACGTTGTCAAAATGTACCGCCAAATCCTAATTCATCCTAAGCAACGGATATATCAACATATTATTTGGCGGGACGACCCAAACAAAGAAATTCAAGAATATGAGCTTAATACGGTTACCTATGGCCTCCGGTCAAGCGCGTTCCAAGCTATCAGGACAATCAGAGAACTCGTGACGCTAGAAGCTAATAGATATCCTCTAGCTTCGAAATGCATACTTCGTAACATGTTTGTCGACGACGTAGTCACAGGTGCCAACTCCGTTGAAGAAGGCAAAGAATTGTGTTTGCAATTAATTAAATGCTTTTCTAGTGGTGGTTTCACGCTCGACAAATGGGCTTTTAACAAATCAGAAACTCTCCCAAAGGATGTTTCTCCCAGCCCCAGTATGATTGCAATACAACCTGATGAATTACCTTCTATCAAGGTTCTTGGTTTAAGATTGGACCCTGCCACAGATCACTTCAAATACTCCATCAGTGAGCCATCTAGCATCATGACTAAGAGGTCGGTCCTATCAACCATTGCAAGAATATTTGATCCTTTAGGCTTTCTGGCCCCAGTTGTGTTAACTGCTAAAATCTTCCTACAGCAGTTGTGGCTTTTAAAACTAGATTGGGACACTCCACTTCCGCAGCATGTTATAGAAGGTTGGTCCAAATTCATTGGCTCTTGGAATTACCTTCCTCAAATATGTATTCCACGCTTCATTCCCTATTCCAGTGTAAATAGAGTTGATTTAATTGGATTTTGTGACGCTTCAGCAAAGGCTTATTCAGCCGTTTTTTATCTGCGAACGGAAACTTCATGCGGCAAGGTGTGTGTCACGCTAGTGAAGGCAAAAACAAAGGTAGCCCCCATAAAGTTCCATTCTATTTCACGCTTAGAGTTATGTGGGGCCTTGCTTCTTTCGAGCTTGCTTGCATCCTTGAAGTTCGATCCACATCCTAGCCCAACACGCGTGTATCTTTTCACCGATTCCACAGTTGCTTTAGCATGGCTTCGAACACCTAGTCATCAGCTAGCCGTCTTTGAAGGTAATCGAGTAACATCTATTCTGGATAAAACACGTCTTGAAGACTGGCACCACGTAAAATCCAAGGAAAACCCTGCCGACGTATCATCGCGAGGCATCAATCCTTCTCATATACAGAAACATCATCTTTGGTGGTACGGCCCAAGCTGGCTAAAATTAAACCCTCATGACTAGCCCATCACGCTCTCCAATGCCAAACTACAAGCCACTTCAGTTTTTCTCGGCACGTCAACAGTGTTACCTGAACCACAATGGCTTTTGCGTTTTAGCAATCTGAGGGCTCTACTCCATGTCATCGCCAGGATTATCCGCCTCTCAACTCGGGCGAGAGCCACGTCCTCCGGAGACAATGCCAAAATTCAACTCTCATCTCCAGTCAGGGCTCAAGAAATCTCCAGTGCAATGAACAATGGCATAAAGTTAGTCCAAAATTCTGCTTTCCCAAAAGGTATAAATTCTCCTAATCTACAAGCTCTTCAACCATTTCTTGACGAACTGGGTATTTTTAGAGTGGCGGAAGACTAAACAATGCTCCCATCTCTCTCTCAGCCCGTCATCCAGTAATTTTACCAACATACTCTCATCTTACCTATCTTGTAATCAGCGAGATCCATAATAATTATTTTCATGCCGGTGCAAATCTTACACTCAACCTTCTCCGGCAGAGATATTGGATACCATCTGCGACAAGATACATAAAGGGCTTCATTCGTCGTTGCATAATCTGCCGTCGACGCCAACCCAAGGCAAAAATCCCTATTATGGCTCCTCTTCCAAGCTCTAGGTTTGAAATGATTAGATCTTTTCTTCAGGTAGGTATTATTTCGGCGGTCCTGTCTCAGTAAGAGACACTCTACGTCGAAAACCTATCATATCTAAAGCATATTTATGCCTATTTGTCTGCTTTTCTACCAGAGCACTCCATTTAGAAGCAGTATCTTCCCTCTCCACGCCATCATTCTTGGCAGCGCTGGATAGATTTATATCACGTCGGGGTCTTCCAAAAGCCATACATTCCGACAATGGAACAAACTTCGTCGGTGCTTCCCGTTACTTAAAGGATGTCTATTCCTTCATTTCACAACATTCAACTGCCATTCAAACGCACCTCGCTGACAAGGGTGTAGAGTGGCATTTCATTCCACCTCATTCACCACACTTTGGAGGCTTGTGGGAGGCTGGCATTAAGTCCGTGAAGAAACTACTGCCTGCTTCTGTTGGTAGCCATCCAATGACGTTTGAAGAGTTAGCGACAATCTTTACAAAAATTGAAGCTTTGCTAAATTCACGACCTTTGTGCCCTCTAAACGATGATCCCTATGAGCTAGATATCCTCACTCCGGCTCATTTTCTAATTTGAACATCTATGCGCGCACCACCCGTCGAAGATCTAAGCGACGTACCTCTCAACATGCTCTCCCGCTGGCAGCTCACTGACAGTCGCATCCAGTACACTTGGAAAAGGTGGAGCAAAGAATACATCCACCATCTTCAGCAACGGCACAAATGGAAGAAGTCTGAAGATCCTTCACTCAATGTCGGAAGCATCGTAGTCCTCATTGACAAGAAGAATCCTTTAGGACAATGGCCACTTGCCCGTATAACTCAAACTCATCCCGGCAGTGACGGCGTTGTACGCGTAGTGACAGTCCGCACTGCTTCCGGCTCAGAGCTTAAGAGATCCGTATCATCCCTTTCCCTCCTTTCCCCAAACCCTGAAATGAACACTGTAACTGTTTAATTCTCTTTTCTTTTCTTCTTACTGATCTTAGTTTAGCAGTCCTTCATGTCTCATTGTAAATGTTAGCTTAACCAAATTTAAGTGGGCGGTATGTTAGATACCATGTAGGATAAGTTATCAATTATTTATTTTCTTTTATTTAATTATTGTATTGCAAGTATTGTAGCGTTTAGCTATAGGGGAATAGTGTGGCAGCTGAGAGTTAGAACCTGAGGCGGTTATCAGTCGATCCTTAATCCTCTTGCGGATCGCCACTATCTCTGCGATAGGACGGCTGATTTACCTTCGAGCCTACAGAGTTCGCCACCTCCCGGTGGAATCTTCGAGTGAGGGCAGCGCCTTACGGGCAGTTCACGAGATTAACGCCGATTTGCGAGCTGCCCGCCCCAAGACAGTTCAGCTTTGAGTCCTTAGGAGCAGTACAGCCTTGACTGCCTTATGAAGCAGTACATCCTTGAGGCTTTTAGGAGCATCTTCACGCTACTATTGCTGCATCCAGCCTTTGAAGGTGCACCTTATTTACGCCCCGTCAAGCTCCATCTTTAGCTTGGCGTCAGCGGCGCCCCGTCAAGATCCCTCTTCAACTTGGCGTCAGCGGCTACAGTGGAACACACCATCACCACCAGATAAGCCAGATTACAGTCATTTTAAATAAACTCTCAGCTGCCACTATTTCGAATAATAATTGTTATTTTCCCTATTCTTTTATTTTGCACATAAGTTTATATTTTTTTTTAATTTACGCTAACAAACTTACCAGCATCTGCCCCACAAGGATATATTTTTTTTCTTTTGTTTTTCGAAAATAAATAAGTCATTTTCTTTTCTCACTCTATATTTTCAATTATTTTGCTCACCTTATATTTTCAATTATTCAGCCTCAATAATAGGCACCTTTATGTTCGGCACCATTTCCGATAAGCATTTTCCTACATATTTCATTAGCCATTTGGTGCTGAACGTAACAATAGGATTTATGCTTGGCTTTGGCGCATGAGAAGTGTATAGTGGTGGCACCAGAAAGCTGCCATTCTCGTCATTTGTGCATCAATATCGATTCACTTACAATTCAACCCAGTCTTTATGTGCATTAAGACATGGCGAAAAAGCGAATTCAGATGAGTTTAAGTGCGTTCCATGCGAAGAAAAAAATATTTTGCTTTACATTGTAGTATGTTATTGTAAATGAATATACCGAAAAAGATTGTAATTCAGAACAAAATGTTTTGATATTATTTTTATTAAAATTGCTACATTGTTTCTTCAGCTACTGTACTTTTCCCTTATTTAATTAGGGAATCTTGTATCTTAAATAAATGACGGGCTATAGGCTAATCACTGTAAGATGTGTAAAGCAATATTTTTTATATGCGAGTTATAAATCACTATGAATCTTTATATCAAAATGCTATTAAAATAAACAATGAAATATTTCATTAATAATAGCCTCAGAACGTGTTGTGAACCAACTGGTAAGTTAATAAAACCCTTCATTCAGAATTTAGGATTGCCTACAAACAGATGTTGGGGCTACTCGGGAAGTTTAATAAGCAAATATTTAGGGTTTACCGCTTATGGAAAGATAAACTCCTGTATAAATATGAATTGAAACTACTGCTCAAACGATTTCATGGGAATACCAACTATAGATCCTGCTAGGTCTATATATATTCTACAGGCCGTTATATTTGTGCTCGTCTGTTCCTGACAGATAAAAACCACAAAAACTGAATTTTGGATATTCTTCGTTTTAGTGCGGTTCCTCCCACTTATAAGGTTGACCTCATGAAACAATCCGGAAGTGCCGACTAGCTGCCTGCTTGTTTATATATATATATATATATATATATATATATATATATATATATATATATATATATATATATCTTTGTCTGTTCGCTCTTTCCTGGCCTTAATAATGGTTCGATTTTGATGAAAGTTGGTACAAAAAGAAGGGTAAAGTTCGTTAACCAACAGAATCCGTCCAACGGAACATGGTTTTTGAAGAAAAATTCGCGCGAAAAAAATATTTACGCTTACATCATATTCTTGTAAGTACTTGTTTTATAGGCTTCTTGGGCTAGTAAAAGGAATGGAAACATTTTTAAGGCGATAACGTTAACCGTTTCTCAGAAAATCGGAAAAATAGATAGTGGTTAAATCAAGTTTTTGGTTTGGTTACTTAGAATCATGGGATTCGGTTAACATATTTTCTGGATGTTTGAAATTCATACATACAAAGATGTTTAAATTTTGGTTACGTTTGGAGTTAAAGAAGGATTAGAATAAAATATTTTATTAAGAGACATGAAACGTTTTGGGAACTTATATAACATATTTTCCTTAATATCTCGAAAACATTTGGGAAATCATGGTAAGTGGATAGAGACCATTCGAAAGCCTACTAAATTCTCTACAAAAACGATTCTTAAGCGACTTTCGAATAGGCGATTTCAATCAGAGAGATAAGTGCTTAAAGCTTCAAATGTCTTTGTTTTGTTCTTTTGAACGAGTTTTGTCGTAGTTTAAATCACTTTTTAATTTTTGTCTATTTCCCTTAGTTTTGTGTTGCTTTTATTTTTGTAATTGCTTCTATTAGGAAAATGTGTTTGTCTGTAAAACAGGATACGTAAAATGACAATCAATTTACTGTTGTTAGAAATAGATGGGTTAGAAAAATAAGGGCATCCTTGCATAAATTCCTATCAAAATAAAAATTTTCATGAACGTTAGGGACGACATTATAATGGATTTTTTTTTAAACTCGTTTCCTCTTTCTCTCCATAGATAGGAAGCCTGATTCTGACGTCGACCAAATGACGAAATCCGAAATTGCCGACTAAAAGATTTCACGTTTTAGAACTCGTAGATAACGAAAGTAGAGGTAGTTTAAATTGAAATATAGTTTTGAACAATTAAATGAATTATTGTATGAAAAGTGCAGTAGTAAAAATTATAACTATGAATAGAAATTGGAAAATATTTATTAAATAGAACTCATTAAACCTTTTACAGAGAGCTCTATTATAACATTTTTTAAAGAAAATGATAGTAGATTATTTATTTATTTTATATTAAAGGTTTCACATCTATGGCGATATGCTCTTGGATTGCAGATTAACCCAGGACTAAGATATAGCAGATTTGCTGGAAAGGCCGATGTTTGATTTACGAGATTCCCGCCCTCCTTTACCTGTGCTTCCAAAGTGCAGCCCTAAACGTCCAATATAGAGTTTTGCTTAAAGATCTGACTTTTTTTTTTCTCCTAGCCGAGTCCCATCCTTTGACTTCGCGTCACCGCAATGGCTAACTATCTTCATCTCATTTAGTATTTCTGTTCACTCTCTAGCTGGCTAAAAAATGGGCAGATAAAAATGAAATTAGGTTATTATTATTATTATTATTATTAATTATTCCTTTACTAATGGCTCTCGGAAACCGCGCTAAGATGACGCAGTTTCTGCGAGTCGGATTTTTTTTTATTATTTTTACTTCAAATATTAGGCGGCGATAAAAAAATATTCAATTTTATTATAACTTGCTGAAGTACCTCTCATTGATGGACGCATAATGTCATATCTAAACAAACCGTAATTTTTTAGTCTGTGATCTACTTTTTGGTTGAAAATATTTTTCATTAATAAATTGAACAGAGTTTACAAATTAAAAGGTCTACAATTAGTCGCGGATGAGCCTCTCGCGTGCAAAATTTCGTTTGCCACGCAAATAAAATTTTTTATAAGAGTGAAAACCAAAATAATAATTCATGAAACGAGTTCATTATGGTCAACGAACAGGCAACATCTTCAATACATTTATATATCGTACTAATTGGAAAGTAACCATTCAAAAGGTCACCAAATTTCCTACAAAACTGCGAAAAATATAAACTCATGTACTGCCTTTAAGTACCGATTTCTCCGAATGAGATCGCTCTATCAAACATTGCTTATTAATAGTTTTCGTATGACATTTAATGATCATTCCAATAGATGATTTACAATTACTAAGAGTGCTTACCCACTTTCGAGATATATAAGAATGTATCCGAAAATCACAATAGAAAACCTACATTTTTCTATTATTCTCTACAACAGTTATATATTTGACATTTAAAATAATTACATTAAATTCCCCAGGCACTTATGAAGTATTTAAGTGGAAGCCTAGTGCCTAGAAAACTAAAGGCTATGATTTTGATCGCTTGAATTTCTTCCATAAACAATGTTCAGGTCGACGGATTTTACTGGTTAGCGAACTTGAAAAGGATGTTTGAAAATAGTTGCGATCGCACCATCATGTGCTTATTTCTTAAATCATGTATTGATTATTTTGGATGTGTATTGTATCAATTATATTATTACAGTAAAAGTGCAATTCATTTATGAGAATCTCTTCTTGCTATTTTTTTGTGAATATCATGAATTAGACATGATCTTGTCTCGGCTTCTTTCTCCAGCGGTGCTCGTTGTCCGGCCGTTATATTTCGCCCAAATCCTATTGGGCTTCATCAGACGTATTCTTTCCACTTCGTGGTGTGCAGGAGCTATGCTTGGCTCTTTTTTTTTTTTTTTTTTTTTTTTTTTTTCCTAACCCCACTTTAGAGAAAAGAGAAATAAAAAGCATGCAAGGAAGGGCATGATGAAAGCGAAAAAGTGAAAGAAAACGTGCAGGAACGCAAAAGAAAACTAAGGACCTCGAACGCAACAGGCGTGCGTAAGGGCCACAGGTAGAGGGAGGATGAGGGAGGAGGTGTCCTTATTCTGCATTAATGCACTTGAAGGCGGTGAGTAAAGGAGAAAAAGGTGTAGGATTCCCAAAGGGAGGTATGTGTAATGTGCTGTGTGGGGCACAGCGATAGAGGAGGAGGTAAAACGAAAGATAGTCGGAGAGTAGAAAAGAAGAAAGGGGAAGAAGGTCAGTTAAACTGTCTTAAGTGTCATGTGTCAGTGTAACTTGTGTTTGTTGGATTGTTCCTAGCGTGTTCTAAAATGTGTTATGTTCTAGTACGTCTACTAGTCGTCGTGTGAACTCTGTTGGTCCTTGCCAGCGTCCTGGTCGTCCAGGTGGTGTGATGTCGTTAAAAAGTGGATTGTCATGGTACTTACGTCCGTCAAAGAATTTGATGTGACGTCGTTTTATGAATTCTGAAACTGTAGGGAGTTCTAAGAGTTTGTGTAAGTCAGGGGCTTTGAGTTTATTGTGTGAGGTGCTCCGTGTGACTGTTTTGAGTATTCGGTTCTGAAAAGATTGTAGTGTTCTGAGTATGATGGGGTTCAGAAACCGAAAGTGCTGGTCGTAAGACTCCTATGTATATGAGTAGCTTCAGTCTGAGTGAGAGGTTTGATGAATTGAGTAAGTAACCAAGAGAGCGGGCTTTCGTCCTGACAAGCTTTAGCTTCTTGGTAAAGTGTGTGTGAAAACTGAGGTGTGTTCCTAAGTGTATCCCCAAGTAATTGATATGTCTTTTTAACTTGTTTCTTTTGTTTCTAACCGTGAAATACTTGGGGCGTGCTCGTGTTGAATTGCCATGAAAGGCGAAGAGTAGTGCGTCTGTCTTGGTCGGGTTAACTGTGATGTGTATTCGTCGCAGTTCGTCTAATACGTCTGCGCAAACCTCTTCAGCTTGTTTTAATGCCTTTGTATGTGACATGGATGTGCTGTATATCGCGATATCGTCGGCGTATGCGGCTATTTTTGTGTTTGGGTACTGTTCACCGACGATTTCTGATGTGTAGATGGAAAAGAGTGTGGGTGCGAGTACTGACCCCTGTGGTACACCGCAGGGGATTGGGTGTGTGCTGGAGAGGCTTGCCCCTACCCTAACCGTCATAGTACGTCCGTATAGGAAAGAGTGTATTGTGTTATAGAGTTGTTCTGGACATCCGTACGTTCTGAGTTGCTGCATGAGTATATTATGTGAAACTGAGTCAAAAGCTTTCGTACAGTCAATCGATATGAGTGCTGTGGTCCGGTTCATGAGCATGTTGTTTGTGATGTGTGATTGGAGCCTTACTAGCTGGTGTTCTGAACTGTGTGCAGGGCGGAAGCCGAACTGCTCAGCAGGGATAATATCCTCCTCTGCGCAAAAGTCTTTAAGATATCTCAGTATAATCTTTTCATATACTTTTGATAAATGAGGCAGTAGGCTTATGGGTCTGTAGTGTTCAGGTGTATCGCCCTTTTTGTTGGGTTTGAGTAGTGGTGTGATTATAGCGTGTCTCCAGTGTTCGGGGAAGTGTCTGAGGCGGAGGCATGTGTACAAGGCAGTGTAGTCCTTTTCTCGGTAACTGTTTGAGTAATATGTACTGAAGTCTGTCATGTCCTGGGGATTTATTCCCTCGTGTCTGTCTGAGTATGGCTGTCAGTTGTTTCGGTGAGACGTACATGTAATTGTCTTGTGGTGTAAGTCTGTATTCAGGTGTACGGTCTTTATTGCGAGTTTGAGCGTCTTGTGTGTAGTAAGTAGCGAGTATGTCCGCCTGGTCTTTTTCGTCTAGTAGTGTATCTTGTCTGAGTATTTTTACTGTGTTAGTCTTTTGCGTGCGTGTTCGTATGAGCCTCCAGAATTGCCTAAAGTCACCATGTGTCTGCCTGAGTTTCTCATGCCACATGGACGTCTTCCATTGTGACATGAGTGTGCGTATTTGTGTAGTGAGTGAGTTTAGTGCAGTTTTATAATGCCTATCTCGTGTTCTGTACCAAATGTTTTTGATATTGTTTCGTTGTTTAATGAGTGTGAGTATGTGATGTGGTGGTTTCCTAAGATTTGGAGGTGCTGGCGCGAACTTAGGAATGCTCGAGTCGGCCGCGAAGGTGATTGTGTCTGTGAATTGTTTAATGGCCTCGTCGAGTATTTGTGTGTCGTGTATGGGTGTGATAGGGGGGGTGTGTTCGTGTATGAGGTGTTTGTATTTGTGCCAGTCTGCCTTACTGTAGTGGTAGTTTGTGGCTGTGGGTGTGGGGATGTGCCCGTGTAGTTCGTATAGGACCGGCCTGTGGTCAGATGTGATAAAGTCGAGTGCAGTGCACGCGGTTATTACGTGTGGTTGTCGCGTAACTAGCAAGTCGATCGTTGAAGTCATGCTGGGATCTGCGAAGTGGCTGAATGTGTGTGTGCCTGGGTGTATGACTGTCAAGGGGGTATTTAGTCAATTTAGTCCCTGCGGGGTTGTTTTTCGTATTATGCCAGGCAGTGTCTAGCGTTCAGGTCACCTATGAGTATGTGTCGTCTGTCTGTCGAAGTTTCTGAAAGGAGAAGTCCCAGTCGTGAAAGTCGTCCTCTCGGTCTCCGATAGTATGTGGGGAGTTGCTGCTTGTTCAGTTTTACTATAATTGTCAGAACAGAATTGTATTCGTCTGGGTCTATGGCTGGGTTTATCCGTTCATAGCGTGTACCGTGTCGAAGGCCGATGGCGACTCCACCGGCTAGTGTATTGTCCATGTCGTGCCGGAGAAGTGTATAGCCTTGGAAGTGTGCGTAACTACCTCTGGTCAGTCGTGTGTCGGTTAGTATGAATACTGTGGGCTGTATTTGTCGTAGAAGTAAGTCCACGTCTTGTAGTTTTGGAGTAAGTCCGTTTGTGTTAAGATTTAGTATGGTGTGTCCGGTCATTTTGTCGAGATCAGTTTAGTCATGAGTTCTACTAGTGAGCGTACTTGTGACATGAGCATGGACATCATGTCAGTCATTGTGTCAGTGAGTCGTTCTACCCATGCTGGTGTTCCGTCACTTGTGTGTTGTAGTGGTGTGTTTTGTGTAGGTAATTGGTAAGTGGGTGGTGTTGGTGGAGTGGGCAGCAGAGCTGGTCGGGGGTTCTGTTATGGGGGTGTGCTTCTGGGTGGAAGTGCTTGTGTGGGTGGTGGTGGGGGTAATTGTGATGTGTGTCCTGTGAATGCTTTTGAGTAGCTGAAACCAGGGTCAACTGTGCGATATGTGCCTGTTGGTATGTTAGCCGGGGGGCCTACTATAGTCTGGCGGGCTGTTCGGCTCTTCTCGAGGAGTTGAAGCCGGGCTGTACATTGCCTGTAGGAGGCGGGATGCTGTTCACCACAGTTGGTGCATTTTAGGGCGTTTTGGACTCGATCACAATCCTTGGATGTGTGGTTACTGCCACAGCGGACACAGCGCTCGCGGAGATTACAATTGTTTTTGGTGTGCCCGAAGCGCTGACACCTAAAACACTGGGAGATGCCTTTGTCCTCCCTGTAGGGTTTAAAATGAATTTTGATTTGATCGATCGAGGTGATCGATTTGAGGTGTGATGGGTTAAATTTGTGCGTAAAGGTACAAAGAAGGGGGGAAATGGGGACCCTAGTACCGTCGGTTTGAGTCTTGCTCATTCTTTTCACGGACACGATATGTTCCGTGTTGAGCTGCGCGGCAATGTTGTCCAGCGGGTGGTCTGAGTCCAGCCCGTGGAGTACGAATAGTTGATTTTTAGGGGAGCCCTTCGGCGTGTAGGTGAAAAATTGTGTCTTGTTATTTGTCAGTTGGTTTCTAATGAGTTCATGAGTCTTGATGTCTTGGGCAAATATTTTGTTCCCGGTTTTACAGCGTTGTACAGTAAAATTCTTGCAACCGGCTGTGTTGAGTTTTCTAACTAGGCTGTTTGCATCTGTATAGTGAGGTGGTAGTACTATTGGTGGGGGCTTAATCTTGGTCAGAGGTTCATACTTGTTATGTGTAGGGATTGGGGGTGGTGTGTTGGTGGTGTTCTGGGGTTTAGGCGTAACCTTCATTTATTTATGCCTTTTAAGTTTAACTTCGGTAAAAATTTCACTGTCGGTGCCCGTTTCACTATCAGAGCTAGAAACTATAGGTCGTTTGTGTACTGGGGGGAGGGCAGGGAAATCTACTGTGTCTACTCCCTGCTCCATGGGAGATTCAGGGGTCAAGCAGGTGAAGAGTTTTTCTAATTCCTGCTGGCCAGGGCTTCTGTGAGCTGTTTTTGTGTCATGCTTGTTATAGGCTTGTGTTGACTGTTGGTGGGGGGTGGTGTGTCAGAGCGTGTTTGGTGGGTTGTGTGAGGGTGCTCATGTGAAAACATGGTGGGGGGTGGGCGTGGCGTGAAGAGGGGGTAAAAGTGAGAGGGGAGAGTCAGAGTGGGGGTACCCTGGTGGTGGGGGCCGCCTGCGGTCGTACCTGTACCGACCGACAGACGGGTGGGCAAAGCCCCGGAATGCAGAACCCCTTAACAATTCCCTTGTGGGTCCGGACCCAGCGGCTTGTTTAGAGATCCTGGATGTGCCCCTTACTCTCTTCTTCTGAAACTGCTGCTGCTCCTGGCTGCTACACCAGGCGCTTCTGCTCTTACGAGCTTACTGACCGAGCGGGTGCTCGGGGCCTAGCTTCTTGAGTAGCTGGTCCTACTGGAAGTCACTTGAGAACTGCTGGCGAATGCACAAGAGCTGTGATGAGGTAGAAGAGTTCCAAGTAAGCAGGCGATGTGTTCAGAACTGAAGTTCATGGAGGAATGATGCTTGGCTCACGCTCCTGCCGGCTTTTTATCCTCGTTCCGCCATTCTTTTCGCTCCCTAGGCGGACTAATCAGCTGTCTTCTATGCTCATTGGTTTCCCTGGTCCGCCGTTCGGGGCGCATTCTACCGTCTGACCGGAGAAGTCTCAGAACCGGCCCGTAGACTGTAGGTAGCGCTAGACCATCCTCGCCGTTCATCGCTACACTCTTATACTTCGAGATCTCTATAGCCTCCCTGACCAGCCTCCTCTCCAGTACATCTTCCTTCGCTAGCGTCCTGGCCTGGTCGAACAGCATCTGCCCGGAGCACTCCTCCCCATGTCTCGCGACAGCAGAAGTTTTCGTGCGTCTCAGACGGTAATCAGCGCAGTGCTGCCCAATTCTTGTGGCCACCTTCTTCCCGGTCTGCCCGACATAAACTGTCCCGCAATCGCATAGAAGAAGGTAAACACCCTTATCCTGCAGCCACTGCTTGTCCTTTGCTGAACCCAGGCAGTCGCTCATCTTGTCTAGGGGTTCGTAAGCTACATCCACTCCGAGTCCCTTAAACATCCTGCCAATCTTCTCACTGACACCTCGCACGTAAGGCAACGTTGCCCTCTTCTCCACCGCCCTTTCCGGCTTTGTACCTCCACCTTGTCCCTGCTGTCTCAGGACTCTGTTCATAGTCCGAGAGATTTCCTTAGATCCGTACCCGTTCCTAAGGAAATCCTCCTTGAGGTGAGCCAGTTCCGCGTCTAGGTGGGTCCTACTGCTGCACAGCCTAAGGGCTCTCAGTGTCAGGGTCTTGATCACACCTTTCTTCTGGGCAGGATGGTGATGAGAATCGGCGTGTAAGTACCTCCCCGTAGCCGTCGGCTTCCGGTACACAGTATGTCCGAATCTCCCACCCGGTTCCTTGACTATAAGCAGGTCCAGAAACGGGAGTCGGTTATCAGTCTCCTTTTCCATAGTGAACTTGATATCCGGATGGTAGCTGTTCAGGAAGGCTAAAAAGCGCTCGAGTTTCTCATGTCCGTGCATAATATATATATATGCGAGTAAAAAAAAAGAAATGCTTACAGTGTACAATAGCGGACGTCAAATATACATTAGATATTGTATGTTTGTAATAATATAGCTTTAATTGCACAGTCATATGTCTCTTCGTTTTTTCTATAGCTGGATTGGAGTTTCTGGAAAGCAGTTCATAATGTAGGGCTAAACCTATAATATGTTAAAGATTAATATGTACTTTAATTTTATTAATGACAGATTTTTTTATGAGTCCATTAAGGGAATTTAATCTGGAATAAACATATTTTTTTAACCTTTGAATAGATTATTGAACGTATAAATAATTTATTTTATACTTTTAGGAATACAATTATTCGTGTACCTATATTATTTTATAATAAACTAATTACCCTACAATCTGACGGCATTTCATTCTGATGGCAACTAGGACATCTCTTAACTTATTAAACACCTTATATACACTCATTTATACATGAATAAAAAAAAAAGAAAGTATTACTGCAGCCATTTAGTGATTTTAATTTGGCTTTAATTATAATCTCTTTTACTATGATGATGTAAACAACACATATAGAGTCATATCAGAATTCGATACAATCATGAGAATAAGACCAATGGATTACTTAATTTAGTATTTTTTCCTAAATTTAACAAAGACCCAAAGATCCAGGAACAAGTTTAACATCACCCTAATTAATCAAAGTCCGACTCGCAGGAACTGCATCATCTTAGCGCGGTTCCGTACTTATCCCTAGTCTTATTTGGAAAGATTAAAATAGAAGCAGTTATGATTTTGGGTCCACATTTCTAGAAACGTCTTGATTTATGATCTTACCTGGATGGGTCGGCCAACCCTAGGAAGGCCCCCGCTGGGCAGTTGAAAATCTATATCTTGGGAATCCATATCTCTAACATTAAATTGTTTTTCTTATTTTACTTAACCTGTTTTATTTTTAAATACATTATCCAACTATAAGCAATTAAAATATAACAATGAATAAAACAGACAAAAAGAACAGTTCGAATAAGCGAAATCAATTACTTTAAAGTTTTAAGTACTTATTTCTCCGATTGACATCACCTAATCAAAACTTTCTTCAGAACCTTTTTTGTAGAGCATTTCGTAAGTTTTCTAAAGGGAATCTTCCCATTAACGAGATATTAAGAAAAGTATACAAAGTTACCAAAACTTTTTATGTCTGTTAATAAAATATTTTATTCTAACCTTTCCTTAACTCCAAACGTAACCAAAGTTTCAACATATCAGTTTTAATGAAAGTAGAACATGCAGAAAATGTTTCAACTGAATCTCATGATTCTAAGTACCCAAACCAAAAACGGTATTCAACAACTATTTTTCCAATTTTCTCGAAAACGGTTAAAGCTATCGCCTTGAAAATGGTTTCATTCGTTTACCTAGGCCAAGAAGCCTATAAAACGAGTACTTGCAAGCATATGAAGTAAGCGGAACGAGTTTTTTCCCGCGACATTCGCCCCAAAAACCATGTTCCGGTGGGCGGATTCTGCTGGTTAACGAACTTGACCTCTCAAATTAAACGAAAGATTTTCGTACGAAATTTCTTCAAAATCGGACCATTTTTGACATGTCAGGGCCGCGAACAGACAAATATATATATATATATATATATATATATATATATATACACACACACAAATTTGAACCGCCGATATTTTCGTTCTCTAGGGGTCCTGAAACGCAAAAATGTCTAGTCGGCACTTCCGGATTGCGTCATGAGATCAACCTTATAAGCGGGGTTCCTCCCTATGGGGGAGGGAGGAATCGCGCTAAAACTGAAAAGAGGTGATTCTTTCAATATCCTGAAGTTGATCAATATCCTGAGCGACTCTATTAATGATCTGTTCTCGATTTCTGAAAGGTATGTTCTTCTGCAAATACTTGGTGCTTTTATCAAACTCTCGAATGGTGGACCTGCTAGCATAATAGGTTCTATAATTGCTACGAACATAGGGACATAATATCATTGACATTTGCCAATCCACCAATCCAAGCAACCATTTTACCACACGAAATTGTAAAGGGCAGCAATGTAATAGAACGGAACTAATACAGTGTCATAAATAGGTCACAAACAACTAATTATGACACTGTTATAACAACCATTCATACGCCCTTAGATTTTCTCGGAGCTAAATATTGATCTATCACTTGTGGAATTCAGGCTTCTTTCTGTACTTCGCATTGTTTATTGTGTAGGAGTCATACATAGGCAAGCTAGTGAAAAGCCATGTGGTGATAAAACAGTAAATATTCGGATGGCCCATAACCTGATATTAGGACCGGGGGGGGGGGATGTTTATAAACTAGAAAACAGACAACTCTCTATCTACATGGAAATTCAACAAACATTTTCATTGCAGAGCTGTTAGCGTTAAAAGTAGCTCTTGACCGCAACGAGAAACCACTACAAAAGGATAATGGGTACGTAAATAAAGCTTTGTGAAAACACAATAAAAGTCTGACTTACCGGAGCTGCGTCATCTATGTGAGTTTCCATAACGTTCATATCCCGAACGTCATTTTGAATGCTTTAAATAGAAACAGTCAGCATCTAAAAACCTACTCCAATAACATCTCGCAGAAAAGCGAACTTTTAGGCGCACAAAGGAAACAGACAGCCAAATCCAAGTGGCAACCTCCTCTTCGAATCTTTAAGTAAAGCTCTATTAAAAAAAAAGTCCAACTCGCAGGAACTGTCATTTTAGCGTGGTTCTGTACATATCCCTAGTGCCATTAGTAAAGGAATAGAAGCAGTTATTGGTCGGGTTTGATCTTTCGTTAAAAATATATATAATAATAAATTTCTCCAAGAGAAGGACGTTTTAGGCACCACAACAGGAAACTGACATTATCCTCAGCAGAAATGACTCCCCCTGCCTTCTCCATGTTCGCTCTAGGAGAACACTATTACATCTAAGGTCCTAAAAAAAAACAATTAAAATGTGACGTGAAGTTTCGAAGTTTTAAGCACTTATTTCTCTGATTGACGTTGCTTCCGAACCTTTTATCTAGAGAATTTAGCAAGCTTTCAGAAGGCTTTCTGAAGCAAGCTTTCAGAAGGTCACCTTCCACTTAGCACGATTTCCTAACAGTTTTCAAGATATTCCCGAATATATACGAAGATCTCAAACCTTTACGTGTCTTTTCCTAATAATGTTTTTTCGAATACTTTCCTAATTCTATATGTAACCAAAATTAAAACATATTACTTTAGATGAATTGCAAACATGTAGAAAATATTTCAATTTAATCCCACTATTTTCACCCTGCATTGGGTGCAGTGGTTCTATTGGGGCGGGTAAGTGGTACCTCCGTCCCGTCCCTCAACGCAAGACGCTTCCCCCCCCCCGTACCTTCCTACGTCTGTTCCGTCTACACGGCATCCGTCTTTAATTGCCTGTCGGATCGCTTGGGAAGTGGATACTGCGTCACCGTCCCAATTCACCATTGCGCCTGATCCCGTCGTAAATATTTAAATAAGTTTGTGGATTTTCTTGAAATTATTTTTTACTCATTATTAGGGTCATTTCAACAGTACTTGCGAAGCCGTTCACTGACTTAGGAATACGTCGTTTGGTAAATTATATTATTAAGAAAATGTGGAAAAAGTAGTTCTTCTCTTACGGAGATGTTTTCCAAAATGCCAAGAAAACATTAGATCTGACCATCAGTGTAATGGGAAGTTGAGTTGGAGGTTATTATAATGTATTTTCGAGGACTAATAGAGCTCAAACACAGAAAATATGTTTATTGATAATGATAATTGGCTCACATTTACCTAATATTGAAGGGGTTAAAAAAGTTCCCAAACCTTTTTTTATCTTTATGATTTTGACTCTGGGCGATTAGCATACATCCATAGAGAGTAAACAAGTTCTGGTTTGGGTGATAGAGCTTTCTGAGAGAGGTTGGTCTGAAACTGAACATAATGTCCTTTGCGATATCGCAAAATCAGTGCCTTTTCTATTAATTTTTTGGGATTGAGCTGATTCATCTATTTGCAATATTTTGTTTCTTAGATGTCAACGAAGGTTCTCAATTTTTTGTAGACCTTAAAATTCATGTTGGAATTTTTTATGGCCAAAAAACAGCAGTTGTCCTATTAGGACGGTTGTGCCCGATTACGGTACTCCGGGGTTTGAGCCTGTTCCAGAGTTAAGTTCCGAAACCGAAAATGAGCTACAAAAAATTTTCACTATTATTAAAAACGGTTACAGATATCGCCATAAAAATGGTTTCATTCTTTTTCAAACGTGATGGAACCTATCTAGGCGCACGGTAGTGCGCCAAGCCAAATTCCGGCCTAAGCATACTGTGTGTATATTACAGGAGGTCTTAGAGCCGATTTTTACCCTCTCATAACTTTCAACCAGGCAAAGATAAAGTTATGAAATTTTACACAGCTATTGTAGTACTAGATGTGAGTAAAACTGGAAAGTTTCATAATTCTACATCGAATAGTTTCTGAGATATAAGCGATCGAAATTCGGGATTTATAGGACTCACTCACTCACTCATCAAAATTATTAGACACTTCCCATGACGCTAGAGACTTGAAATTTTGCATGATGATAGATATGAAGGTGTTATTAAAGGAAAAAAATAAAAAATCCTGAAAAGTTGTGTTTGACTCCGCTTCTGGAGCGGGGGCGTGCCAGTTTTGTACTTCCTTCGGAAACCCGTCATTCCGTCCGAAATCCATGATGTGGGGTATCAAATGAATCGTCTCGGTATGAAGAACCTTATTTTAATGTTTTAAGAAACAATTAGACGCATATAGGCTCGGTCAAAATCTTATATTAGCTGTCTGTCTGTATGTTTCTTCCTTTTACAAATCCGTACCGTTTGACCGATTTTGACCAAACTTGGGACACAGATGGGTCTTGATACGGGGAGAATCATAGGCTAGGTTAAATTGTCTATCAGCTGTCTGTCTATCTGTTTGTTCCTTATACAAATACACACCGTTTGACCCATTTTGACAAAATTTGACACACATGTAGGCCTTGATCCGGGGAGTGTCATAGGCTAGTTTAAAATCGTCTATCAGCTGTTTGCGTAACTGTTTATTCCTTATACAAATCCACACGATTTGACCGATTTTGACCAAACAGGGTACATAGGTAGGTCATTATCCGGGTAGTGTCATAGGCTAGGTCAAAATCGTCTATCAGCTGTCTGTCTGCATGTTTGTTCCTTACACAAATACACTCCGTTTGACCGATTTTGATCAAACTTGGCACACAGGTAGGCCTTCGTCCGGGGAATGCACTAGGCTAGGTAAAAAAGGTCTTTCAGCTGTCCTTTAAAAACAACAATAAAAATACTTATATCCAGTTACTAAAATATCACTTTCCTCAACCAGGTATATTCTTAAACTTGCCAATGTTTTATTTGTGCCGAAATTATCTTTAGAAAGAAAACTTAACATTGCCAAGTTTAAGAATATACCTGGTTGAGGAAAGTGATATTTTAGTAACTGGATATAAGTATTTTTATTGTTGTTTTTAAAGGTCAGTTGAAGTGTCTCTACTGTTCTTAGTTAGTAACTATGAGGTCTTCCAAGTAATGAACTTGGACATTTATTTCTTGTATCATCTCTTGTATTGGCAAATATTTTTGGTTGAAAATATGGTGCACTTAATACACTAACTCATACTACATTTTTGGAGTGTAGGATGGTAAGGCGTTTTGGGGGGGGGTTTTAGGAGGGGATATTTTTGGGAAAGGGAGTGTTTCCTTGTGGGGGGAGGAACTTGGCCACTACTTCACATTTATGTTTTTTTTTGGATATGTATCTCAAAAAAGCATATAAACATAAAATTTGAACCAACTTTATTTTCGTGATCTCTGGGATTCTGAAACTGTTCTGAAATTATTTTAGACGGCATCGTCGGATCAACTCGAAGGCTGTATTTTTTATTTTATTTTATTTATTTAGTTTATTTTTTGTTAAGCGAATTCGATTTATATGACTTAATGTAAGGAGGGCCTACCTATGTAAGGGTGGATAGCATTTTCGATTCCTGCATATGTAGATGTAGGACATAGCAGATCGCGTCCGGCATTGGTTCCTCTCTGTTGGCTAGTTGAATAAACTACCAACTTCACAATGTATGTTTAGGATGTGTAACCTAGGCTAGATAGTCTTGAACCAGAAACGACACACACAAAAAACTGTCCGACTTGGAGGAACTGCATCATCTTAGCGCGGCTCCGTTCTTATCCCAAATCTCATTTCGAAAGGTTGAAATAATTATGACCCGAAATAGGTCTCGGTTTTAAAAGTACATACCTCTACCTGACAAAGAAAAATGACTCCCTCGCCTTGTCAAGGTTCGCTCTTGAAACACACTGCTTACTGTCTTATTTTCTTTTACCATAATATTAAATTTACAGATAAATTAAATTTAAACAAAGAATCAATTAAAAAGTGATTTAAACAAAGCCAAATCCCGTTCAAAAGAATAAAACAAACACATTTGAAGTTTTAAGCACTTTTCTCTCCGATTGACATCGCCTATTCGACAGTTGCTTCAGAATCTTTTTTGTAGAGAATTTAGTAAGCTTTCGAATGGTCTCTATCCACTTACCTAGATTTCCCAACTTTTTTCGAGATATTAAGGAAAATATGTTGGTAAGTTCCCAAAACTTTTAATGTCTCTTAATAAAATATGTTAATCTAATCCTTCCTTAAATCTAAACGTAACCAACATTTAAACATGTTTGTTTATATGAATTTCAAAGATGCAGAAAATATTTCAACTGAATCCCCCGATTCTTCTAGTATTTAAACCAAAAAACATCATTCAACAAATATTTTTCCTATTTTCTTGAAAACGGTTAAGGCTGTCTCCTTAAGAATTGATCCATTCCTTTTCCTAGGCCAAGAAGCGTATAAAAAGAGTACTTTCAAGCATATGATGTAAGCGGAACGATTTCGCTCCAAAAACCATGTTCCGGTGGACGGATTCTGCTGGTTAATGAACTTGACCTTTCAAATTATACGAAACATTTTTGTATATATATATATATATATATATATATATATATATATATATATATATATATATACAAATTTGAACCACCGTTATTTTCGATATCTAGAAGTTCTGAAATGTAAAATCTTCTAGTCGACACTTCCGGATTGCGTAATGAGATCAACGTTATAAGCGGGGTTCGTCCCTGTGGAGGGAGGGAGAAACCGCGCTAAAACCTAATGTAAAAATCATGTGGTAAGAAGAGCACAGTAAAATAAATTTAACTACGCTGTATCTCGTATTATACAATGTGTCTTGTTAATAGCTGAGATATTCTAATGGTACTAAACGTATTAACTGTGTTCTGAAAGAAGATAGATGGTAAGACGGATCGAATGAAATGAGAGTAAGCGAGGGAGAATCCATATTTTCTTTCATATAAATTTATCTGGCTCAGGGAAAAATGAAGGGATTAATATTTTCAGTCCGGTCCAGAAAGAGTCAATTAATAACAAGGATTAAAAAGAAATATCTTTCCTACATAATCTTCGTTATTTATTTTAAACCTTCAAACGTTTAGGAATAAAAGTAATTTTAGAGGGAAGAATTAATTTCAATGAAAGAAAAAGTGACTTATTGATACAACAGCAAATCTGTGTTTTATAAAAATTACATTTTTATTCTTTGATTGAATTAGAAATATTACAATGCTGTAATATAGGACTTTTATATAGAGTTTTCTTTGTTATCATCTGAGTGTTTGGACTGATTTAAATACTCAATGGTATATATTTATGAACAATGAGCATAATACAAACACATTGCATATTCACACACACTGATTGATGTGCCCTTTTGAATTATTTCATCAGGAATCATTTATTTAGAAGACAACCCACTCAGCTTTTATCATCAGTGGAAGGAAGATGGGTTTGTTGAGAGGAAGGAGTTCAACCCCCCTCCCCCCTATTAGGGCGATCAAATAAATTTATGAGTGTTTTGTATAGAATATATATTGTCGTTACAAATGCTAAGTATCGAATGTGAAAATGCCCACTTTTCAGAGTGGAAAACATTCATAACTTTTTTTTGGACAGTCAAATATTTGGCAGATTTGACGTTTTGATAGTGGAATACTTTCCCTTTAATAGAGTGATCTAAGATTCAAGAATTTGCCGTACGTAAGTCCAGCAGAAATTAGTAAAGATTGAAAATGAAAGATGCATTTTTTCACATTCGATACTTTGCATTTGTATCGACGATATAATACATATTCTGAAGCGATATGGAAACTTAGAATGACTTATAAAATGCGGAAAAGTACACTGCAACTTTGTCTGCCAGAATGCGCTGGCGTTGTAAAATTTTCTAATCAAAGTATATAGTTTTAATAGCTTCTGCTGTTTTATATGAAGATTAGATTAGTTTTACCAAGGATAAGAACGTCCACGTTTTCTATGCGGGTTTTAAGAATAATTCCAGTAGCTGATTTGCTATAACTTGCTCTGCTGTAATATTTTTAGCTTAGGCAAATATTACTGCAGTTAACTGTTACTTAAGTTAATAATTATTCTTTTCCATTCGAGATAACTGATCAATAAACGCAAAGGGAAATATTCTCATCGAAAGCTTAATACCAATTTTTTTTAAAATGTTTTGCGACATATTTTCTGGTCAGAAGAAAATAGCGACGGGCTATCTGTAGGTTACAACCGTTCCTAACTGTCCGCGGTGTGCCCAGAGTTTTTTTTTTTTTTAGAGAGCTCATAGTTGAAAAAACTAAACATGCTTCAAGCAGGACTCAAACTCAAATCTCCTTAGGCAGGATTCGTTAAGCCTATAAACACTTCCAAGGGGTGGCTTTATACTACCATCAATGCTATTCTTCCCATTCATATAAGATTTAGAGCTGGCATGATTATTATTTAAAACGGTTCAGTTTAAAATTAATTGAAGATCTAAAATTATCCTGGAGATGTCAAACAGTATTCTAAATCAAGTATTTTTGACATAATGAGAAGAATACTTAAAACTGGAAATAAAAAGAATACATTAAATTTAAAATATAACAGTCAATTGAAAATTGTTTCAGACGGTTGACATTCATCTAAACTAAGATTTTAAATTTTGATTGCGTTTAGAGTTAAGGAAGTATTAGGGGGGGAAAAAAAAACAAAAAAGTTTTATTTACAGATATGATACGTTTTGGGATCTACATAGGTATATTTTCTACTACAAAGTTCACTACAAAATGGTTCTGAGGCAATTTTCAATGGGACGATGTGAATCGGAGAAATAAGTGCTTAATAGTTTGAAATTGTTAGTTTTTTTACGGGTTCTTGTTGTTTGGTGCAATGTTTTCTTTGAGCTGAGGACATCTACTGCTATCGAAATAGATTTAATATTCATTTTGGGCACCGTTCCAACCAGATATTTCTCAAAATTACAAAGAGCTGGGTTGAAGTTGTATAGAATAGCAACACGGAGTGCTTGATGCAAGGCAGGAAATTATACGGCTAAGAAGGGGAATGTATTTCCGTTGGAGAAAGTTAGTACATTGAACATAACCTTTTCTTGCCAAACCTTCACTTACAAGGAAGAAGGCAATTCAACTTTCCACAAAAACATCCCAACACATTTACTTCCATCCGGAAACTCCCAATTTAACGAACGTATTGCTTTATATTTCCTATTTAAAAATTTTATTGAAGGATCTATTACCGTATACATTCCGTATATATTTATTTATATTTATATTATATATACATATATATATATATATATATATATATATATATATATATATATTATATTATTATATAACAAATTCCCTCTGTGTATTACATAGAATCGTCCCGTTCAACGATATATTTCTATTCACATAGATAATGTCTAACTTCAAAGCTAGGCCAATTTCTGATGAATGAAATACTTACGAGATATTGAATTGCTAAAGGAAAGGATTGAATTAAACATTAATTTATTATTATTTTGTATGATTTGTTTCATGACGTATGTTATAAACTATTCATTGTCTACTAATATAATAGTTATTAGAGTAATCGATAATAATCAAAGATTAGTAAAGCACGGTAGGGAAATAGTGAGGTCGGTACTATGCTCCAGCCGCCTGATTTTCCCCTTTACCCCGAATCCAACCCATGAAGACACTGGAAGATAAAATCTTTAGTTCGCTCGGGCTAGGATCTCAGGTCCTCCAGCATATTACTAGTGAGCTATCTAGCACTGAGCTAAATTTTGAAATTTGTGTATTATTGACCAACGTATCTTCACAATTAGCAGAATCGCCAAGAAGATAATAGGCATACATTTGATGAAAGTCTATAGTACATTATAAATAATTCAAATTTAATTTGTATAAGCCCATTTGTTTTAACATTCCTTTTACGTATATATTTTTTTCTAGGGAAACCCGGAGTTCTCAAACACATTTTCTTACAAGTTCTCATTTCATTCAGAAATGAGCATAATTCGCTTTTAGGCTAATGTACTAGAAATTCAAGTTAGCGATACATTTTTTAGAATAACTGCTCCTCAAAAAGAAAATGAAAAAAGAAAAGAAAAGCAATTCCTGCAAGCTTATATATATATATATATATATATATATATATATATATATATATATATATATATATATATATATATATATATTAATATTCATTTTACATTCAGATTTTTAAATTCGCCTTCCATGTCTTAAAAAAGGAACGAAAATACAGCATATGATTATCTATTGTTTAATTTGTTCCACAACTTAGGAATTATCATTTTGTATGCAATTCATGGTTGGGACGCATTTTAACTAGAATTTCATACATTCCAAAAAAAGAAGGAAGATTTTGAGCCATCTAATAAAGTCTTTGCATACAAGTCGAATGAATTTGTTTCCAACAGTAAAAAGTAAAACGTGCAAACTGAGGAGGGATGAAGAAGTAAGTTAAGGCCCCGCTCCAAATTCCTATTCATAAGGAATTATGGTTGAGAGATCAAAGGAGAAGGAGCGGTTTTTCAGAGGTAGAAGTATTAAATAAGAAAATACACTCGCTCCCGTCATCCCTTCAACCCCCTGATTACATGATGTGTCAACAAGTATATCCTTCAGCTAAGAGAATATCTTACACCCTTCTCGAGATTTTATCTTCAAGCAATTTATTTCCTTTGAGCTATAGCAATGAGAGAACAATCAACGATGAAAAATCAATGGTGCTTGCAAAAATAACTTCGTTCCGAATTAAATTTGATATATTATAATTTGAGATAAAGGTCTTTGAAGAGGCTTTTACCCCATACTTATATAAGTGACTAGTTTTTTTTTTTTTTTTTTTTTTTTTTTTTTTTTTTTTTTTTTTTTTTTTTTTTTTCTTTTTTTTTCTTTTTTTTTATAATGCCCCTACTCTTCAATCGTAACCGAATAAACGAATGTGAAAGGTGAGAAAAATATTCAGCAAAATGTACGGTTTAAGAATAGAAAACTTCACGTTTCAGATTCTATAGATAACGAAAATAACGGTGGTTCAAATTTGTACATATGTACAGGGTGATTCAGGTCTAAGTAGCCAAACTTCAGGAAGTGATTCTAGACATTATTTCCAACAAAAAAGTTAATTTTTTAGTATGGTCCGATTCTGAATGGAAAAGGAGTTATGTCCAATTTTCTGTTTTTTTTTTAAGGTAGACATATTTTTTATTGAATAAGATACGATTGCTCAAAAACCGTTGAAGATAACTAAATTCAATTTATGCCACCGTAAAATAGACAAACTTTTCTTTAATAAAACAGTTATTTAATTCACTAAATCCGTTGATAAAATATACTTTCTTTACGTCCAATAACGTCCGTCTGTTCTTCTGGATGAATCAGTGGTTTTTCGCAAATTGTTTCCTGAGCCCTCTAACAGACTACGGATTCACTATTTATAGGAAATCTTCTATATTTAGTTAGCATTAAATCTATATAAGTGAAGTGGAAGTTTGCTGAGTGGTAGGTTGAACGATTAGCTCATTTTTGTCAAAAAATGTGGAATGTAGTTTTGTTTCATTCAAATACCAGGTGTGAAGAAATTATAAATTATTCATTACTTAGTGGCCAAACTGGGGGAACTCATTGTCTGGTCCGAAAGCTATAAAAAGTAACTGAAAAAAATTATTTGAAAACGTTTTCATTTGAGAGATATGTCACATTTTGTGTTTTCCAAATTTTCATTGATATTTGGTACTAAAAAATTTGCTAATGTATGTAAAAAGTTAAAAATTGACGAAATTGCAATTGTACCTTTGTCAACTTGGACGTTGGACAGCAAACCTTAAGAACCACGAATCTATCCCAATGCAAACGTCTTCCAATGCAATAGGTCGATCGGTCGGGGGGGGGGGGATCATGGTGGGCTGAAGAAGATATTTGTCCGAAAATTCCACTCCACAAGGATTAACATGAGACTAATTATGCGACTTGGGACTATTAAATGTTCCATCTCACCTGAATTCGGTGTTATCTGTCACAAAATGTTGTGGCCGAACTGAGGATTAAAATGTATCCTACCGCAATGTTGTAGTTTTTTTCTGGTTTTGTTTTTTTAGTGTTATTTGAAATTTTATTCTAAAATATTTCAAATTATGGGTAACTTTTGGATTACAATTATTTAACTATCCAAATACATCACGTATATAAAAATGATAAATCAATAAAAATTTGTAAAACACAAAATGTGACATATCTCTCAAATGAAAAGAATTTCGAATAATTCTACATTTTATTGAATTCGGACTGGGAAATGGGTTCCCACAGTTTGGCCACTAAGTAATGAATAATTTATAATTTCTTCACACCTGGTATTTGACAAAATTACAACAACACTACATTCTAAATTTTTTGACGAAAATGAGCCAATCGTTCAACCTACCCCTCAATAAACTTCCACTTCATTTATATAGATTTAATGCAAACTAAATATAGAAGTTTTCCTGTAAGTAGTGAATCTGTAATCTGTTAGAGGGCCCAGGTAAAAATTTGCGAAAAACCACTGATTCATCGAGAAGAACAGACGTGCGTTATTGGACGTCCAGAAAGTATCTTTTATCAATGGGTTAAGTCAATTAAATAACTGTTTTCTTGAAGAAAATTGTGTCTATTGTACGGTGACGTAAATTGAATTTAGTTATCTTCAACGATTTTTGAGCATTCCTTTCTTATTCAATAAAAAATATGTCTACATTAAAAAAACAGAAAATTGGACATAGCTCCTTTTCCATTCGGAACCGGATCATACTATAAATGAACTTTTTGTTGGAAATAATGTATAGTATCACCTACTGAAGTTTGGCTACTTAGAACTGAATCACCCGGTATATATATCTGTCTCTTCGCTCTGTAGCTGCCTAAAAAATGGTCCGATTTTGATGAAATTTGGTAAAAAAATGTTTCGTCTAATTTGAATGGTCATGTTCGTTAACCAGTAGAATAACGCTTACGTTTTTGAAGTTATATGCTTGCAGGTTGTTTTATAGGTTTCTTAACACAGGAAACCGAATGAAACTATTTTGAAGGCGATATCTGTAACCGTATTGGATAAAAGTGGAACAAATGTAAATAATTGTTTTTTGGTGGGTACTTAAAGTCGTGGGATTTAATTGAAATATTTTCTACGTCGTTCAAATTCAGCTAAACTATGATTTTTATATTTTGGTCACATTTGGAGTTAGGGAAGTAATCGAGAAAAAAAAATTATTAGTGGATATTCGGATCTTCGTATATTTTTGTGAATATCTCGAAAACGGTTGGCAAATCGCGGTAAGGTGACCGTTTAATGCTTACTGAATTCTCTACAAAAAAGGTTCCGAAGAAGTTTTCGATGGGGCAATATCAATCGGAGAAATAAATGCTAAAAACTTTAAAAGTGTTTGTTTTGTTCTGTTGAATGGGGTTTAGTTTTTGTTTAACTCACTTTTTTTTTTTTTTTTTTTTTTTTTTTTTTTTTTTTTTTTTTATTAAATTGCATTTATAAGTAAAATTAGTATTTTAGTAAAATAAGGAAGAAAATGAGAAACTTATCGGCAATATTGGTTTCCTAGAGCCAACGTTTAGATGGCGGGCGAGTCATTTCCGCCTAGCATGCTGTCAGTTGCCTGTTTTAGTGCCTTAAACTTACTTCTCTTTAAGATTTAATTTACATTTTTAACCATGGGGTGGTGGCGTTTCTTTAAAAAAGTCCGACTCGCAGGAACTGCCTCATCTTAGCGCGTTTCCGTTCTTATCCCTAGTCTAATTTCGAAAGATTAAAATAGAAGCAGTTATTATTTTGTTGAGAGGAGATCGTTGACCGTTGATGATGAAAGGTAGGGATTGTCGGGGTTCGGTCACTGCTACTTAATAATATATACCCCATATGTGAATGTATGTGGGCATATATATGTACATATGTGTGCGTGTATATGTGTATGTGTATATGCTTCTATATAAATATATAAATATATGTATATATATATATATATATATATGTGTTAGGTATATTTACATAGATATGTGCATATATTAGTGTTAAATATGTCCTATTTGTATTTACAGCCTTGATGAAGGCTTGAAGTTCAAGCCGAAACGTCGGCACAATAATAAAACCATTTTTACGATAAAATGTAGTTTTATTAAGTACCAGTGACCGAACCCCGACAGTTATTATTTTGGTTCCACCAGGCTTGAAAGGTAGGATTTACAATCTTACCTGGAAGGGTCAGCAACACTTGAAACGGTCCCGCTAGTTACAAGGTCTTGGAATCTTGGAACTCTATGTTTCTAACAATAAATTGTTTTTGTTATTTTACATAACCTGTTTTATTTTCGAATACATTATCCAACTATAAGCAATTAAAAGATAACGAGGAATAAAAAACAGACAAAAAGAACAGTTCGAATAAACGAAATCAATTACTTTAAAGCTTTAAGCTCTTATTTCTCCGATTGACATCGCCTAATCAAAACTTTCATTAGAACCTTTTATGTAGAGCATTTAATAAGCTTTCTAATGGTATTCTTCCGTTTACCAAGATTTTCAACCGTTTTCGAGATATTAATGAAAGTTTCCAAAATTTACATTATTTCTAGCAACAGAAAATTGGTCTCATTTTTCATATCCTGTTTTACACACAAACTTTTCCCAACATAAGAAATTAAAAAAATAAAAAGCAATAAAAAACCAAGGAAAAGAGACAAAAATTACAAAAAGAACGACAAAAACCCGTTCATAAGAACAAAACAGACGTATTTGAAGTTTTAAGCACTTATTTCTCCGATTGACATAACCTAATCAAAAATAGTTTTAGAATCATTGTTGTAGAGAATTTAGTAAGCTTTCAAATAGTTTCTATCCAGCTACCACGATTTCCCAACCGTGTTCGAGATATTAATGAAAGTATACGAAGTTCCCAAAACTTTTCATGTCTGTTCATAAAATATTTTATTCTAACCCTTCCTTAACTCCAAACGTAACATAACTTTTAACATATTAGTTTTAATGAAAGTAGAACATGCAGATAATGTTTCAACTGAATCCCGTGATTCTAAGAACCCAAACCGAAAACGGTATTCAAAAACTATTTTTTCGAAAACGGTTAAAGCTATCGCTTTGAAAATGGTCTCATTCGTTTTCCTAGCCCAAGAAGCCTATAAAAAGAGTACTTACAAGCTTATGAACTCAAAAAAGTAAGCGTTACGATTTTTTCTGCGCGAATTTCGCCCCAAACGCCATCTTCCAGTGGGCGGATTTTGCAGGTTAACGAACTTGACCTTTCAAATTGGACGAGGGATTTTTGTACCAAATTTCATCAAAATCGGACCATCAGGGAAGCCAGAAATGAGCGAACAGACAAATATATATATATATATATATATATATATATATATACAGGGTGTCCCGAAAATGTCTAGTCATATTGTTAGAGGTGATAGAGGACCCTTAGGGGAACAAAAAATGTTCTATGACGATTTCCCGAATTCTCGCCCATACGGGAGAAAACGTCGTTTTGTCGTTTTTTCGAGACAAACGTGGTTTTTAAGAGAATAATCTTTGTAGCTCCGTCCCAGGTGGTACTAATAGAAAGGGAGTGAAATCAATCGAAAGCTGAGTAAATTTACTATAAGACTAGTTGGGAGTAAACGTAAAAATAAATGAATGTATGTATGTATATCTTACCAAAAGAAAGCTATTCTAAATTTCCTGATATTTTATTGATATTTCTTTCCAGCGTTACTCCTCAATGGGCAAGATCTGAGATTTCCGGGTTTCAGAAAAACTTCTTCATTTAACCAGCTTTCCATTCATGTATCACAATCCTGCGTTATTGAAGTATTTGAACGATTTAAGAACAAAAGTTTAAAAAAAAAACATGGATCTGTGAAAAGAAAATTATATTTTTTTCTTCAGTTTATTCAAAAAGCTGAAGAGAAATATTTATTTTTATAAATGTGTACATAAATATTAAGTAAATATTTACTTAAAACAATAAAAAAAGTTACTTCCACGAATATAAAAAAAATTCCTAAAACAGTAAATAAATAAAATACACAATTTGTTAATTACAGTAACTAATAATGGGTCCAGGGGGTGGCCATTAATGAACCCCAACCATACATTAACTTCAAAAATTACTATTTTTACCTAGATCAAGCATTTGAACATATTTTTATAGGTATTTATTTAGAAAACAAATGCTTTACCTTGAATTGATACTGATTGCTATGCTTGTGAAACTCACTGGGATTCTCGTGAGCCCATGCGTTTTTGTTGTGGTAATTAAAAATTCTATCCCTCAAAAATAAGATGTACATAGTCCTGTAAAAATGTGTTCAAACGCGTGATATAGGTAAAAATAATAATTTTTGAGGTTAATGTATGGTTGGGGTTCATTAATGGCCGCCTCCTGGACCCAGTATCAGTTACCTGAATTAATAAATTCAAAATAAATGTGTATTTTATTCATTTACTGTTTTAGGATTTTTTTTTTATATTCGTGGAAGTAATTTTTTTTATTGTTTTAAGTAAATATTTACTTAATATTTATGTAAACATTTATAAAAATAAATCTTTCTCTTCAGCTTTTTGAATAAACTGAAGAAAAAAATATAATTTTCTTTTCACAGATCCATGTTTTTTTTTAAACTTTTGTTCTTAAATCGTTCAAATACTTCAATAACACAGGGTTGTGATACATGAATGGAAAGCTCGTTAAATGAAGAAGTTTTTCTGATACCCGGAAATCTTAGATCCTGCGTATTGAGGAGTAACGCTGGATAGAAATATCAATAAAATATCAGGAAATTTAGAATAGCTTTCTTTTGGTAAGATATACATACATACATTCATTTATTTTTACGTTTACTTCCAACTAGTCTTATAGTAAATTTACTCAGCTTTCGATTGATTTCACTCCGATTATTCTCTTAAAAACCAGGTTTGTCTCGAAAAATCGACAAAACGACGTTTTCTCCCTTATGGGCGAGAATTCGGGAAATCGTCATAGAACATTTTTGGTTCCCCTAAGGGTCGTCTATCACCCCTCACAATATGACTAGACATTTACGGGACACCCTGTATATATATATATATATATATATATATATATATATATATATAAATAAATATATACATATATATATATATATATATATATATATATATAAATATATATATATATATATACAAATTTGAACCACCGTTATTTTCGGTCTCTAGGGGTTCTGAAACGCGAAATTTTCTTGTCGGCACTTCCGGATTGTTTCATTGTATCAACCTTATAAGCGGGGTTCCTCCCTATGGGGAAGGGAGGAACCGCGCTAAAAAGAAAAGGCATCAGCCATGTCCTGGCTAGAAAAGTGTGGTGACCTATAGATAACCCGTCACAAAATTCGTAGTTAATAATAATGGACGTTAAAATTTAAATAAATTAGCAAAGTATCTCTGTTCTATACTCATAATCGGGCATTGTTGATGGTATATATATATTCAGGATTAGCTTCTGTCCATTTCTTGGGTTTGGTAGTAGAAACCAAACCTGAGAAATAAACCGATATTTGGTCAATGATGCTGGATTTGCAGAAGTTGATTATGATGATGTCATACTGATTGTCAAGAGAGGTTTTTATCAGAGGACATGATCTGGATTGATGGCAACGGCACTGAACATAGGTCTGAGCTGCTGCACTAAAGCGGGAATGAATATCAAATGAAAGAAGACGCTTTGTCAATGCAGGGTGCTCCGTAAAGGGAAGATACAGCCTTGGAATCACACCAAGTGATGTAATTTATATAAAACTGCTAGTTACTCAGGCAATATAAACGAACATTTAGAACGCTCGCAATAGTTACTGTTAATATTTTGTGAAAAGGGTACACGTCTCCAGAAGAAAAACGAGATATTAAACGCAACAATGTACAGAAAACTTACAGTAGCCAACTTGAAACGTAAATTACTCACTCTACCTCCTCGATTTCCTCTGATCGTAAATGCAATCTCTATTAAAAAGGTCAATGAATCACCTTCCTCATTTATTTATCGTGTTTTACGGGGAAAAACATTGGTAATCGCAATTTCAAAAATATGACCTATTAATTGCTCAATGAAATGACCCTCTTTTCTCATTACTTGCTTTATTATGTAGTGTCATGCAGGAGCTACATGACTAAGCACATTCGTCAAAAGGTGGTTAGAGCAAACTAAATTCCAAAATAGCTTGTTATATATACTATTGAAATAAAATTAAAAAAATAAAAAGTTATAAGCTTTTATATTTGTAATGAATATTTGACTTAATTTTAATTTTCTTTCAAAGCAAACCACAACTTATCATAAAAACAGATTAAAAAAAAAATAGCAGCTCATAATATAAGGGGTCCATGCACACATAAAAACGTTGGAATTGTATAGGTAGCCTAATGTTTCTTCATAGCTAAAAAAAACTAATTTAAACAAAGATGTTTATTATGTTTTAAGTAAAGCAAAAACAAAATGAGAAAAATATTCAGAAACCTTCCCTTTATACTTCCGCTTATAATGAAACTTAAGATATTCTTTTTCTTATTATATTATTGGGGTAACTTTAGCCCAAAGGAATAAAACTTTTGCTTTAAAGAAGCTGTAGGGGTTGAGCAATTTGATTTATATTTAGGACTTTAGAAATCAATAAATATAAACTCAGAGGTTTCTACAGTGACTTACCTTTTGGATATCATTATATCATGTATGATATGTCATTTTGTGCTCTTAAGCTTATATTATTATATGGAAAGGAATAATATGTTCAGTCAGTGAAATAGTTATAAAGTGAAAACTCGCTTAATGGACACCTCCCTACAGCGGACACCTCTATTAACGGACATTTTCTCGCAGTCCCGAATTTTTCTATAGGTAAAATGAACCTCTGTATTGCGGACACCTCTGTACAACGGACACGGACAGAGAAACCTGATTTTTTACCTCCTTACTACGGACAATTACAGCTAATGTAAGTTATGGAAGCGTTCCTATCGGTGTAGGTTTCCAGTAAAATGCGTTAACAATAACAAACTCTTTGTGAGAATAATATATATATATATATATATATATATATATATATATATATATATATATATATATATATATATATATATATATATATAGAATAGTGACTAGTAATATCTTCCTAGGAATTTCACAACAGGAACCTCTTCCTTTTCAGCAGAAGCATATGATTTTCCCGCTGGTAGATTACTATTGTTTTGCCTACGCGGTATCACGGTTCCGGGAATATTCCAAAACTCTCATTCCGTTCACATTCCCTCTCTTCAATTTTCAGTTGGTTTTTAGCTCTTGTTGAGTAAATATCGTGCTTTCTCTTCAATATGTCTAATCGGAAATCTCTGAAACTTAAAGAAAAAATTCACGTGATAACATTTTCTAATCGCGAAAAATGTGGTGTGCGTAAAGTTGCCGAGTTTTTTAAGATAGGGGAAACCCAAGCAGCAGAAATTTCATTTAGAGCCATTTGTGTAGAATCCGCATCGGTGAATGCGGAAACAGTTACTCAGTGGTAATCCAAGCTTCCATCTTTACTCTTTGGATATACGCCTAAAAATATTTTTAATTTTTTTTTTTCCCCCCTTATTGAACTTCTTTCTATATACTTAAAAAAAACTTGTTATGGGTAACTATTAAATGGTTAATAAAAACATGAATTAAATGTACAAATTCGGTACGATCCATCTCGACCAACCCCTCTGTTTAACGGACACCTCTCTATAGTGGACAAATTTTTTTCTCTCAGAGGTGTCCGCTATAGAGAGGTTTCACTGTATTGAAACACCAATTGATTATGGGCACACCTCAAATATGTAAGAGATTATGACGTCAGTATAGATTTTTTAAATCATGAAAATGTTAGGAAAAAATCACTAAATAAAACATTCAATGAAGCAAAAAGTTAACTATTGAATCGCATTGAGGAAATCATTTTTTCGATTCAATAGAGCAACTAAGGAGCTACAATGATTTGTTGAAGGATGTTTATAATTTGCTAACAATCATCATTTTGTGCTAGGTAACAAGAATGATGAAAATACGGAAATTCCGCTTGTTGCAGGTCCACTTAGTCCAACATTCTTCCTTTCAAGAAGGCAGCTTTGTGAGTGAACGTGGGAGTCTAATAGATAAGCAATTGATGAAAAACGTTAATTTCTAATGGGTAAAATTATCGATGTTTCCTCGCTCCAATGCGACGATGACATTTATTTATGGCTCAAAATGGGCCTATTTACGGCCCAAACTAAGCCCGTTCCGTTTCGAGTATCAAACCAAGATAGCAAAAGCTCGTGGACACAAGTCCTTTTTTTTAAAAAAAAAGAAACGAGTCGTGTGTTAATAGAACACTTAAGTTTTCCAATCGCATGAAGTGAGCAGCAAGCCGCAAATCGACTTCGATGTGGCTAGTTGGCGACTAGCGAAGTTGGCGACGAAAGACTGAGGATTTAAGATCTCAAGCATCCAGCAAACAACTTTCTTATGATGAGCTTTCGTGCCAAATGTCAAAGTCGTGCTGCATTTTTGGCCAGGGACATTGCTTTGGGTTCTCCGCTTTTGATTTTGTCGACTGGTATGAGCAGGAACGCGTATCAGCTCTTGCGAAATACATCCAAAGCGGGCGGATTGAACGATTTCCCAAGCTATAAAAAAGCGCAACTGGAAAGTAAGAAATGCTAACCTGAATCTTGTGATACTGTGATGGAATCTTTTGCACAGGGAGAACCTTAGTCACTATTGAATCTTACGAGTGCAAGGATCCTAGAAGCTCATTGTGAATTTATAGCTTGGATGCTGCCTCTTTGAAGAAGTTCGTAATTTCTGTTTATTTCATGTTATCCTAAAACACTAATTCATTATTTCATGCCTTGACAATGTCTTTAGAAAACTAAAAAAGTCCGACTCGCAGGAACTGCGTCATCTTAGCGCGGTTCCGTACTTATCCCTAGTCTTCTTTTCTTCTTTTTTTTTTTTTTTTTTTTTTTTTTTTTTTTTTTTTTTTTTTTTTTTTTTTTTTTTTTTTACGGCACATCTACATCTAGGTCATTAGCGCCGACATCCAGGGTGTAGCGAGGAATTTCACCAGCGAGCCGTGGGATGATAAAATTCCTGCCGGAGGTTGGG
Organism: Gonocerus acuteangulatus; assembly: GCA_946811695.1. NCBI lineage: Eukaryota > Metazoa > Arthropoda > Insecta > Hemiptera > Coreidae > Gonocerus > Gonocerus acuteangulatus. The sequence continues at coordinate 96,776,378 of OX328123.1, read as the reverse complement.
AATCGAACCCACCATCTCCCGCTTATGAATCCAAGGCGCTAGCCATTAGACCACGGGAGACCCCGGTTCCTGTTCATATCCCTATTCTCATTTGAAAAGCATAGAATAGAAACAGATAATATTTTCCTCGCCCTTTGTTCAAAGGGTTTTATGGCTATACCTGGGGTCAGGTCCGCAAGACCCTAGAATCCTCTTCTACCGATACTTCATTTCATACGTTTCAATGAATTGGAAAATATCAAATATTTTCACATATTCCTGTGTTCTTTTACTATAGTAATAATTCTACAGATAAAATCAATTAAAAAATAAAATAAAAAAACCAACAGCATAAAGGCAATTGAAAATATTCAAAAGACGTCAACGAATCTTTTTCTCTTGGCAAGCTATATTTCTAACAATGAATTGTGTTTCTTATTTTGCCTAATCTGTTTTATTGTAAAATACATTATCCAACTATAAGCAATTAAAAAATAACAAGGAATAAAAACAGACAAAAAGAACAGTTCGAATAAGCAAAATCAATTACTTTAATGTTTTAAGCACTTATTTCTCCGATTGACATCGCCTAATCAAAACTTTCATCAGAACCTTTTTTGTAGAGGATTTAGTAAGCTTTCTAATGGTATTCTTTCGTTTACCAAATTCTTAACCTTTTTCGAGATATTAAGGAAAATATACAAAGTTACCAAAACTTTTTATGTCTGTTAATAAAATATTTTATTCTAACCCTTCCTTAACTCCAAACGTAACCAAAATTTTAACATATTAGTTTTAATGAAAGTAGAACATGCAGAAAATGTTTCAACTGAATCCCATGATTCTAAGTACCCAAACCAAAAACGGTATTCAAAAACTATTTTTCCAATTTTCTCGAAAACGGTTAAAGCTATCGCCTTGAAAATGGTTTCATTCGTTTTCCTAGCCCAAGAAGCCTATAAAAAGAGTACTTACAAGCTTATGAACTCAAGAACGTAAGCGTTACGATTTTTTCTGCGCGAATTTCGCCCCAAACTCCATCTTCCAGTGGGCGGATTTTGCTGGTTAACGAACTTGACCTTTCATATTGGACGACTGATTTTTGTACCAAATTTCATCAAAATCGGACCATTCGTCTTCGACCTAGAGAGCGAACAGACAAATACATATATATATATATATATATATATATATATATATATATATACAAATTTGAACCACCGTTATTTTCGGTCTCTAGGGGTTCTGAAACGCGAAATTTTCTTGTCGGCACTTCCGGATTGTTTCATTGTATCAACCTTATAAGCGGGGTTCCTCCCTATGGGGGAGGGAGGAACCGCGCTAAAATCATCTAGTTGCCTGGAATAACGATTTATGCATTCTTTACAGGAGCTCCAAAGAATTTTAAAAGTATTTTATTTGTGTTTATCAGCTCAAGAATTAGATTTTTTAGACTCTGAAATTCAGAGTTTATGCCAAGATCTTTCAATTTTGCCCAGTGGGCGTCGGTTGGAGTAATGACGTTGAGTGCTTTTACCTTAAGCACGCCATTCGCAAACAAGAGTGTGTTTGTACGTAACTCAAGTTACATGAGTCCATTTAATGTATTTTTCTTCACATATTTAATGTTCACAATATTTAATGTTTTCTTCACAAGGACCCTGTTCTAGGCAATATTTATTATTTAAAACAAAAAACCAGTATTACGAGTGGAAAATTGTAGGACTTAAGGTTTTACTTGATGTTGTTTCTAGGTAAAGTTTTTATAGATATTTCCATGAGAACATTCGAGTGAATCCACGCTCAGAGCATTATTCAAAACAATTTTGGGATATGTGATAATAAAAAAAAACTAGATTTTTGGTTTCCGGAGAACGGTCGATTTAGGTAAATATATATTCTCACTTTAGACATTCAACCAATTTTCAAGGCTATCATAGGTTATGAGCAGATGTATGCTAAATTTAATTTCTAATATTCTGATAGTTTTTAGAATAAGTCGATATATAAATAATAAAGCAACCCGGTAATCCTTAAGTTTTTCACAAAAACAGAATAATGTTCCAATAGGAACGATTGATTTTAAGATGGATATTCTCGTTATGGACGGAAATATGAGGCGTCTAGAATCAAAACAAGGCACATCATTGAAACCAATTTGTTCAGGAAACACCAACAACTAAAGCATTTGTCGTTAACTGGACTTCCTTATTAATTTTTATTTTTTGAACTATAATTGTGGTTAAAAAAACACTTGTGAACATTTAAAGTGCTTTAGCCTTAAAAAAATGTAATGCCGATTTTAAAAATATAATGGAACGTTGAATGAAAATGTGTAAAAGTAGAGAAAAAAAAGAGGTTTATTATAAAAAAAACAAACTCGGATATTTCGTATTGTAGTATGAGTAAATTGTCCGTATGTGTTTCGTCATCAGGATATCGTACTCAGATGAGATGGGTTTGTTTTGTTTTTTGCATTAAATTCAAATGTGTTACTAGTGAGTATTTATCATTATTATAATTATAGTTTATCATGTCAGCCAAGAATTTTTATATTTTTCATAGTTTTTTATTTTTCATAATCTGAGGATATATGAAAACCTGAAAGACACATTGAAACTTTTTTTTTTTTTTGTATGTAACGAAAATAGCTAAAAAATAAAATTCTTGTCGGAGCATCTCAGCAGTACTGTAAGAGTAAAATTACTACTTATTAAATTTATATGAATGTAAGTGGATAAGGAGGCTAGGCTAGAGGCGAAGAGAGAGAGAGAGAAAAGCAGGTATTTGGAGTGGTCAGGCGAGAGTAGGGTGTGAACTGACTTGTAATGCACGAGGGTCTAACTCTAGTATCTAACTGTCCTTACAGGATTATCAAGGGCCGGACCTAACTAATCTAATACTACAACTTGAGGAAAAGGCAACTCTTCAGCATCGCTTTAGTACTTACCAACTTCTTTAGTCACAAATCCTCAATTTTAAGCTTTTTCCCTCTTTCTATTTATTCGGTTTGAGAAAAGTCTTAGTAGACCAAGGCGCATCTGTAAAATCGTAGCTATACTTAGATGTTGAGAAGAGACAGCCCAGTTTTTGCGGGAATATCTTCGGAACAACTTATATAACAATAATTATGGTTTTCTTTATTATAACATTTAAAAAAATAAAATAAAATACTTTTATTGACATATATCATTGTTAACTCGAATTCTAAGCTCTTTACACTCTAGGGAGGAAAGTAAAGGTTTATTGGTGTACAGAGGAGGAAGAAAATACAGGTTGTCATCTTTGTTTTGTAAGTGACGGATAAGGAGAGATTGGTGTTTTCTATGTGTCTATGGGTATTTATGGAATAGTTCATAATTTAAGTATGCGTGCACACAAGGAGTATCGAGGGCTTTCGATTTTAAAATAAACTTTAATCCTAAATAACTTCGTCTATGTTCCAGCTTCTAATCACAGACTATCTGTAGGATTTTAGATAAATTTGCCGGTAGCTATTCTCCGAGCTGAGTGGTGAATGGATTTAAGACGTTTAAATGTACTTTGACTGGTAGAGGAATACAACCTTAATCCCCTAGAAACCATTAAAGTAAGCATTAAACGTTTTTATACTCCCCACTTTGTGTGACTTAGAATGCTCAAATAATTCAAACTTGTTTTGCGTTCATTGAGGTTATGTTATTTGGAACACAGTTTTCCTTTTTTTTTTGGAAAAAAATGTATACTTTGATTCTTCAGGAGAGGCTTTTAAACCTTTAAAAAACAGCATTCCTTTAAAGTACTTTTTAATTGCTCTTTTGCAGTGATTATGCGTGTGAATGCTTTATATAAGAGAATATTATTAGCATACATTTAATATGATTCATTTCACGGTGGAATTTTAAGCGATATTGAACAGTGTTGTGTTCAGTACATCTCCCTGTGGCACGTACTTTTCCTAAAGAAACACGTCAGATAAAACGGAACCTCTCCTCAGCCCTTCCGCTGTGGGAGGTTACTCAAGAATACAATAATATCCCCATGGTCGCTCCATTCATTAAGTTGGAAAATATGAGTTCATTCCAAAGTAATAGAGACATTTCACATAAGGAGTAATCTACGGTTATTTATATTCTCTCCAGAAGTAAATTGCATTAATATTAAATAAGTAAGAAAGAAAGGTAAAACCGATTTCTAGGATTGGTAGTAGTTGTGTGAAGGTGGAGTTGGGACAGTAGCTGATCCGGAACTAGGAGTTGAACTCACTCGCCCGGAATAAGGTCTACCAGCAACAGCCTTCTTCAGCTTCCTATACTTACTGAAATCCTTCCTTACTCATTCTCTACAACTCCCCTTATATATTCCATCTTACCTGCGGATAATGTATTAGCTTTTACAATAACAATCTCCGAGGAGTCTACTTTCTATTTTAGCACCTATCATTCATTACACATTGGAGGAATTACCTCTTAAGGCGTCAATTATATAAGTAGTCAGGAATTGCTCAAGAGAAACTTCTATGTTTCATAACGCAAATAGCACAAATGAACCGTTCGCTCAAATGCATATAAATATACTTAAATATACATATTTATACTCGTATATAAAGATCCAAAACTGGGTTGAAGAATCTAGAGAACAGCCTCCCTATTCGGGCGCAATTTTGAGTTGAATGTAAAATTATATTATCGTCTATTTATGTAAAACCATGTAAAATTATCTACCATCTATCAATATAAATTTTTTCCAGATGTATAGCTCTTTTCGCCGAAGCTGCGAAGAGTCTCAATAAAAAAAAAAAAAAAAAAAAAGAAAAAAAAAAAAAACAAAAAAAAAAACTAAATAAATGGTGGTAAAAGCAGAAGAGGAGCATCAAGGGGAAACCTTTATCGAAATAAGCCCCTATAATTTTGTGTATATATTCACCTACCTTGGATCTCTCGTAATATCCACTGAAAGGATGCCCTAAGAGACAGGCAGGAGGATAATGACGGCCAATCGTTGCTATTTTGGTTTAATGATGCAAGCAGGAGCCGACTACTCACGAGGCAGACGAAGGTTGGATTGTACAAGACCCTGTTTAGACCTGTGCTGACCTATGCCTCGCAAGCATGGACCATGACCAAGGCCGATGAGAATGTTCATTTTTGAAAGGAAATTCTTGCGATGTATTTACAGCCTTGTGAAGGAAGGTAAAATCTGGAGAATACGTCAAAATTTAGAGCATTATTGTTTATATTTTGACTTTAGAATGCTCGTAGAAATTAGGTTGGGGCGGGCTCGTCACTCGAAAGGAGAAAAGAGATATTCCAAGGAAGATCCTTGAAGACAGGATTGAAAGTACCAGGAGGAGAGGCAGGCGCAGGCTTACATGAAAAAATCGCATGGTAATATCTTTTATTTTACGTAGTTTATCATCAATATTGCTCTCGTAACCCACCCGACTACACATATTACAACCTACGCCGATGGTACAGCCTTTTCCTATTCTCCTGATCCTCTACGGCTTCCCAACAGCAGTAGTACCTTGTGTCTGTTGAGAAATAGCGCAACTTACGGAAAATTAAAGTGAACCTTAAAAAGTGTTGTAACGTTAAATTCACTCTTATTATGAGAGCAACTGCCGTTTTGTACTCATTAGTAGCAGTCAACTCCCAGTACCTAATGATACAGATTACGTGGGACTTCTACTAGACAGTACATGAAACCCACAGAATAGGAGATATGGTATTTCTGGGGGGGGGGGGGTTCTTTTGAAATTTCTACTGAAAAAGATTATTTGAATATTAATGATTTTTATTGATTTGATGTAAAATTATCTACTCATAAATTACTATATATTTCCTACTTACTTACTTACTGGTGGGCGCTTAAGTCCATGAAGGTCCATGGCCTCTGCTAGCAGCTTCCTCCATTCTCCCCGGTCGGCAGCGAATCTCCTCCAACGGCTGATCCCCAGATCCTTTAGGTATTTTTCAACGTCGTCTAGCCAGCGAATACGGGGCTTCCCTCGCCTCCGTCCTCCAGGCTTGCCGTACAGGAGTTTCCGGGGTAGTCGTGTAGGTCCCATCCTTTCCACATGGCCAAGCCATCGCAGCCGCCTCATCTTTATGTGTGCCACTATGTCCGGCTCTACATTAAGATCCCGCAGCTCTTGGTTGCTCCTGATCCTCCACTGCTCAGCGAGAATAATTACATTCGAAAAATTTCAAAACTGTACGGACGATGAATTGAAAAATGATTGGGCAAGTCAATGATTTATTAGCGTAAAACGCTTTTACATGACTAGGCATAACATAAAATCTGGAACAAATTATTTGATTATTTATTTAAATTTAAATTTTAACGTCCATTTATTATTAACTACCAATTTTAGGGCGGGTTATCTAGAGGTTACCACCCTTTTCTAGCCAGGATAGGGGTGATGCCTTTTCTTTTTTTCGATAGAAAAGCCACCACACCAAAATTATTTGATTATATTATTCGAAAACCCTAATTACCATAACGAATTACTTTCATTGCAAAGTTTTATTTGTTATTTATTTTGACATTCCCAAGTGAATTGCAAAAAAAAAAAAAAAAACAAAAAAAAAAAAAAACGCTATGTGGTAAATGTTGTCAAACCAAACATGAAGAGCTATGTGAGACTCAAATAAAATGTATAAATTATAACGGCCAATATCCTTGCTGGTCTGGCCTGTTTAATGTTCATGCGAACGAATGTTACATCGAGGTATTAAAAGGGAATGAAAAACTGCACTGTAGGCAAGCTGATAATGTTATTCATTACGGCAAATTCAAACTCAATCATTTGCACAAACAGCTGTCGCGCCATCTAGCAGACTGTTTATTTTCACAGCTGAAAACACCTAAAACCACAATTGAATTTTTAGTTAGTAAAATGGAAACGGGATTAAGATTCATAAAAATAGCCTTTTATTGCTGCAACATGTTGAAATTTCAAACTCAATGAGAAATCCATACGTCAAATGCTCACTATAATTCGGAAAGTTAAGTAATTTTGATAACAGCGATTATTTTAACGATAGATCCATTAGATTACTATTAAATTTAAATTTTGATCCTGAAATTATATCTGAATATAATATCACAATTGTTTTTACATCATTTATTCTTTTTACTAAGCTTAAATTAGTAAGGGTGCGTTTACACCTGATAGTTAAGGATATTTGTGTCAGATAGAAATTGTGACTAGTGTAAACTGCGAACAATTTCTGCCTGAGATATATATTTCTATCACAAGCTATAAGTGTCGACATTTCTATAGCATCAGGTGTAAACACTGATTATAAAGAGAAGAATTTAATGTCAGAGATAAATATCATGGCTGCTAGCCGTATTGTCGACACTTCTATACCAACAGATGTAAACACTGATTCTGTACGACACAGTAAACAAATGTATGTTTGTATACGAGCCGTACATTTATTGCAATTTTTAACAAATCCAGAACTGTCATATACACATCCATGACATAAATGTCTAGCTATTTCTGTCAGATTGTAAACATTCAAGCGAATTCCTATCCGACGCTTGTCCATGGGCCTGGGAGATCGCCATTAATTGAACCAATAACCAGGAGTTGACCTTAAAAGTTGAGATTCGTGAGAGTAATAGATCTGTTTTATAAAATATAATTTACTTAATTAAAAAAAAATAAAAAAAAAGAATATAATATGAAATATTTTAATTGACTTTATTTTATATTTGTGATTTTGAGAACCCGCTATCGTACATGACCGACTTTTTCAATTAAATCTGTAGATTGCAAACGAAATTAGGAAAGTCCATTAAAAGAAAAGAATTTTTAATTTAAATATAGAGTTCACAATTATAAAGTAATTAAAAAATATAATTCTGTAAATTAAATAAAATCGAAAAGAAAATGAAAAACTATAAAATTTAAAATTAAAACTGGATAAATTAATAAATAAACCGCTGGCTTTTTTTTAAAATTTCTTTGTGCCTATAACGATTTTTGAAAGGTTAATTTGTTGTATTCTTTGTAGGTATTCGTTCTTTGTTAGGTAGTTTCTATTGAGTAGAAATTGTCAGATAGTGTCGATGTGAGGAGTATCCGCCAATAGTTCTCTTGTGGTAAGTTATAGTCCCTCGTTTACGGCGGAAACAGATGAAATTGTTTTTCATTCGTCGTTTGCACACAGTGGTGTGTCTTGTTTTATCATTATGTGAGACGGGCTTATAGTGCGAAGGGGTGTGACCGGGGAGCTAGGCCTTCCCCACATGGGCTAAAGGCAGCGCGTGCGCACTACCTTGTTCTTTTGTTTGCAGGCGGACTATAGTAGTATATGTTCAGTCTTGTAAGTACTACTTCTCTCCTACAGTTTGTGTTACTGGAGCTCCATGATTATGTGCTTGTTTTGACCACTCAGCTCTGGTGGCTTTATTGACTATGTGAGTCTTTATAATCGGTTTAAACTCTAGCTCTATGACCATCAAGATAGATAGTCTTTGAGGTGCAAAAAGTCAACGAATGGTTGGTATTTGGCTATGAAATCTGTCAGAGTTTCAAAACAAATTTCGATACGTTCGAAAGAACTTTACACTTATAAACTCAATTATCATCAAACTTTATCAACTAAATTTATAAATTGTCACATAGAAAGTTACCTTGGTCTTCCTCTATCTTTAATGTATTTGCTGGCGAAAAAGACTGCCAAAGTGCACGCCGAAATGTTCTATATATAGATTTTTGTGAAAATCTGACGTCTTCTCTTAGCCGAATCCCATACATTCCTTGACGTTTGCTCATATGTTATATTCATTCCTTTCCACAGATTCGTTGTAATGCTGCATTCCGATAAGGAACAGTATTCGTGTAAAAAAATGTTTGGGCTCTAACTTATTTTTAGGAAAGTACAAAAAATACAATAAAATAAATAAGAAAAACTGTTATTTCCCACTACGGGAAAGATATTAAATTATTTCTATACCGCATGTTTTTGATAAAATAAGTAAAATCTATCGAAGAGATGGTATTTAAGAAGTTTAAAGGTTGCAGGCCCATATTCGGAGGCAATAAAAGGCCAAGAGCGGAACTATCGGCCTGGAAGGAAGAGTAAATCAGGAGGCCGAGACCCCTGGCTCGACTTAATTACCACTGCCAGCTCCAGGAGTGCCAAGAGGAAATATGTGCTCCATCGTTCGGAACCTCCGGCTCCATGCTCCGATTCCCTGCCCTTTAGGCATATATTCCAATTAGCCGATCCTCCAGGGTTTTTTGCTTACTTTTTAACCGTGGGAGTCAAGTTTACGCATTAAGTCTTCCACAAGCAAATATTTACATATATTTAATGTTTTTTTCCCTGAAAGCTCGCTTTCCGAGAAGTTTCTTTTCCATTTTATTTTGCTTCATATTTATACAAACGTGTATAAAGTTTTCATCTTTCTTTTATATAAATTAATAGCATTAGTTAATTCTGTAACATTTTGGGCTAACAAAACTACATTTTTATATAAAAACTAGCTGACCCGGCGAACTTCGTACCGCCTAACAGTCGATTCTTTAATTTTTTTTTTCTTTTAATACTTATTCTGCTATTCAGGACACCGGGTCAGTTAGTAAGATAAAAAATAATAAAAAAATAAGTCACCAATTACATTTTGTCAAAAAATAAGAATTATAAAACATTTAAAATTCGTTTAATAGTCACTAAAAAGCACAATAAAAATTACAATATCATATTTCTTATTATGATACCTACTTATTATATTTCTAATTATTTTTACTTATTCTAAATTAAGTTTCATTTTTATTGTAGTACTTAATGGTACACGATATTTTTTTCTTTCATTACCTGACGCGTAAAGAAACAGAGCATATGGTTTTCCAACACGGGAACAGGCAACATACCATTGACCATGCCAGAAACATGGGTTTTCTAGATTAATACCACAAACACATAATGACTGCCCCTGGAATTTGCTTATTGTCGAACTGAGTTCATAGGTCCAATAGCAACAGAGTTGTAGGCACTGTAATCAATATACAGCAGCTCGATTCAAACTTGCACCATTATTAGTCGAATGTCGCGCTTCGCTGGTCTGTCTTAACCGAATTCTTTCACGTTCATTGCGATTTTCACGTTCCTGAGCAGCACGAATTCCGTCATACTTTAAGTTATTCATCTATTGATAAGAAATCAAAGTATAATGTTTCTTAACATTGGGGCGCTACGGTCCAGTGTCAAGAAACAGATAACGTAGAGCTAACCCGTTATCTATTGGTTACCAGTAACAGCATTTTAACCAGTAACAGGTTAAAGTTCGTTGTCAACAGTAAATGGACGTTAAAATTTCCAAGATGTCATTTGGAAATACCCAGTATATTTGCCAGCATTACCAAGAAGGGCTCTGACTGGGGAGGCTGTGCAAGGGTTCGGGATATTATTACTTCGGATGGACCATCGCCAGGTATAGTGTACACTCTATGGGGGACAACATCACAGTTTACATATTTCTAGTAATTCAAGGTCTGCCATCATCGTTGAAATTAACCGCAAATAAAAATAATATTATGAAATAAATACCTGACCTGTTACTCGTGCCTAGCAACGCATGCTGCCTAGCCTTGCCTGGTCTAACCAACTAAAAATTCAAACCCCTCTAAAAATACTTGAAAATTTGAATATCAAAAAATCCTTTGTTAGCAAGCGTTTAAGTTATAAAGGGAGTGTCCATGCAAAATTTCAAAATTTTCTGTCAAGTTGTTTGGGCCGGGCGATGATAGGCCAGAGAGTCAGTGAGTGAGTGGTATTAGACAAATATATAGTAGACTAGCTGTTACCCGGCGTGCCATGCTACACCTACTTTCTGCATCTAGAAAAGCCTAAATAAATTAGAAACCAAATAAGTATTATTAAAATCTAATTACACGAATCTGTAACTGTTTCGAACCCGTGACCTCCCAACTGTGAGTCCTAGACGACTTTGACATAACCTATAACACCCCCCGTATCAAGACATACATGTATGCCAAGTTTGGTAAAAATCTGTCTAACGGTGTGGATTTAAAAAAAAAACAACAACATAAAGACAGCAGCTGGTAGACGTTTTTGACCAGGCCTATGGCAATCCCCTGATCAAGACCAACCTGTGTGCCCAGTTGATCAAAATCTGTGAATCGGTGGGGGTTTGTATAAAGAAAAAAACATACAGACAGACAGATGGTAGCCGTTTTGACCTAGCCTACGGCACTCTCCAGATTAGGATCTACCTATGTACCGAGTTTGGTCAAAATCGGTCGAACGGTGTGGATTTTTATAGGGAATAAACATACACACAGACAGCTGGTAGATGTTTTTGACCTGGCCTACGGCACTCTCCAGATTCAGATCTACCTGTGTACCAAGTTTAGCCAAAATCGGACGAAACGTGTGGATATGTATACGAGACAAACATACAGCCAGACAGCTATAAGTCGTTTTTGACTTAGCCTACAATCCCCAGATTAAGATCTACGTGTGTACCGAGTATAGTCAAAATCGGTCGAACGGTGTGGATTTGTATAAAGGACAAACACACAGACAGACAGCTGGTAGACGTTTTTGACTTAGCCTACGACACTCCCCATATTATGATCTACATGTGTACCAAGTTTAGTCGAAATCGGACGAACGGTGTGGATTTGTATAAGGGACAAACACACAGACAGTCAGCTGGTAGATTTTTTTTACCTAGCCTGTTATCAAAATCGAACCATTTTTGAGCGGATGAGGAACTACTTAATAATTCGACCCCCCCCCCCCTAAAAGTTGTTAAACATTTCAATATCAAAAAAACCTTTCTTAGCGAGTGCTTACACTCTAAACGTATTTGTAATTGGTTCAGGATATTATTACTTCGGATGGGCCATTACCAGGGCGTAAACTTTATGAGGGACAAATTCACATTTTATTTCTAGTAATTCAAGGACTGCCATCATAGTTGAAATTAACCTCAATTAAAAATAATACTATGAAATAGATAATGTAAGGTAACAGCTGTTCTGTTATCGTTCTGGCAACGCTTGCTGCCTAGGCTTGGCTGCTCTAACCAACTAAAACTTTAAGCCCCTCTAAAAATACTTAAAAATTCAAATATCAAAAAATCCTTTCTTAGTGATTGCCTACGTTATATAGGGAGTGTCCATGCAAAATTTTCTGTCGAGCGGTTTGGGCTGGGCGATGATAGGTCAGTGAGTGGTATTTGACAAATATATAGTAGATAATAATAATAATAATAATAATAAATGTAGCCTTTGGCAATTTATTCTATTGTAAGGGCTTGCAATAATATGTGATTTAACCACTTGCGTTCTCAATAAGTCAAATATTGAATTTGATAAATAATTAAATCCTCTAAAAGCCATGACGTTATTGTTAGATTCAATCTAGGCCACCACCTTTGTGGTATCTGGAGTGCCTGGGAATTGTTTTCTTCTCAAAAGAATCAGTAGGCATATGAGAAAAACAATACCTTTTCCTTTTTCTCAGAATCTTTCCATTGTATATTACAAAGAGGCGGAAGCATCGGAATATAAAGTATGTATTCTGCTTATCTGAGATTTTTATGAATTACATTTATTTTATCGCATGTGAAAGAATAAACGAATTCATTGGCTTATACGTCAATGGAACACAGGTTATTCATATTTATCGGAATGCATGAGAGTATTTTATCAACTTTTTTTTTTTAAATTGCTTTGAAGGGTCTATTACACCCAAAGAGAGGAAGGAATTTATTTCAATACTAAGCCTGCTAATTTTAAATTTATTGTTTAAATTACATTAAATGGAATGTGAACAATTGAATTCAAGAAGGAAATTAGAAAAATATTTAAAAAGTAAATCTAAAAGCCTCCCACCCACACCGCGGAACAGGCCACATCTGAGCCGAGAACCACCGTGACACCGGCGCGCCGCCCTTCTCTCTTTTTAGAAAGTGCGACTCGCAGGAAATGCATCATCTTAGCGCGGTTCCGTTCTTATCCCTAGTCTGATTTGGTAAGATTAAAATAGAAACAGTTATTATTTGACCTTTCTTGAAAAGGTTTTTGACCTTGCCTCGCAGGTTGATCCACTTCTAGAGATGCTTATCTCACTGTTCAATACATTGAAAAATATCAAAACGTTTCACATTTTCTTGTATTCTTTTACTATATTACTTATTCTACAAATAAATCCTATTAAAAACAAAATCAACCAATTAAAAAGTAAGCTAAATTGAAAATATCTTCAGAACCATTTTTTCGGCGCATCAACAAATCTGGGCCATTATCCATTAGCGCCATACAATTATTATTTATAAAATTATCGAAAAAGGGGGATGGTCAATATAACTACACACTTTTAGCGCGGTTCCTGCATCCCTCCATAGGGAGGAACCCCGCTTATAAGGTTGACCTCATGACGCAATCCGGAAGTGCCGACTAGAAAATTTTGCGTTTCAGAACCCTTAGAGACCGAAAATAATGTTGGTAAAAATTTGTGTGTGTGTATATATATATATATATATATATATATATATATATATATATATTTCTGTTCGAGGTCTTGCGAATAATGGTCTGATTTTGATGAAATTTGGTACAAAAATCTTTCGTCTAATTTTAAAGGTCAAGTTCGTTAACCTGCAGAATCCGCCCACCGGAACATGGTTTTTGGAGCAAAATTCGCGCGAAAAAAATCGGTGCGCTTACTTCATATGCTTGCAAGTACTCGTTTTTTGTAGGCTTCTTGGCCTAGGAAAACGAATGAAACCACTTTTAAGGCGATAGCTTTAACCGTTTTCGAGAAAATTGGAAAAATAATTGTTGAATAACGTTTTTTGTTTGGGTACTTAGAATCATGGGATTCTGTTGAAACATTTTCTGCATGTTTGAAATTCATACATACAAAGATGTTTAAACTTTGGTTACGTTTGGAGTTAAATAAGGATTAGAATAATATTTTATTAACAGACATGAAAAGCTTTGGGAACTTGGTATACTTTCCTTAATATCTCGAAAACGGTTGAGAATCTTGGGAAGCGGAAGGTTACCATTCGAAAGCTTACTAAATGCTGTACAAATAAGGTTCTGAAGAAAGTTTTGATTAGGCGATGTCAATTGGAGAATTAAGTGCTTAAAACTTTGAAGTAATTGATTTCGTTTATTTGAACTGTTCTTTTTTTCTGTTTTAGCGCGGTTCCTCCCTCCCCCATAGGGAGGAACCCCGCTTATAAGGTTGATACAATGAAACAATCCGGAAGTGCCGACTAGAAAATTTTGCGTTTCAGAACCCCTAGAAACCGAAAATAACGGTGGTTCAAATTTGTATATATATATATATATATATATATATATATGTATATATTTATTTATATATATATATATATATATATATATATATATATATATATATATATATATATATATATATATATATATATATTTGTCTGTTCGCTCTCTAAATAGAAGACGAATGGTCCGATTTTGATGAAATTTGGTACAAAAATCTGTCGTCCAATTTGAAAGGTCAAGTTCGTTAACCAGCAAAATCCGCCCACTGGAAGATGGCGTTTGGGGCGAAATTCGCGCAGAAAAAATCGTAACGCTTACGTTTTTGAGTTCATAAGCTTGTAAGTACTCGTTTTATAGGCTTCTTGGGCTAGAAAAACGAATGAAACCATTTTCAAGGCGATAGCTTTAACCGTTGTAGAGAAAATTGGAAAAATAGTTTTTGTATACCGTTTTTGGTTTGGGTACTTAGAATAACGGGATTCAGTTGAAACATTATGTGCATGTTCTACTTTCATTAAAACTAATATGGTGAAAGTTATGTTACGTTTGGAGTTAAGGAAGGGTTAGAATAAAATATTTTATGAACAGATATGAAAAGTTTTGGAAACTTCGTATACTTTCATTAATATCTCGAACACGGTTGGGAAATCGTGGTAAGTGGATTGAAACTATTTGAAAGCTTACTAAATTCTCTACAAAAATGATTCTAAAACTATTTTTGATTAGGTTATGTCAATCGGAGAAATAAATGCTTAAAACTTCAAATACGTCTGTTTTGTTCTTATGAACGGGTTTTTGTCGTTCTTTTTGTAATTTTTGTCTCTTTCCCTTGGTTTTTTATTGCTTTTTATTTCTTTAATTTCTTATGTTGTATTTGTAAGGAAAATGTATGTGTGTGTAAAACAGGATAGGTAAAATGAGACCAATTTTCTGTTGTCAGAAATAATGAAAAGTTTTGGGAACTTCGTATAATTTCTTAATATCTCGAAAACGGTTGAAAATCTTGGGAAGCGAAAGGTTACCATTCGAAAGCTTACTAAATGGTCTACAAGAAAGGTTCTAAAGAAAGTTTTGAATAAGCGAAGTAATGTCAGCTTTGGATTTGTCGATTTCCTTCAAATGTCTTGAAACTGTCGAGGCTCCTATTCCGAGTTCATTGGCATATTCCCTAGTGTTTTTAATTGCTTATAGTAGTCAAATGTATTTGTCAATAAAACAGGATACGTATAATTAGAATCAATATTTTGTTTGTTAGAATTCGAAGATGCCGTTTGAATATCTAGATGTGACAGTACTGGTGTTGATTTCGTTCTTTAGAATTATTCTTGGTATTCCCTATTTTCATCTGTTACCCATAGTTTTTTTATTGTTAGTAGGTTTTTCTTATTGATTATAGAATATAAATCTATTTGGCTATAAAACAGGATACGTAAAATTAGTGACAATATTTCGGAGATTTCTGAGCGAAATACTTTTAAGATTTTCTACCACCACGAACGGCTTTTTTCCTCTATTTTTATCCACTAGATAGGCTTTATTTTGCATATTATTCTATATAAGTTTTATTCAGCAGGGGATTCTGATAATGTCGTGTTTTTGCTGTGGATTTTAAATACGATGTATCTAAGATTGGATAACATTAGCGAGTCTACATAGTTAAGAACCGACGACGGAGGATTACTTCTTGCTATGATTTAGTCTACATATGTATATTAAGTCCTAAATCCAAAAAATAAACTTCACAACGGTTAGATACTATGAGCGTATATGGCGGTTCAATGCCCGTAGAACACAATGGGGCCGCAGGAAATTTACCTGCTAAGAGTTAATCCTCAAGAGCTGTAAATATTCCCCAGGTATCTGCCGAGACAAATACAAAGCCTAGGCGGAGAGCACCCCAAAAACTCAGATCCAAACATAAGGTTATATACTAAATATTCATAAAGACTACTTAGTTGTAAACCGATTCATCAATTAGCAATCAATAATTTTCAACAATGGTTATATACTAAATATTGATAAAAAGTATTTAATTAGAAAAAAATCAATATTCCACAAGACTTGTTTTTGGTCCATTTGTGACTACTCCGTAGACTTAATTAGGTATATTATTCTATTGTAGTTGGGCAACTAAACTTTGTTTTATTTTGTTAAATAAAGTTTTTTTTTTGACTTGTTATTCGTCAAGACTTTTATTTGTCCTTGTGTATTTACTAGATACGTTTTATTCGGCATATTATTCTATGTAGGCTATATTAGGCAGGGTATTCTACTCAATCTTGTGTACTTCTTCTTGATCCTTCTGTACATGGGCGTATATAAAAACAATTTCGGGGGGGGGGCTGAGACCATTTCCAGGGTATGGAATACTAAATATTTAGAGCTTGGAATAGTTTTAGGCAACTAAAACGCTATTGCACGTAAAATAAAATATGTTTTATGAACTAAGTGATCTTATTTAATTTATTTTTAAGGGTTTTACGAGAAGTTTTTATCATCAATTCAAAATTTCGGGAGGGGCTGCAGCCCCCTCAGCCCCCCCCCCTCATATACGCCCATGCTTCTGTATCCTCTAGAAAGGCTTTATTAGGCATATTTTGTATTGATTTATAGAGCTTTGCTTTAGAATGAGAGCCAGATTCTGTAATTTCCGCTTCTGTGTAAAAGTTAGCTACTGTCGGTGTCCCTGACGCCTTAATATCACTTTTATTCGAGATGTTCGAGAGGATTTTGACAATTTTCACGAGATATATAAAAAAAATAAGTTTATTTCTTTTCTAAGCTTATCAAATGGCACTAGGGACATGAACGGAACCGCGCTAAGATGCTGCAGTTCCTGCGAGTCGGACTTTTTTATTCCTTGTTATTTTTTAATTGCTTATTGTTGGACAATGTATTTGACAATAAAACAGATTAAGTAAAATAAGAAAAACAATTTATTGTTAGAAATATAGCTTTCAAAGAGAGAGATTCGAAGGCCTTGTGATTATTTCCAACTGCCTCTATGCGGTGGCCTTTCTGGGGTTGGCCGACCCATTCAGGTAAGACCATAAAAACTTTTCAAGAGAGGTCGAACCAAAATAATAACGCTTTCGGCAGTCATATTCATATTCCTTGGATTGAGGGAAACATGGATTGGGTTTTAATTAAGACAACCGTTCGCCTAAAACGATAGGTCTAATTTCATTAGCAGTATAATACACAGTTCTGGAATAATACGATTTCAGAAACTTTTTTCATAGATAGATTCACCTATTTTCAAGACTACTTTTAAGGTCGGGTGCACAGTGAAGAAACTGGTTTCATGAAACTATTTCATTGAAGCCTGCACTGAGAATGAACTGTTAGGGATCAGAAAGAGAAAGAAGTAGAAAGAGAAATTGCAAACAGTGGATCCGAATCCACTGTTTGTTTTTAGACGTGATTTTTAATTGTAGCAATGAAAATGCTTTTAATTTCTTATTATAATAAGCTACGCCTTTATTATTTACAGTTTTACTAAATAAAATGTCCTAGAATCATTTTTACCGTGTACACGCCTCACAGGCGCATGTTACTTATAACGTTCAACATTTGTACGTCACCAGTTAAGGATTAAACTAGCAATTATCCCCCATTCACGCTCAAGGCTAAAGAGGGCTCGCAATCAAGATGTACAGCTGTGGCGAGAATGCTCGGGCGTCGCCTCTGGGCAACATCTTTCTCCGGTGAGTATTCTCGGGCGTCGCATCGAATGGGTTAAATATGAAACCAATATTATAGCTTTCGGATACTTAGAAACGATTAGTTTGAAAACGTTCAACATTTGTTAAAACTGTCATTGATTAATTTTGGTGTAACGGAAATGTTAGGTACCAAATAATATTAATTTATTGTAGTGTCATCGTTCGTGGATTGGATTTGGCCTCCCTGACCACCCCTAGTCCAACCCATCCTTTAATTAATATATTAATGGGTTCCAGCAAAGGTAACAATGGGGCTGCCAGAACATAGTACTGACCACGCTGTCTCCCTAAAGTGTAATATGATCAAGAATCAGATAGCTCTAGAGTATCTGGCCCTCCAGTGAGCTGTTACGGGGCTGATTCTTTTCTTTTTAATTTAAGACATAGACGGCGTGCATAGGAGGAGCCTTTCCTGAGATTTTGGCATTGAAAGTCGCCAAACAGCGAATAAATCAACATTTTGAAAACTTTAGGCGCTTTGCGGCACGTGTTACCGACCTCCTATCGGGCTCAAACTTCGGCTATCTAAATATGTGGTAAGGGTGATCATTTTGAGGGGGTGCCGTTTCTAAAATTCGTTTTTTCCTTCAGTGCTTTGCGACCACCCTAATATATATATATGTACTACCGTTATTCTTTACATCTATGGGGTCCGAAACGTAAAATTTTCTAGTCGGCACTTCCGTATTCCGTCATGAGGTCAACTTTATATGCGGAGTTCCTCCCTATGGAGGGAGGGAGGAACCGCGCTAAAAAATGGTGTTTCTAAATAACATCTTTAGCGTTGATGTCAGTATAAATTGAAGCGAGTAAAACATTTTAATGGACTATTCGATCATCCGATAGATATGGAAGCCAATGTTTGCCGAACCGTGAATTTATGATGGCCAATTAGGTAAGGATTTTATCTCGAGTCGAGTTGCAACTAGATTTAATGAACACTAAAATAAACCCAGCACCAGCTTTATCCAGGATGAAGTTTGACTGTTGAAGTTTTGAACATTGACTGATAAAGAAAGAAAACGTTTTTTTTTATAACTTTTAAAAGTATTAACTTTTCACTTTAAATATTTACTACAGAAAAATAAAAATTATCTCAACACGACATATTGCAAATCAAGAGTATTTTATCTTATATAAAAAAAAATCTACTATATATTTGTCAAATACCACTCACTCACTGACCTATCATCGTCCAGCCCAATCCACTTGACATAATGACGAGAACCGTGCTATAATAAATTGCACAAAATTATATAGTAGCGTTAATTTTGATGATAAATTATTTAACGTAATAAAATAACTACTTATCTGCCCTGACGAAGCTCGGGCATCAATTTTGAGTTACAAAATTTTGTCTACATACATCAAACGCAAGATGGTTGGTCACCTATGGGTTTGATCAACTAAGCATCCAGCCACGAGTGTTCACTCTTCGCTCTTTTGTATTAGATTGATACAATCTAATATCAGAGATTAGATTTGCTCTTGAGCAAACACTGATGTATAAGAGCCTGAATCGTTTTACACTTGAAAAAGAAATTTTCTTTTTCAAACGATTAATTTTTTTCCCTGTTGGCGCATCATGCTTTCTGTTTTTCAGAGAGTTCCTATTCGAATAATCTCCGAGAAGAAAAAAAAAATATCTACATGAAAAGCCTTCAAAATATAAACCTGAGAGTTTGGACTTCATCCATGCTGCAAATGATCGAACAGAAACATTCTGTGTTTTCTCTCTCTCTCTATTTTTTTCCCCAAGTCATTTTATTTTAGTATTCCCTTGCGCTGCCTCGAGCTACGGAGTATTTAACATGTTGAAATTTCAGCTTTAAAGAGAAAAGTGTTTCTCCTGACAATTATTGAAATAATATAAAGTGTAGTTAAAGTTATAATAATATAAAATGAATCTCAGAAAAGCTTCAATGTAGAGTTATGAAACTTTTAAATTTTACTCACATCTAGTTGTGTAAAATTTCATAACTTTATCTTTAACTGGTTCAAAATTATGACAGGGTAAAAATCGGTTCTAATGCGTCGTGTAATATACACACCGAGTGCGTGTGCCGGAACTTGGCGTAGCTCACTGCCGTGCGCCTAGTTACTTTTGCGATAATTTTTTATATATTTAAATTTCAATTACTGTTGAAAGCATTATTTATTGAACTCATAAATATAGAACCTGGCACATAGTTTTAATCATGAGTTCTATTGATTTTTAGTCGGAGAGCTGGTAACGCACTTTTCATGAAGTATTTTATGCACCTTGAAATTTGCTATAATGTACCTTTTGGGTAGATAAGACTGTAAGTATGTGCTTCCCGGACATACCTTGGAACACCAGGTACTGCGCATAGGTAAAATGTGCAAAACAATATTGCCCAAAAATAGTCTTTTATCAGAAGCCAGCTATCATTAATGTAAAAAAATTGCAAATTAAGGGAATTACAATGAATAATAAATAAGGCAGACACTTTTAAGGGGGTTAAAATGTAAATAAAAAAAAAAAAAAAAGTTTTTATTTTTAATAGAAAATGAAGTGCTTTGTTCACGCTGCGATTTAAACAGCGTCCTCAATAAACACATTTGAAAATAATTACAAAAGGGCAGACACCTTTATGGGGTTTAATTATCAGGAAACATAAAAATAAATGTTGCCTATGATAGACTGCAACACACTGCGTGTAACAGGAAGACTGAATGAGAGCACCGCGTAGTTGTGGTTGTTCCCTGTGCTCTTATTGGTTTTTGCTCACATGATAGCTGTCCCGGTTTAAATGGCAGCGTGATCATTTAATATTAGAATAAAAACAATTAGGTAAGGTTTTTATATATATATATATATATATATATATATATATATATATATATATATATATGTTATACCCCTTAAAAGTGTCTGCCTTAACTTTAGGGGTTTATTCTGCATATCATTTGTAGCTCAGAGGCGCGAAAATGAGCATTTTATCTGAAAATGTAGAGGGGCTATTCAAACTTTTGTCTTTTTTAAAAACTGCTTGCTTTTTTAGAGGAAAACTGAGTTTTCGGAATTTGTGATCAATGCATCGTAAATAACGACTCATTTTTAGAATCTACATTAAATTTCCAATAAGAAACACCCGTTATTGAAATATTACTATGTAAATAGGGAGCTATATTAAAAGCCATATAGATCAGAATGTTTAATATTAGTTTTTTATTAAATTATTCAATATATTCTTAATCAGCTATTTTTGGACTTAGAGCTTTGCCTCCACCTAAAAAGTTGCATTATTTAAAAAGCTTCAAAATGGTACCACGTAGTTTTAGAAAAAAATCTATTTAAATCTATTTTTTAGTGATTTCTAAGTCAAAACTAATAAATGTGCTTTAGCGTGAAGGAGCCATTTTGAACGAATTCTTTTTGATTTCACACGATGATGGCGATGTCACATCCTTCCCAAACTACATAACGTTTATTACACAAGCCCATCAACCAAATATTAACTCACTCTGGTTTCAAATGGATGGTTGCCCAGCTGATAATGGATGAGTGGTGACGGATTGGCTGAAGAGTGAATTCCCTACTCGTTCCAACACTACATAAACTTGATCTAATAAGGGTAGAGGGACACTTTGGAATCAAGGTTGAAAGAAATCAGAAGAACATATTGGAAATATACCTTTATGCCGTGGATTCAGTTAGAAGTTAAGCTTATATTTGTAGAATTTTTTAAAATCTACTGGACAAATAGTTACAGTAATAACCATTTTTCTCTCACCCATAGATTTCTGTAGATTTTCCCTAGGGAAACGAGGTAACATTTTAAAGCAACTTTTGAGGGTTCCTTTTATTTAAATGTATTTTTTTCGCTTTTTATCTGCAGGAGAGTTTTTTGTATACAATTTCAAATTATTTTAACGTATAACCCAGTTAACTTATAAGCAGAAACTTTGTAAAATCGAATAGAATTAATATTACAAATTTTACTCATTATGTTTACAACAATGGTAATTATTTCAAATATGTTCTTCTGAATTCTGTTTACCTTGATTCCAAAGTGTCCCCCTACACGGAACGATTTGGGAATTCACTCTTCAGCCATTCCGTCATCACTCATCCATTATAAGCTGGGCAACAATCCATTTGAAACCAGACTCAGTTATATTTGGTAGATGGGCTTGAGTAATAAACGTTATGTAGTGTGGGAAGGATGGGACATCGCCATCATCTTGTGAAATCAAAGAATTCGTTCAAAGTGGCTCCTTCACGCTAAAGCACATTTATTGGTTTTGACATATAAAGCAGTAAAAAATCGATTTTTTTTCTAAAACTACGAGGTACCGTTTTGAAGCTTATTAAATAATGCAACTTTTGAGGTGAAGGCAAACCTCTAAGTCTAAAAATAGCTGATTAAGAAAATATTGAATAATTTAATAAAAAACTAATATTAAACGTTCTCATCTAAATGGCTTTTAATATAGCTCTTAATTTACATGGAAATATTTTAATACTGGGGTTTTCTTATTTTAAATTCTAAAAATGTTGTCGTTATTTACGATATATTGATCACAAATTCCGAAAACTCGAGTTTTCTCTAAAAAAGCCAGCAGTTTTTAAAAAAGATGAAAGTTTAAATAGCTCCTCTACATTTTCAGATAGAATGCTCATTTTTGCGCCCCTGAACTACAAATGATATGCAGAATAAACCCTTAAAGTTATGACATCTCAATGTGGGACACCCTGTATATTATTCATTGTAAAATTGTCTTAATTTTACATTAAAGATAGTTTGCTTCTAAATAAAACTCTATTTTTGGGAAATATTTTTTTGCACCTCTCCCTAATGCGCAGTACCTGTTGTTCCCCGGTAAGTCTAACCAACACATATATACCTTCCTATCAACCCAGGAGGCACATTATAGCAAAATTTCAAGGTGTATAAAAGAATTCATGAAACGTGCGGTTACTGGCTCTCGGACTATTTAAACAATCCTGGGGTACATTATTTTCCAGTATTTAATGTAGTGAATTGTTCTCACATTTTAAAGACATCTAATCCGCAGTACCCAAATCTTACTTGGTTAGAAAGATTATTGTTAACAAGTAATGATTACACCTTGGATTTGGAGGGAATAGAAACTCTTTTTTTTATTGGTATTTATTTATATTTCTATTGGTCTATTTATTCGTTATTCGCCAATTAAAAATAAAGACCTACGTCAAGTAAAAATACCTAATTGAACAAATACTGTGGATTAGAAAATTCTGAATACATACATTCAAATTTAAACATGTTTTTGATTTCTTCTCTGGAAATCAAGTCTTTGTAATAAGTAGATTTACTCTCTTCACAGAGTACGGAGCACGCTAAAAATGATTTAGTCGAACCTGAGGAGCTAATTTTAATTCATTTTAAATATTTTTAGTACTACTATATTTTTCTGTATTCCAATTTGTAATAAAAACTTTTCTGGTAAACAATTTTTGAGAATATTTACAATTGTCAAATGAAAATAATTAAGATGGATAAATCCAATCAATGTTAACTTCGTTTAATTAATGAGAGAATCTTTATTCGAATTGAGAATGTTTTGCAATAGGTTCGTTCTTAATGGGCAGTTTACTAGAGCACCACCCCATTCATATGATATTTACGATATTGCTCCCATTCGCTGTAAAATTTATTATTGGTCTTCCCTTACTCTATTAACTCCTGTATGTGCATCGGCACAAGATATAAACTATTCAAAAGTGCAAAGGTCCGCTTATACTCAACGTGTTTTACCTTACTTATTAAGATTTATGCCCTGACATTCTGACAGCTAATTATTCACTTAGTTTTCAATTTTCGAAAATGCGCTCTTTTATGGCATGCCTAGCGGACACATTTGGAAGTTAAAAGATGATCGTTAGGAACACCTAATCAAGGTTAAACGTGAAATCTATAAACGCATGTTTTATAATTTATGTAGTTTATAAATCTATTAACTACATGAATTATAGACAATTTTAACCCTGGATTGACACTGCCATTGACATCTACGTTAATGACACCGTGGGGTAAATTTTACCCCATACTTTGAAAATCTTTAAAATAAATAAATTTCATATTTTTCCTTTTTTTTATACAACAACAATGTATAGAACAGAAACATCAAGAAATAAATTCAAAGAGTAATAAACCTGCAAAATATTTATTAAAATTAACAAAATGGCTAGGAAATCCTAAAACTCAATATGTTAATAGACCAAATAATTATCCTGAAATAAATATTCCTAAACTGAAAACATTTTTTACGAACAATAAGCTATAATATTATATAATGATCACAAGCCATACAAAATAGGAAATTAAGGAAAATACAATGTTCTGTCCAATTGAGACTCGCGGCACATCCCCCTTCTATACAGAGATCATAGAGTTTTCGTCTTCCTGTCATCCTTTCTGTCACAAAATGAACATCTAACGGGATTGTCCGAGGTAAAGATGTTGAAGGTCCATCAGGAGTTGATTCATCTCACAAAACAACGAGTATCAGTGTCTTCAGTGGTTTTGGTGTTCTCCAGTTGGGCACTAACTTCCACCTGAGCTTTCACCTGTTGGTAGGCAAAATCAAAGAGAAAAGCTATTCTGGACAGTTTTCAGGCCATTCTATCAATTAGAAAGACGTATGAAAGTGATCATCCCGTGAAGATTTATCATAAGAGCGTAAACAAAATACGAAGATAATGTACTTCCGAGTATTTAGGAAGAAGGATGGAGTCTCTCTGATATACAGAAATTAAGAAACACACCATAGAACAAAGTGTGGGGTATTTTTCACCCCACGGTGTCAATCCAGGGTTAACAGGGATATAATTTATTGTTAAATTCCCAAGTTAGTTTCTTGAATACTAATAAGAGTAGAAGTCCCTCTCCATATTAGATTCTTAACATACTCTGAAAACTCGGATCTATTATATAGCATACCTCTACAACAAACTGCAGGCTCGACTTGTATTCCCTGGACAACAAGAAATTTGCAAATAGACCTGGAACTGGCACAATTAAAAAAAACTGACCCTACATCCAGAGAACTATTTACAAATATTTTTTATTCACGATTAATTTAATTAATAAAATAAAAATAATATAAGTGAAATATTTAGTATAGATCTTTGTTTTTCTTTTAAGCTTCGTAATTAATGTCTTCTTTGCTAATACAGAATAAGGGAGTTGTTTTTATTTGCTTAAACTCTTTACATAAATGAAATCAACATCAATGCTAACTAAAATTAAAAAAATATTATTTAACTTCTTTTTATATGGTATAAGTCTCATAGACAGATAAATAACAGTACCTCACTAATGGAAATATATAGATGGACATAAGGCACCATAAAGTATTTTGGTATCCTCCATGACACTTTTGGCATCCCTTTTTTTATCCTCCCAGAGAAATGTTCGAAGATCACATTCGTAGAGTTTGCTTGTCCATCATTACTGAATCACCACTTCTAAACAAACTCTAAAAACGCACAAACCTGGATGTGCCGGGGTCCGTATAAAGAGAGAAGAGAACTATCACGACACAGTTTTGCAAGACTCCTTCGTAGATGTCTTGTAACACCTACAGTTGAACTTACCCACTCCATTGCCCTATTTCAAAAATCTTGATCCCAAGTTCTATTATTCTTGCCGTTGTTGTAGCCCAAAGCTGTACACACACACCAACACTTTATAATGTAGTCTACTACTGAAGAAGGCGTAATGCCAAAACTCCCCCTACGAAGTAATGCCTGAGGGCGGGTCCGTAGGGTGGTTGAGGTATATAGGGAGGTGGTTTTTAGTGACGAGGAATCTCGATCTGTTGTGGCTTCGTCCATTTCGTCTAATGAAAGATTTTTCCACTACCCTAAAAAAAAAACATGCAAACACACACACACATATATATATATATATATATATATATATATATATATATATATATATATATATACAGGGTGTCCCAGTATATGTGTCCACCCCCTTTTCCTCCTAGAGTTGTTGGAATTTCGAAATGAAACTTGGTAGGTCTTAGTTATGTTGCATGAGGTTACTTTTGAAGGTTTAGTTGACTTTGTAACATTCTCCAGTTTTTCTCCAGCGCATCTAACTCTTGATTTTCCAATGGCGGCAGGTATTTTTTTTATGACGAATTCTGATAGGAAATTTAATTTTAAGACTAATTTATTCCGAGACATCTTTTGATCCGACGCACCGTTTGCGCGTAAAACGCAAAAAACTGAAAAATATCGCTCTTTTGTAGAAAAAATTCCTATTTATCACTGAAACCAAGCCTTGTACGTAAAAACACCTCAATGTTGTACCAAAATAAATTTAATTTGAAAGAATATTAAAACTATAAAAAAACAAAACAATTTAAAGCGAGACTCACTTACCAACACCTGGGGTGGTACAATTTATCCGGATAGACCAACGGATAGCCAGGTTCAATGAGGTATGAAACCCAGGTGATCCAAATAAAAAAAAAAGAACACAACAAGATACTCAGAGCTGGTAACTACATTGAGATAAGTACAAAAGGTTCCCAGTAAAAGAACAAATACATATACATACATACATATATATATATATATATATATATATATATATACAACTTAAATATAATAAATATCTTGAAATACCACAAATAGTTCCCAATAAAAATGTAAACACACATATACCCAAACACAATCAATATCTATGAATACCAAAAAAAAAAAAAAAAAAATCCCAATAAAAGGGTAAGCATGTATATATATATTTTAAATATCATTAATATATAGAAATATCACAAGAAGGATTAATATTATTCAAATATTGAATAACATAGTATAAGATATCGATAGATAAACATAAATGTATATACACCCGATACTATTAGTAATCTGGGAAGAACAAAAATAGACTCTTAATAAAAGCATAAATATATATATATATATATATATATATATATATATATATATATATATATATATATATAAATATCAAAAGAAGGATTAATATTATTCAAATATTGAATAATATAGTAAAAGGTATCGATAGATAAACATATATGTATATACACCAGATACTATTAGTAATCTGGGAAGAACAAAATTAGACTCTTAATAAAAGCATAAATATATATATATAAACATACACCAGATATAATTATCAATCTGGGAAGAATCAAAAATATACACAATTCTATTTTAAGCAAATTGTTCTGGAAAGCAGTCTACACTACCCAAATTCTGAGGAACGTGCTTAGTTATGCAGCTCCTGCGTGACGGACTTTTTTTATTGTTTATGTCAGCTATTTTTTTTACTTTTTTATTATTATTTATTTTATTACGTTTACTTTTAAGGTATGTTTTTCATTCATAATATCCCGTTAAATATTAAACCTACAACTTTGATCTTGGTATCACCTGAAAGGAAAATTAATAGGCTACAACGTTTGTATCGAGGTGTTTTTACGTAAAAGGCTTGAAGTGATAAATAGGAATTTGTCTACAAAAGGGCAATTTTTTCAGTTTTTTGCGTTTTACGTGCAAACGGTGCGTCGGATCAAAAGATGTCTCGGAATAAATTAGTCTTAAAATTAAATTTTCTATCTGAATTCGTCATAAAAAATACCTACCGCCATTAGAAAATCAAGAGTTAGATGCGCTGGAGAAAAACTGGAGAATGTTACAAAGTCAACTAAACCTTTAAAAGAAACCTCATGCAACTATACTGGGACACCCTGTATATATATACATATACATATACATGGATATACATATTTTTTCGTGTATGTTTGGTTTGTCTGATTGAGCCTCAAAGAAACAGTAGTGATGAATGGAACGAATCATAATCTCGGTCTATATGATCTTGCATGAAACTCAAAACATAATTTCACAACATTTTGTGGGTAAGCAGGCATGATTTTTCTCACAATTCCATGTACAGCTATAGCATACATATAAATCAATATCCATCCGTAAGATAGTTAGGCCAATGCCGAAGAAAGTGAAGAAAACTTTGATCTGTCCCTGCAGCTGTAGATAAACTGGCAGGAATGCGGGTGGCTTCGGATGGGGGTGCTGTGGGTAGGATTCGGGCAACATTTCTGTGTTTTGTTGTGCTCGAGAAAAGTTTCCCAGCCTTCAGTTTCAAGAAAAATTGAACAAATAACACAATCATTACATTCATTCCTTTTCTCTGATATTACAGTAAGAACGTTTTCTTCTGATCGTTATTTCCTTATAATGTTTTTGTAAATAATATCTGTATTTACTGTAACTCACAGAGATGTTTACTGTGACTCACAGCTGGCATATCAACATCAATGCGGTATTTATGCGATCTCATGATATAATTTGGCGCTAACGTGTAATGACTTTTCTTCAGCAATGATTTGTCCTGGGCATATACTACATTTAATAAACAATTTTTTGAATGAGAGACTTTTCATCTTTAGAATTGGAAACCAAATTCTATGCCTTTCTAGTTAGAAAATGACACTTGACAAGGCTAAGCCCAACAGTGTAATTCTCTTAATGGTTTCTATCAACGTAATTATATAATTAAACTCCTCATAGGAATAGATTTCTCTATAAACGCAGATGACCTGACAATTTTCTCAAGAGACAAATCTTTAGTTGTCAATTTATAACTCCGAAATTAAATTTAAAATCTCGATGTGTGCGATCAGTACTAAAATCTTCTAATCAAAAGAGGGCATTTTTGCATTTCTGTATAAAACATTATCTGCCACAATTTATAATATTATTTGAATTCACTCTTCGCTTCACTGACTCTTCTAAATACCTGGAGATGCATCTAGAATGAAAGTTTATTTTTATTGAGTCAATTAAAATATATAAACACAAACGTCATGAACGTATTCATGTGCTGAAATGTCTACCTTACAATAATTGAATTTCTGACCGCAAGAAAATACTACCTGGGTATAAAGCCCTCACAAGAAGCGAGCTAGCATATTGATCACTTCAAACTACTAATAGTCTTCAAACTACTAGGTATAGTTCATCAGACGGTAATTGGAATATGCATTGCTGCATCCCCGACATCTAACATTCTTGCAGAACGTGGTGAACCTCCTCTCTTCTTGAGAAGAGCACATCTTTCATTGAATACCTACGTTTCATTACAAGGGAGTAACAACCAACCAGAATTTTACATGGAATACATCAAGTCAATTTTATACTCCCTGCAGTCCTACTAAATTCCTTTGACATAAAACGTGCCTGGAAAAATTTTAGTTTGAATATCAACTTATATTTGCCAAACATGGTGTCGTGTTCATATTTTCCATGATGTTTAGTTGCTAAGACAAGGTAGACACATTTTTCTGACTAAGATACTCGACCTTTTTCCTGTTACGGAAAAGTTTTAAACTTTCACAACTCAGACTAAATTTTATTTTTAGTAAAGCACCTTTTATTTGCATTAATTTATTTTCCTTGAACGCTGAACGTATAATTAACAAATGACAAAAATAACTTTATAATTTTAATTGGCCAAGATATTTACTCAGGTATTTCTCAAATCGTCGCATTTCAATATACATTGAGAGATTCAATTCGATTGAATTGGGTAAATACGGAATATAAACTGATCTTGGGAATGGGGGATCAGAAATTCATATTATCTTACCTTATTGCTCCTTGAAGCTGAATCATATAAACCCACCTGTTTCTTATGGATTTTTCTTTCATATATTTTTCAAATATTGTCCAATCCTTCTAGTGCCGATACTTCAGAACATTACAGTAGTCTTTCATATATTCCAAATGTGACTCAATAGTTTTTATATAATATTAATCGTCATAGCATTATTAGTTATTATTTACTGCACAGCTCATTGTCTCTTCCGTCTCTTGATATAGGTAACTTCAAAAGTTGTTACCACTTGAAGCTAACATTCAAAAGTTGTGCTGAATAGACCGTTTTTTTTTGTTGTTGTTTATTTTGAGAATGATAACTAGACAAAATAACAGAACTGGAGGGTACTGCGATCAATTACCAAAGAAACATAAAATACATTTTACAAATATAATATACTTACCTACTAATAATAACACCGAAGGGATTTTTTTTTTTTTTTTTTTTTTTTTTTTTTTTTTAAGGCGCTTCGACAACTAGGTCATTAGCGCAGACATCCAGGGTGCAGCGAGGAATTTTTCCAACGAGCCGTGGGATGAGGAAATTCCTGCCGCCGCACAGTGTCACGAGCAGTGTTCAAAAATAAGAAAAATAAAGTTTGAAGAAACTTTTTTTGATGATAAATATTACAATTAGAACCTTAGAGCAGAAGGAAAACATCAAAATTATAATATAAAAACAAAGACTAAAAGCTAAGGATTAACTTGAATAGTTTGTACTAATACAAATATTAAAACTGGCTCGGTTAGTAAATATTTTCTTTGGCTATCCCAATCTTATTACTTGAACATTTTCATTCTTCTTTTAAGTAGTCCAGATAATAATGAAGTAGGTCCTTCACATGGGAGACTACAAGTAAGTTTCATGGTAGCATCATACTCTCTCTACAAGAAAGAGACAAGTTGCGGACATAGTAACGACGAAATCTCCGGACGAAATAGAGTTTGCCGCTAAGCTGACTTCTAAGGACTTTTCAAGGAGAAAATGGGATTATTAATCGACTCTCCAAACCTTTCTTTTGGTTCTACTAACAACGGTAAAACCGCCCGCACATTTTTCGCAATCCAAAATTAAGTACCAAAATTAATGGACTGGAGATAACATTAATAACACTGTTCTGCAAAAAAAACTTTTCTCCCCTCCCTTGAACAATTTTGCCTGTTTCTCATGTTTTCAGGTGTGCTGAGTCTGAATCTGAACTCAGAAAAATTCTATCACCCTCTGATTTTGAGAGAAAAGAGGAGAAACTTGGAAAAAATGAAAAATTGTATTTGAAAATTATTGTCTTTATTTTAACAGATTTTTTTTCTTTTTCAAAGGTAAAATATAATTAATTGAATCCTGCATGCTATCAGGTATAATACTGGATATGACACAACTCAAAAAATATACACACATCGTCAATGAGTATTTTTTTTTTCTTTTGTACTCTTCCTCCTCTGTCT
This sequence comes from Gonocerus acuteangulatus, assembly GCA_946811695.1. Lineage (NCBI taxonomy): Eukaryota > Metazoa > Arthropoda > Insecta > Hemiptera > Coreidae > Gonocerus > Gonocerus acuteangulatus. The sequence continues at coordinate 96,745,291 of OX328123.1, read as the reverse complement.
CCCGCTGCAGTGCCCAGCAGTAATCCGCCAGCATCTTCTCATTCCATTAGCCAGTATATCTTTTTTCCATTCTGGATATGTCTTGGTGAAATCGTTCTCCATGTTCGTCCGAAACTGCACCCAAATTTGGGGCGAAAAAGTCTAGGTGACTATGCAAGAAATGTATTTTTAAGGACATATTGCATCCCAATGTTTTATATGAAGTAAGCAGTTCTTGGACTATTTTTCGGTAGTCTCTAGATTTTTCGTTTCCCAAAAACTTAGCACATACCTCTCGAAAAGCAATCCAAGCCTTTTTCCCAGTAGTATTTAACTTTGCTTCAAAAGTGAGGTCCTTGAGTAGATGTCGAATTTGGGGTCCTACGAAAATTCCCTCCTTTATCTTAGCATCGCTGAGATGCGGAAATTTTTGTTTTAAGTACATGAAACCTTCTCCTTCCTTGTCCATCGCTTTTACGAAGTTTTTCATTAGCCCCAATTTTATGTGGAGTGGGGGTAAAATTATTTGGTTTTTGTCCACTAATGAAGGATTGGTAATGTTTTTTTCACCTACTTTTTCTTTACGCTCTCGCCATTTTTTTACGACATAATGGTCTCCTCTTTTTCTGCTGTCACACTCGCACAAAAAACAACAAAATTTAGTGTAACCTCCTTGGAGTCCTGTAAGCATGGCTACCACTTTAAGATCTGCACAAATGCGCCATTTGTACTCATGGTACTTGATTTTTTGTAGAAGTATCTTCATGTTGTCATAGGTTTCTTTCATGTGGACCGAATGAGCTACTGGGATAGATGGATGTTTGTTTCCATTATGAAGGAGTACTCCTTTTAAACTAAACTTGGAGCTGTCAATGAATAGTCTCCATTCCTCTGGATTGGTTGGCAGATCAAGTTCCTGGAGCAAATGAAATACATCATTGCAAAATACAAGATTTTCTTCCAACGAGAAAAAGCATAGAACTCCTGATTCCCGTTTTCTGAAGAAAGACATATTCACGCCTCCTTCCAAGAGATTCCATTGTTGCAACCTTGACCCAAGCAGCTGAGCTTTTGATTTTGGGAGATCTAAATCACGAACAAGATCATTCAATCGCCTCTGATTTATGAGCTGTGGCTGAGTTTCAGAGGGGCTGGACGAACTTGAAATTTCTTCTTGTTGACTGGTTCCAGGTTGAGGTGAAACGCTTTCAGAATCGCTGCACTCCTCAGAACTAAGACGGAACTTACTCGGATTTGGTGGGATGGGCATGGAGGCATCATGTGGAGCTGGTCTCATGGCAGAGAGGATGTTGGGATAAACAATTTTCTTTTTGCTCATGAACGAGAAACCTTTGATTGTGGTCATGCAAAAATAGCAATCGGTCACGTGATTTGTAGGTTCTCGCCATATCATGGGAACTGCAAATGGCATTGACTTATGTGTCCCATTTAGCCAACCAGTCAGAAAACGTGAGCATGAACTACAGCATATTTTAGGAGCCCAGGATTTGTCCTGATCACTTACTTTACATCCAAAGTATAACTCGTATGCCTTCTTCACCAGCGGAGTCAGAGGTTTCTGAGTGGACTTGAATGTGACTTCACCACAAACATAGCAAAAGGAATCAGGCTTATTTATACACTGTCGTGACATTACAGAGAAAAAGTGAACTGTTCCCAGAACAATGATAGCACAACTGAATATCCAAATAAGTGCGTTTAGCGAAAGCCTCGAGAGTACTGATCAAATCCTAGAAGAAAATAGTGACAAGAGAGGGCCTGAGTGGGAGGGGGGGGGGGAGTTGGGGTATTGAGGGTGAAAGGGGGGCAGGTAAGGATTTGAATGAAAAGGATACCACCATAAAAGAGAAAGGAAGGTCATTCCCCTAAAGATCCAGGTAGAGATCAAATCCCTGCCTCAAGATCAAAAACTGAAAAAAAACTTTTAGCCATATTTCTTCAACCCCTTGTAATATTCCCATCAAATTATTTTTCGTTCAAATATACTTCATTGCGCTCAAAATCATCGGGCTTTTGAATTTTTTTCACTATGTTTTGATGCCAAAAAAAATTCGTCAAATTTACAAAAAAACTCACATTTTTGGATAAAAAACTAGAATTTCTCAAGAAACTGTGCGTGATAGACACAATCTGACTTCAAATTCGTGTTCAGCACATTTGAAAACAGTAAGAAAGCATGTTTTGGTTTGAAGGAGGATTTTCGTGCAGAACAGTGTAATCAATTTGGGCACCATTTTGAAAATGGTTTGTAGTGGCAAATGAATTAATATGCCAAAATTAACTGCATAAATTGGTGAGACTTAAGAATTATATATGAAGCATTATTCATGGTATTATATGCCAGTGTCTTTCATTAACTGCTTCTTGTATTGATACAAACATGGATTTAATGAAAATGCTTCTCCTCCCATCACATCCATATTTGTCAAAGATAAGTAACAATTATAATTTAAATAAATAAAATTTAAGTAAAGTTAGTTCTAAAATCGAAAAAAAAGGAAGCAAAAATTGTATCATATTAATTTTTAATAAAAATGATAGTATTTGTTTATTATCAAGTGATTCTGAGAATGAATAAGTTCTTTATTAATAAAATGTCTGTATATAATTTTTAGAAGTTCGTAAATATCATACCTAAGTTTTCATATACATTTTAAGTAAGTTTATACTATTATAAATTATTTTCTTAAGTCAAAAATTCTTTTTTCTCCTATGTTCGAGTTTTTTAATAACAGAAAAAAATAATAAACCTGGTCTAGACAAAAATACGATTTTTGATTCTTACCCCATATACTCGTGAAACTGTGCGCCGGTGGGAATCAAACCCACCATCTTCCGCTTATGAATCTAAGGCGCTAGCCACTAGACCACGGTAGACCCACCGAAGTTATTAAAATCAAAGTAAATAAAATAATAAGTTATGTGTAACCTGTCTTGTATTTTAATATTTTTGTTCTGGTTATTTAGAGTTATTATATTTTCCTACGCGTCCGTAGCTCTCAAGGAACAGCGCTCTAAGGAGCGTTTATAAACATCTCCGAGTATGTCATAGAGAGGACCATACATTTCCATTTGGGTTTCTAGCGGCTTCGAAGGCTCTGCATTCTGTGAAAATTTTGTTAAAAATAATATATTCAGCCCAAACAGTGCATTCAGGCTTAGATTCTCTTTTAAATAAATATAAATGGATGAGATTAGTGTGCTAGATTCTTATCCTCGACAGGACCACCTCATCTTGTCTAGTACCGTATTAGAGCCGATGTTTACCTTCTTATAGCTTTGATCAAGTAAAAGATAAACATATGAAATTTTACACGGGTATTATTCTACTAGATGTGAGTAAAATTGGAAAGTTTCATAATTCTACATTGAAGTGATTCTGAGATATAGGCGATGGAAAATCGGAATTTATACGACTCACTAACTCATCGAAATTATTAGGCACTTCCGGAAAATATAGAGACTTGAGATTTTTCAGCATAGTACACATTAGGATATTATTAAAGGCAAAGTCCGAAAAATCCTGTGTGAAAAGTTGTGTTTGACTCCGCTACCAGAAGGCTGTCAGTTTTGTACTGGTTGTTCCTTCGGAAACCCATAATTTCTTCCGAACCCATCATATGGGGTATCAAATGAATCGTCTCGGTAAGAAGAAAACTGGCCAAGTTGTAATCGCACAAATACTTGAGGGGGTATTATTTCGTTCTTGGCAAGGTATTAACAGCCTAAAACTAAGCCCAATACTGTGACATCATACCTATCATAGGCCTCTTTTTCTTCAATGTTAGTTTTTAGCACTTTCCTCCGAAGGAAAGTAGCTATTGAGGTTGGACTCATGACGGAATTTTTGAAAAATTTCTTCAAATCTTTATCGATCCTACCTAGTAGACACCGAAAATGACCCCCGTTAAAATTTATATATATCTATATATATATATATATATATATATATATATATATATATATATATATATATATATATGTGTCTGTTAACACGATAGCGGCCAGAGTTTTTGTTTTTTCGTCACGAAACTTGGTATATAGCATTCAATTAGCAAACGATTGAACGAGTTCGTTAACCACCAAAGTCGGTCCACCGGAAGGGGGGGTTTACCCCGAACCCAAAACACTTATTTGACTATGTCAGCCGTAATATTTGTTATATTTCAACGAAACTTGGTATTCGTAGTGTTAATATAGAGAGAAAAGTGAGATATAAAAATGAACTAAATCGGTTTATTAGAAGTGGGGGTTTACTCCGGACCCACAATACCAATTCGCCACTACCAGCCGTGATTTTTGGTATATTTCGACGAAACTCGGTATTCGTAGTGCTAATCCACAGGTAAATATGTGTTGTAAAAATAAACGAAATCGGTTCATTAGGAGGGGGGGGGGGGGGGGGGGTTACTCCGGACCCACAATACCAATTCGCCACTACCAGCCGTGATTTTTGGTATATTTCGACGAAACTCGGTATTCGTAGTGGTAATCTATAGGTAAATATGTGTTGTAAAAAGAAACTAAATCGGTTCATTAGAAGGGGGGGTTTACTCCGGACCCAAATTCCTAATATACTCATACCGGTCGTAATTTCTGCTGTATTGTAACGAAACGCTGTATACGTCGTGGGTAACTCATGAGAAAGAAGTGTTGTAAAAATAATCGGTCAATCGGAAAGCGGGGGTTTAATTTGTAATATATTTGAATAGAAAAGCCGGCAGACGTAGGTTCACAAAGCCGCCGCAAGGAGCGCTTTCTACCACTAGAGTGACTGTATCCTGTTCCTGCGTTAGATCAAAATACGATAATATGAGGATTTTTGTATTTATTACGTAGTGTAGTAGGTACCATGTGTAAACATAACTCTGGATGCAAATTAATAATTGATCAGTTACTCATTACAAAATGAGAACTATTCACGTTTTTATTTTATTTATGTAGGATATTTTAAGCAAATTGTTCTGGAAAGCAGTCTACACTACCCAAATTCTGAGGAAAGTGCTTAGTTATGCAGCTCCTGCGTGACGGACTTTTTAGGGTTAATCTGATTTGCTGATTTAAGTTTTTCATTAATCTCATTTTTCTTGAATACTTCATTCTAGGAAGCATTTTAATTGATTTTAAAAGTTCAACAGTTTTTAAATCTCACGTTCTAGGATTCTAGCAAAACATCGTGCATCAACTCCGTCTCAGGTTATTTCTTTTTTACCGATTGGTATATCAGTTTTGACCCCTGAAAAGCGTATATAGAAACTAATCAATGAACTAGATAAAACGGCTGCCAGATTTATAGCTGCCCCTCATGGCCTAAAAGAGTCATTGCCTCACAAGAAGGTTCTTACTACTTTCATTCAATTGGGTGTGGTTGGTTTTAGACAAGGCCCAGTGGAGCGGTGGACGTTGGTAGTAGATCGTTTAGATGAAATCGAATAATTCTTTCCTCTCCCCCACCCCCGAGACTTTTTTATTTCGAAGAAGGATGGAGACAACAGGACGGGGCAAATGTGATTGCCATTTCTCATTTTTCATATGTCTTCCTTCCAGCTGTCAATTTCAGGAGTTGGCTAACCTGGTCAGAAACCACACCAACTAACTTCTCTTCTGATCACATCTTTCATATCCACTTTACTTTCTGGTAACAGGTAATCTTTTCTACTGATGGACAATCCCTTTTTTTTATTGTAACCATTACTCTAAAAGATTAAGTTCGAATTACCTAAACGAGGCGAACATAAATTAATTTGGAAAATACATTTAATTATTTTTTATATATTTTAAATTGACACTTATCTATTAGTTATAGAGGTCTAACAATAAGCAGTTTTTTCTCTTTAGACCAAGGAAACCGGCTTATGAAGTTGACGCGATGGCGTAATCCGGAAGTGCCGACATTTCACGTTTCAATACATTAATACACACACACACACAAACACCTATATATATATATATATATATATATATATTCCCCAAAAATGGTACGGTTTTTATAAAATATGTTACGTAAACGACAAAAAACAAAAAACCCCGTCCAAGAAAACACTTTTTTTGCCAAAAATCGCGCGTTAATAATTTTAGCACTTTAGGCTTTTAAGTACATGGTTTGTAGGTTATAGGTAACTTGGGAAATCAAATGCAACCATTTCTAAGGCGGTAACCGTTCTCGAGAAACGTGAATAAATCTAATTATCTTTTGTTACGGGCATTTAGAAACGATGAATTCAGATGAAAAGTTTTCTGGATGTTTGACATTCGTACAAACTAAGACATTTAAAGTTTTTTTACGTTTGGATATTAGAATAAAACAAAAAAAAAAGTTTTACAGTTATAAGCAGTTTTGGGATGTTTTCTTAAATATCTCCAAAACGGCTGAGATATCGTGATACGTTGACGATCACTATTCGAAATTTTCTATCTATAAAAACGACTCCGAAGTAATTTTCGAAGATACGGAGAAATAAGTAGGTGCATAAAACATCGAAAGTGTGTTGGTTTTAATCAGTTTGTTATTGTTACTGGTTTTTGTAATTGATTATAGTGGTAAAATGAATACCCCAGTAAAAATTGTTCTTCAGAAAAAAACTAGTGAGTAATTTCAATTCTGTAGTTTTTCTGTGCATAATGGTGTCTAACATTTTACTTTTCTTCTAGGCCTCATTAGAATGGATTTTAAAATTGTTCGCGGGTATACTATAATAACTATACCTAGCTATTCTTAACTGGCCAAAATAGACTAAGAATGTTACGGAAACGCGCTAAGATGACACATTTCCTGCGATACGGATGATAGTTTCGATTCGGATGGTAGTTCAGTTTGTTTTATGATAGTTTCAAAAGTCTGTCAGCTCACGAGTACATTTTTTTCACTGTCCTGTAGGACATTGAAATAGAATTTGGATTTTAGTTATTTTCTGAGAAATTCCATTTGTACAATTCTTTAGAATGGAGTATAATCTTCGATAGTGGTCAGTGAGTGTATGTGGTCACTATGAGTCCTAAAGACTTATGCATGTGAAAAAAATATTTTTTATTACAGCAGTCATCGATGGAAGCCAGATGACAATATTTCCACTTTAAAAATATAATCAAAATAAAATTGAAGCAATAAATACATAAAATATCTCGACTTTTTTCGCTTCTCCTCCCTCTTCATAGAACTGCCCGTGGTGTGTGGCAGTATTTATTAATACACCAGACTTATAAGTTAAACGAGGTAATTATTTATTTATTTGATTTTAGAGCCCGCAACTTGGCGATTTGCTCTATAAACACGTAGGGTGCACACACAATAAAAGATCTAAAAATCCAAATATTGAAACATTAAAAAGAAAGGCAAAAAGACTATATATATATATATATATATATATATATATATATATACATTAAACGTAAAATGTCAGCTATAAAGTTATAAACAAAAAGGTGGTAAATGAATAAATTATTTTCCATAAATTAAAATTCGATCTTTTCGGTCTATTTTGTACAAATAAAATTTAATAAAAGGTGAATCATATTAAAATAAGTTGTTTCTCTGAATTTGCTCGTACATGTTTATCTTTTTTAAAAAGTGTAAAATAATGGATATGTGTGGGCTACCATCTGTCAAAAGTTCGAACATATCATGTGGCATGTTGACGTTTTCCCGCTTCCTGCAGTCTGTTAGTAAGTGTTTCACTGTTAATGTCTTATTGCATTCTGCACATAGTGGTATGTCTTGTTTTGTCATCAAGTAAGAGCGAGTTAGTAGTGTATGTCCAATTCTAAGACTGGTAAAGACTACTTCTTCTCTCCGGGAGGTCCTATTGCTGGAGTTCCATTTTGTTTATCTCCCGAAGCTTGTTTTCATTCAGAGACAACCATCTAGCCAGCCATTTATTGCAGGACGAGGTATATATTGTAAGAATATATTTTAGAGCTATGTAATAATATAATGACAGTACAATGGATATTTTACCGAATAATTTTAATAAATCTATATATAACTATCTATTGGAATATGTATATTTATACACTACCCCTAATTGTTTGCAATCCCTCCTCTAATGGTAAATGCTCGAGAATAATTCCATTACTACTCATGTATAATGTTAATCTCTGTACATGTTATCTCTCTATCTAAGTACATTAAATCAATAAAAGCTAAGTTTTAGGCTTTAATTCAATAGCAGATTTAACGGGTTTCCATCCTCCCTCTCTAGGGAGGAAGCCCGCTTATGACGTCGACATTATGACGCAATCCGGAGGTGCAAAGGATAATTATCCACATTTTATATCCTAAAGGTCACGAGAACACCGGTGGTTCACATTTGTGTGCGTATATATAAATGTGTCTGTTCGCTCTGTAGTTCCCCCAAAAATGGTCTGATTCTGATAAAATTTAGTATAAAAATCGTTCGACTTATTTGAAAGATCATATTTATTAACCAGCAAAATCTGTCCGCCGGAGGATGGTATAGGGAACGAAATTCTCGCGAAAAAAAAAACAAAAAAACGGAGCGCTTACCTTTTCTCTGTAATGTTCTTTAATTCGTTCTCCGAATGGTTTACCAGCCAAGAGCGGGCTTTGGCTTAGAAATAAGTAAATAAAAACATGTTTTCCTATGTTTGAAGCAGTGTTGGGCAATCACTCGCGAACGCGAAAGGGTAAACTAATTATTCATGGACTATGAATGCTAAGTAATGATTAAATTACTCAATACTCTCGTAGTCATGAGTGATCACTCTTTAATCTTCAGTCATGAGTAATTCACTCAGTACTGATTTAATCATGAACCAATATTAAACAAATTGGGTTGATTTTTAATTAATTACTACGATAGTAAAAAAAAAAAAAAAAAAAAAAAAATTATTTCCATAAAATGTTTTCAGCAAAACCAATTTATTTCATCTCATAAATTAAAACAATTCTACTAAGTAGCAGTACAAGAGTATAAAAAAAATTAATAAAACGCTTTCTCAATAAGAAAAAAATAGTAACTAAGTAATTTAATTGCTACTTATTAAAACAAATTAAATTAAAGAAAATAACACTAGATACGGGGATATATATTATTACTCATTTGACCTAATGCTCAACTTTTACTGCTTCACTCACTAGAATGGGTGAACTAGTAGAGACGATAAACTCTGCGAGTTATAGTGTGTCAAAGTTCAAAACTTGCAGATAAATGTTTTAAATTTAAACAAAAAGCAAAGGAATAGTAATTTACTCTTGACAAATGATTGATGAGTAGTGAGTAATGCTTAAGAGCGATCACTCATTTTTGAGAGTGATGAGTAATAATTAAAAATTTGATGTATGTGTAATGAATGATGAGTAACGATTAAATTTTCCCTCAATAATATTACTCTACTAAATAATTATTCCAATAATTGCCCAACACTGGCTTGGAGGTACACTTCTTAAAGGTTTTCAGCTTGAATCATTCTGATCTTCAAGAATTCATTAGAGTGGGCTTAAATGGTTCATCATCATGACTTTTTCCATACTTTCCAAATGGCACTGGGGGTAAGAACTTCATGGAATCGCGCTAGGATGACGCAGTTCCTGTGAACCGAACTTTTTTTCAGTAGCTTTACTTTGACTTATGTTCCAGGATTAGCGGAATTAATATACCATTGTCACTTAAAGTGATGAAACACAACTTAATCAATGGAAAGTTGAACACACTCTTCTTATTATTACTTGTATGTTATTTTATATGCTGTGAAAATATTTTATCATTCAATGATCATAAATTTCACATTGTAGAAATTATTTCCTTTGGTACTTTTTTTACAATTATTTCCTCATAAGAAAATTCTTTCCTCTTCAATTATTTCATTTGTTATGTTTCTTTTTTTCAGGACAAATGTCGAGAAGAAGTTCAAAAGGCAAAATTGCGTTTTTATTTGAAGACTTAAGCGTAGGTATGTATATTAAAATTTATTTTTTCGAGCACTATGGATGTATATCATATGTTGTCACATTTTTTTCCACGTTGGAGTATTCCTCCATCGTGGGAGTTTATTTTTGCACAAATGAATTTTTTTTTTATCACATGCTCGTTCCTTTGGATGCTATATATAATATTTAATTTTTCTTAATAAGTGAAAGAAATACAAAACAACAAAAATTAAGCTTATATCTGTAAAAAAAAAGGTAGAGTACATGTTATGTTACAAACAAGTGAGTCGTCATATAATATTAAGTCCTACATTTCAATAAATTCATATAATTCCTTAAGGTATTTAAGTGGTAACTCGGGTTTATGCTTAATGAGTTTTTGTTTTTATAGGCCCGGGAAGTAATGGCCAATCGTATAGAAAATCCGCCATTCGTCTGTTCAGTTATAATTCTCGCATTTGAATGTATTATTATTAGTTCATTTAAATTGTAAATTACTTTTTGCGAACCTATTTACAGAAATTAAAAGTGTTAATTTAAAATGGTTAATTATTCAATATATCAGAGTACTATCGATCGACTTATACGTATTTGGGTAATTATATACGTGTTCGTCCATGGTTCATCCCACATGTGTATAGATTTTTTTCTAACAGGTGCCTTATCCATAATCACTAGGATGCTTATTAAGTAATGTCTTATATTTATTTTTTTACTCCGTGCCAAGGGTCGTGGGTTCGATTCCCACTAGCGTTGGTGGCTTTTCATTAGAGAAAAGAAAAGGCATCAGCCCTATCCTGGCTATAGATAACCCGTCCTAAAATTCTTAGTTAATTATAAATTGGACGTTAAAATTTAAATATATAAAAATCACGAGATGTAGTGGTCAGCAAACTCCGCATTGACACATTGCCATTATACAACGGCAAAGGATAGACCTGACAGAAATACTGAATTCTCAGAAAGAACGAAATGCTACAAACCTACATAATAATGTAAACAAAAATTTGACAGATGACAGTCCTCACATTAACAAAATTCTCTAGTGAAAGACGATTCCTTAAAAATGAGAGATAAGTAGCCTTAAATCCTTAAACTGACAGTAGCCGCTTCTGTTTAAGCTGGCTACTGTCAGTTTCCTGTGTTTTATGAGGATGCTGTTCGATTAGGTGTTGACATTTTTCAGGAAATCTCAACAAAATAAATTGGTTAACTTCTATTCTAAATTTGATAAATGTCACTCGAAATAAGAACGGAAACACACATAGATGATGCAGTTCCTGCGAATCGGACTTTTTAATAATTCATCTTCCAGAATGAATGCATTCCAAAATGTTTGAAAGAATCTCGGTTCCATTGATGTGAATCGAATGTGGGACTAAAAGCCAAACTCCCCTCTGTACGAAATCTCACTCACGCTTGAGGCACGGGGGTAGGCAGGTTCATGAAATTCATATACACTGGAAGTTTGTTTTAAGGAGTTTGAAAAGCCTTCTTCGGATCCTTGGCCCCATTTTGTTTTACTGCTGGGTTTTCAGGCATGGCGACATGCTCGTCCATATTTCCCAGGCCCTGTTTCTGATGGGGAAAACATTCTATTCCGCAGAAGATTGAGGCCTTGGCTGCAAATTGGACGGCCATATTTTTATTTGTTCTGACCCTACGTTTTATTAAATTGATTTACATTTCGAGCTTTCCTCTACTTATATTTAATCAGCATATTACACTCTCGCATAAATTTGTTTACCGATTGAATGATAATTTATCATGAAATTTTCAATTAATTACGTATCTGTTATATTAAATGTGAAAAGCCTTGACTCATTTTAGAGGAAAACCCCCCCGATCCCCGGAAATATTGGAATAGAAATATTGGACGGACGGATGCAATTTAATAATATTAGTCCTTCTGTTTTCAATTGATGATCTTCCAAGCTAAGCAAAGGCATTTGTAGTCAAAAAATTATGTAACAGCAAACATAAATAGTCTTAGCGTCAATTCGTATAATAATGCTAATAAATTTCTGAACATGTAGAGAGGGATATTCAGATGTCCCGACATTTAAAATATACCTGCCAAAGTTATTTTATCCGAGCTCAGTCTACAACTTAAAATAAAAATACATTAAAATAAATAGAATTAAAAAAACAAAAACAAAATAGAAAGTAGGTCATTTTTGGCTGTCACCGATTTAGGATCCATATTGCCTAAGAAAACAGGACTTGGATATTTGTCGATCCTAAACATCCCTCTGACATTGTAATGAACTGGGTGCAATCATGCCAAAGTAGTATGATCGCATATCAACCGTTTTTATCAACTACCATATCGCATATCAACCGTTTTTATAAGACATTTATTTATGCATTGTTTCACGCCTAACTGCGGTAAAAAAAATTAAATCATTATTTTTAGGAACAAAAAAAAAATGAATAGTAGTAAATCGAGAAGTTGTATCATTAGTTTTATATTTAGTGCTCATGCGTGTCTGAGTAGTGTATGAATGTATAAATCTCAATGATGTATATTAGTCATATTGTGATATAAACTATAATAATTATATATTACTTTATAATAGAAATATTCTCTCAAATGAGTTTTTGTTTTTCAAGTTATTGTGAATCATGTCTATATATTGGCTCCCATCTGAGAGTTGGTCAGTCATGTTGTCCGGTAGGTTACATTTTTGTCTGTGTAGACATTCTGTCAATATGTGTTTGTAGGAAATTCGATCAGACGCGTTACGAATACGATTTCCTAACCGGATTCAAGAATGTTGGATATAAAAATATATCCAAAAATAATAAAACAAACATACTTTTTTGTGTGTGTGTATTTCGTATAAAAATTTGCGTCATCGTTATTTTGTGATCTGTAGGGTCTGAAACCTTCTGATGGCTTCAAAGGTTGACGTCGTTAGCGGGGTTCCCTATATAGGAAGAGACGAAAACATACATACAAAAAAAAAAAAAAAAAAAAAAAAAAAAAAAAAAAAAAAAAAAAAAAAAGACGTGGCCAGGCTGTCACAACATTCCACATTACAAAAATTAAAGGTCAAAACTATTCTTGACTATTTTGTATCTAATCAAATTAATCAGGAATGCTGGATATACTTTCACCTTCTGGAGGATGTGCATTCTTGTCCAGCGGCATTAACGAACTTGAAGATTGATAATTGTTGTGATATTGTTATCAAATGTAGTAGTAGTTCTAAAATGAAATCACCAATTAGTCTCGACCAAACACAAGACCCTCGGTATGAATATTGACAAAAGATAGGATTTGCTGTATAAATATAAAACTAATCTTTGAATGTAAATATAGAACGGAATAAAAGATGACTAAAAAGAAGGTTAGATATGATTCGTACAATCTACCAACGTAGATTGTTGTAGGGGAGGGGGGGGGATTGAATCAACCTGCCCAGAAATATTGCCTTTCCACTGCCCCCCTCATGATTTTTATTCGAGTGTGTCTGGAACAAACATTTCTCTACCTCTACAGGCCGTGAATTCACGCTCACTATTATGAACGGGGTGCTGGCGAAAACCTACCTGAATGAAATACAAACTTACACAAACCGACCTTTACTTTTGAAAGGATCCTTTCGTACTTATTCTTACTTCCACAAATTACTATTTAAATTGAAACCAGACGTTATGAAAAAATTGATGTTTTCTTATGAATAAAAGGACTTTTCACCTTAAATCTTTTCAGCTGTGCAAGGCTGGGAGCATTTTATGGATTTGTTTTTCGTTTTTAACGGAGCATCAACTGTTTGGCTATTAGCGCCGGATATTGTTGTTATTTCTTGTCATGTTAATTTTGATTTCATTGAAATATAAAATAACTTTCGTATAATATTTTACGCTGAGAATAATACGTTTTAGTTTAAATCGTGTAATTTCGCTTGGGCGCGTTAGAATGTAGAAAGACGACATGCGCATAACAAGTCCATTCTTCAGCAAGATGAGGATTTTATGCCCTATTGCTGACAATGTGGTAAAATTGTGTAACTAAATTCAATAAGATAGTATATACTTCATCTCATTCACTTCTAGTAAACTCCTTCAAAAAAGTTTTGTAAAGGTGGAAGTTCAAATTTAAATAAATAGATATATTTATTTTACAAAGAGCTGACTCAACTATTTTTTTTATTTATGTAATTTTATTTCTTAAATAAATAAAGCCCAAAATAAATAAATAGTTTTATTCCCGACTAAACCAGTTGAAAACTGACCGCTTCTGCTTTTTTTTACAACTTAACTTTCCACTAGTTGGGCACGATGCATACAAAGAAGTAGCAATAGAAAGGTTGGTTTCTAAGGAGTTTCCCTTGAAAAGAACTACTTAAAGACCATCTGACCAAAACAATTCAGTTTTGTTTGATTTATGTTGTTAACCTGATGCTTGAACAGGACAATTTTGACTATTACCTTCCCGAGTGAAGTGTAAATATGTGAGTTGCAAATAGCTATTATTTTGTACTATAAGTGTTCCATTTTATTTCTATTATTGTTTGTTCCAAATAATGAGAATGCGAAGTATGGTTGGGTCCTTTTGATTTATGACTAAAAACTATATTTCTGAAAACTCATAAAACTATAAAATTATGGCCTTTATGAGCAACTAGCTGACTACTCATGCTTCTTTCTCTCATTCAACTAGCTGACTACTCATGCTTCTCATTCTTAAAGGGCGTAAAAACTATATAAGTTAATCGCCCTGAATAAACTGTAACCTAACCTAACCCTCATGCTTCTTCACGGCAGATAACTAGTTATTTTATTGCATCATCAAAATTAACGCTACTACATTATTTTGTACAGTTTATTATAGCACAGTTCCCGTCATACTGTGCGTTATATTCATCAATTGATAAGTATCAAAGTACAATGTTTCTTATATGACACTGGGAGATAATCCGTTATCTATAGGTTACCAATAACTGGAGTAGAACCAGTACAAGTTAAAATTCTATGCCAATAATAAATGGACGGTAACATTTACGTTTCCAAGATGTCATTTGGAATCAGGTATAATATTTGAGAGCATTACCAAGAAGTGTTCTGACTGGGGATGCTGATGGGTAAGGACTGTGCAAGGGTTCGGGATATTATTACGTCGGATGGATTGGTGATCACCAGGTACAGTGTAAACTCTATGATGGACAAAATCACAGTTTATTTCAAGTATGTAATTCAAGGTCATTCTAGTATTTCTGCCATCATAGTTGAAATGAGACTCTAATAACAATAATATTATGAAATAGATACAGTACAGTAACGGCTGACCTGTTATCGTCCTTGCAACGCATGCTGCCTAGGCGTGTTTCGCTCTCTTTAAAACCAACTAAAAATTCAACCCCCTCTAAAAATACTTAAAAATTCGAATATCAAAACACCTTTCTTAGGTAGTATTTACATTCTAAAGGGAGTCTCTATGCAAAATTTCTAGTTTTTTTTTGCCAAGTGGTTTGGGCTGATGATAGGTCAGTGAGTGATTTACTATGAATGCCCCCTCTTTTGAAAGATCGATTCCTCTTATGTTCAATAAAAGCCTTTTAAATGAGTTGACTACGGTTAATATGATCGACCGCTTTAAAGGTCGAGCGGAAGTCAGAATCCGGAAGTGACTACTATAAAAGCCCCATTTTGCCGTTTCACATCTCGTAGATCATGAAAATATGAAAATAAGTTTAGGAATCAGGAGGCTCTCAATTAGGGAGTGACGTAATTCTATAAAAATCATAATACTACGGTAAAAGTTAGCGGAGTACTGGCTGCAGTGCGCCTGGGAACGAAGTGTTAGGCCTGTTTTATGAAGTTCATAGGCTAAGCTGTTATCGACGGGGGCCTAACTTGTTAAGTGGTTCCGTACTGTCCGTAAATTGATCAGAATTATTATAGAACCCTTCTCAGGGAAAATTAAACTTGGCAGAGTTCATGGCAGTTAATTAAACTCAGCATAGACTGCATAGGAACTGGCCTTTCTATAATTTCAGGTGCAGCTCAGTAAACATCCTCCTGTTTTGCTAAAGGTCAAGTAAATTTCCTGCTATGAAGTGTTCGAATGTTTCTGACATTTGAAATAGGCACCCATAACCTTTTACAAAAAGTGAAGTTAAAATATCTTCTAAATAAGCTTTTAAAATACATGAATACATCATATAATAATGTCTATCATAAATGTATGACTTTGGATGTCAAAGTATTTGGACATTAAATATGAAATATTAAATAAATAAATGTTTTTAAGAAGGCAAGGAATATATAGGTGTGCCGTGAAGAAAAGAACTAGGTAGTGCGCACGCGCGGCCTCTACCCCTCTCGCCTAGTCCCACCACTCCTTCATTCCCCCCATAATCCTCCACACACCTCGTGCAGTAATGTTTATTTATATTCTCTTATACGTTATTAGTTATGTCCCAACTTTTAACATTGGATCGGCCGCTCAAACGTCAAGCTTGACAAATAGTGTATAATTTTTTTTTTTTTTTTTATTTATTTATTTTTTTTTTTATTTTTTTTTTTTTTTAATAATTTATTTAACATCCGTACATAAAGTACATTAGTTAAGTTTGGTCACAATTTAAATCATAGTATACACAGGAATTGATTAATAAACTGACAAAATAAGTAAAACAAAAATAACTAAATAAAAAGAAACAATTGAATAATAAATAATAACACTTTCGGAAGGAGCCAATCAATATTGGCTTTTTGTCCTTTAGTCAGTTAATTGACCACGAGACCAGTGTATAATGTAGCCGAGTATTTAAGAAGACTTTTATTAGGCTTGCTATCCCAGGGTACTTAGAATGAAAAACAATTCATTAACGCACCATGGACCAGCACCCAGCATTTTTTTAGACTTAGTGAGTTTTTCAAGGCCTTAATTACCTGAGTGTCACAATTCGACATAGGGGGGAAAATACTAAACATAATCGATCGGTCCCATCTTAATGTAACTGGTTTGTTTAAGTGGAAAAAATACGATTTTTGGGAGAAAATCTATGTTTTTTTAGCGCGGTTCCTCCCTCCCCCATAGAGAGGAACCCCGCTTATAAGGTTGATCGCAATCCGGAAGTGCCGACTAGAAAAGTATGCGTTTCAGAACCCCTAGAGACCGAAAATGATAGTGGTTTAAATTTGTATATATATATATATATATATATATATATATATATATATATATATATATATATATATACATATGTCTGTTCGCTCTGTAGCTCCCAGACGAATGGTCCGATTTTAATGAAATTTGGTAGAAAAATCTTTCGTCTAATTTGAAAGGTCAAGTTCGTTAACCAGCAAAATCCGCCCACTGGAAGATGGCGTTTGGGGCGAAATTCGTGCAAAAAAAATCGTAACGCTTACGTTTTTGAGTTCATAAGCTTGTAAGTACTCGTTTTATATGCTTCTTGGGCTAGGAAAACGAATGAAACCATTTTCATGGCAATAGCTTTAACCGTTCTCGAGAAAATTTGAAAAATAGTTTTTGAATACCGTTTTTGGTTTGGGTACTTAGAATCATGGGATTCAGTTGAAACATTTTTTGCATGTTTGAATTTCATTAAAACTAATATGTTAAACTTTTGGTTACGTTTGGAGTTAAGGAAAGGTTAGAATAAAATATTTCATGAACAGTCATGAAAAGTTTTGGGAACTTCGTATACTTTCATTAATACCTCGAACACGGTTGGGAATTCGTGGTAAGTGGATAAAAACTATTTGAAAGCTTACTAAATTCTCTACAAAAAAGATTCTAAAGCTATTTTTGATTAGGTTAGGTCAATCGGAGAAATAAGTGCTTAAAACTTCAAATAGGTCTGTTTTGTTCTTATTAACGGGTTTTTGTCGTTCTTTTTGTAATTTTTGTCTCTTCCCCTTAGTTTTTTTATTGCTTTTTATTTTTGTAATTCTTATATTACGTAAATGTATTTGTGTTTAAAAAAGGATAGTTAAAATGAGAACCAATTTTCTGTTGTTAGAAATAGATGAGTTAGAAAAATACGAGTACCTTTGCATAAATTCCTAGCAACCTGAAAATTTGCATGAAAGATAGGGACAACATTATAAGGGAATTGGGAAAAGCCCTTATCGATCCCGTGAGTGCAAAGAATTTTTTAGAGGTCAAAGTTCGCTAAAAAAGGTTTTTAGGAATTTTCAACGAAACGTTTTGTTTTATGGTAAAAATAGTTCAGACAAAAATTGTAGATTGTGCAATTATGTACAAAACTTGTCTTCACACTTTTTTTCATTAGGTTAACCATATCTGAGAAAAGGCGATTCCAGAATTATCTTTAGTTTTTTAGCACTTTCCTCCGAAGGAAAGTAGCTATTGAGGTTGGACTCATGACGGAATTTTTGAAAAATTTCTTCAAATCTTTATCGATCCTACCTAGTAGACACCGAAAATGACCCCCGTTAAAATTTATATGTATGTATATATATATATATATATATATATATATATATATATATATGTGTGTGTGTCTGTTAACACGATAGCGGCCAGAGTTTTTGTTTTTTCGTCACGAAACTTGGTATATAGCATTCAATTAGCAAACGATTGAACGAGTTCGTTAACCACCAAAATCGGTCCACCGGAAGGGGGGGTTTACCCCGAACCCAAAACACTACTTTGACCATTTCAGCCGTAATATTTGTTATATTTCTACGACACTTGGTATTCGTAGTGGTGATATAGAGAGAAAAGTGAGATATAAATATAAAAATGAACTAAATCAGTTCATAAGGAGGGGGGGTTTACTCCGGACCGACAATACCAATTCGCCACTACCAGCCGTGATTTTAGGTATATTTCGACGAAACTCGGTATTCATAGTGGTAATCTACTGGTAAATATGTGTTGTAAAAATAAACTAAATCGGTTCATTAGGAGGGGGGGGGGGGTTTACTCCAGACCCACAATACCAATTCGCCACTACCAACCGTGATTTTTGGTATATTTCGACGAAACTCGGTATTCGTAGTGGTAATCTACAGGTAAATATGTGATGTAAAAATAAACTAAATCGGTTCATTAGGAGGGGGGGGGGGGTTTACTCCGGACCCAAATTACTAATATACTCATACTGGTCGTAATTTCTGCTGTATTGTAACGAAACGCGGTATACGTAGTGGGTAACTCATGAGAAAGAAGTGTTATAAAAATGAGCTGAATCGGTCAATCGGAAAGGGGGGTTTACTTTGTAATATATTTCAATAGAAAAGCCAGCCAGAAATAGGTCCACAAAGGCGCCGCAAGGAGCGCTAGTGGGACTGTATCCGGTTCCTGCGTTAGATCAAAATACGATAATATGAGGTTTTTTGTATTTCTTACGTGGTGTAGTAGGTACCATGTGTAAACATAACTCTGGAAGCAAATTAATAATTGATCAGTTACTCATTACAAATTTAAAAGAGAACTATTAATGTTTTTATTTTATTTATGTAGGATATTTTAAGCAAATTGTTCTGGAAAGCAGTCTACACTACCCAAATTCTGAGGAAAGTGCTTAGTTATGCAGCTCCTGCGTGACGGACTTTCTTCAACATTATATGCCAGACTGGGCTAGACGAGGAAACAATGGTTTGGCTACCTGCTCCTCTTTCTAAGGTCCTGACAATATGTACCGTTACAGCCCCAGCCATAAGCCTCGCAAAATGACCTGCTTGACATTTGATAATATTAAACTCGAGAAGTAGTTCCTCTTTTTGTGTCTCTGTTTACTTCAGTTATTAATTTTTATTTATGTTGTACGCCTTATTTTTTAATTGGGTGCTGTTATTTTGATTGCATTTTTTTTCAATAAAACAAAGCTAGTAAATGGGATGGATGTTCACGCTTATATAGAAAATAATTTTGGAGGGGACTGGGAGAATTTCGGGGGGGGGCCTGAAAGGATTTTGGGGGTATGGGATAATAAAAATCTAGAACATGGAATAGTTAGACAATTAAAACGCTATTACGTCCAAAAGAAATGATTTTTTTCTGAACTAAGTGATCTTATTATTATTTTTAAGGTTTTTACGATACATTTTTACCGATTGCGGGGGGAGGGGGAGCAGCCCTTTCAGCCCCCCCCTTATATACGCCCATGCACGTTTTTGTTTTATTTTATTGATGTATAGAGCTTTACTTTAAAATGAGAGCTAGATTGTGTAATTTCCGCTTCTGTGTAAGTTACTACTGCCGGTTTTCCTGACGCCTTAATATCACTTTTATTCAAGATGTTCGAGAGGATGTTGACAATTTTCACGATATATATATATATATATATATATATATATATATATATATATATATATATATATAAAAAGAAGTTTATTCCTATTCTAAGATTTTCAAATGACATTAGGGTTAAGAACGGAACCGCGCTAAGATGATGCAGTTCCTGTGAGTCGGACTTTTTACATTCAAACTTCATTTACTCCCATTTTTGTCAGAGTGACATAAAAAAGTGGGTACACCGTTGAAAAGCTAACACTTTGAGACAGTTTTTTCCGAAGAGTGTACAACAAAATCCCAATTTTTTCTCAGACAAAAAAAGCGATCGAAAACGACCAAATTTCGGAATCTTTTGAATCTCTTATCTTTTTTGGACCCTGTGTGTGTGTGTATATATATATGTATACATATTTATACATTTGTATATATATGTATATATGTACAGTGTGGATTTGTATCAGGAACAAACATTCAGACAAACAGCTGATAAACGTATTTGACCTAGCCTAAGTGACTTCCCGCAACAAGATCTACCTGTATGCCGAGTTTGGACAAAATCGGTCAAACGGTGTGGATTGTATAACGATCAAAAATACAGACACGTGATTTTTATATATCTAGATAAAAAAAAAAAAAAAAATCAGTCAATGAATAACTGAATAAATGAATGAATTCTTATTCAATAAAAATTTATTGAATAATTATCCAACTCTATTATTCATTGAATAAAAAAAAATAAGTGGATGAATAACTTAATCAATGAATAAATTATTATTCAATAAAAATTTATTTGAATGATCAATGAATAAAAAAATTATTGAATAATGCCCAACTCTGGTACCCATGGGCTCATACCCATAGTTGCGAAGCCCTTATAATGAAATAAATAAATTAAAATATGGTACAAGAGGACGTTGTCGCGGTTCAGAAAAATATGTTTTATGTTTAGTAAAAGCCCTTCAGTTTTTCAGATATTTGACATTTTCGAAAACCCCCCAAAAATACACCCTCAACACTGTCTTTGGTGTCACGACTCCAAATGAAGAAATTTTTTAACTCTGTTTTTTCGAATGTATGCCATGATTTTAGGGGGTGCATGCATAGTTTTTTTTTTTTTTTTTTTTTTTTTTTTTTTTTTTTTTTTTAAATCAAAGATCTAACTCCAATTTAATGTTTTGCTAATTTATTCGACATGCAAGTCGAAGCTTGTAAAGTTTTGAATTTTGTTATGTTTATTGTGACCTTTAATATTTCTAAATTCACTCAAATGTTGCGACAGGTCTTAAATTTGAGTGATATATTTGACTAGGAGACTTTTGATAAACTTGAGACTGATCTTTGGAGTTTTTTATACTTATATTAAATTTAATTTCTAAGCTCTGTCGAAGCGGACTGGCATAAATCGTTCCGAAATATTCCAGTATTCTTACTATGATATTATATGCAGATTATGATAACCTTTGGTATTTTTTTTCAAAATTAGAATTGGTTGGAGGTTTGTAGAAAATGTTCACACTTTCTCTCATGGACGTAACCTTCATGTATTACGAAAATAGGAGCAGAGCCTAAGATAGTTTTTACATTCAAGACCTATCTAAAATTGATAACAATGTATGAGATTAAACTCCAAACGGATTTCAAGGCGTGAGGCGAGAGGCGCACAAGTTGTATACCGCAAGACAGACTGTCCAACTGTTAGTCTAACTGGTTGAATTAACCTGTCTTGGTATCGGAGCAAGTTTCGTAGCATCTGACTTAGTCATGACTCTATCCTGGACTTGAGACGATGCTCTAGAGTTGGAACAGGAACCTGACAGTCCTGACCTCATAGCATACATACCCCTGCCACAATAGTCGCTCGTGTGGATTCACCTTTGTTAGACAACTACAACTCCCTACTTCTCTGGAAACGCTCTCTCAAACTCTCTCCGAGAGTATTATATTCTAAATAAATACTACAGAATGGAGAATAAGAGAATGCTATGCAGTACTTGTTGCCTAAAGCAGTGGCTTCGATTTCAACTTGGGGTAGTGGCTTTTCTTTGAAATAAAGAATAGGCATCCCTTGCCTACGGAACAGTAGCTTTTACTTAGACAAGGTCGATAACTTGTAGATAGGCTTCCCAAAAATCGAACTGCAGTCGATTTCAGAGATTAAGATGTAATAGGAAAGCACTAAGATGACGTATTTTATGTGATTCAAACTGCTTAATGCGTTTTCTTTCCCCCTTTAACATGTTAGCCCTCTGAGTAACTCTGGAAATCAGGAAAACACAAAATTTGTTACTATACATACATATTTTGTTTGCATTCAAGCGCTTATAAAAGTGGTTAAATTTTGATGAAGAGCACAAGAATGAATTGCAAAGTTTACCCAATGGAATCAAATGACAACAAAAAAAAAAAAAATAAAAAAAAATGCATTTCTCAGCGATTTTGGCTGGAAAAACAAAGCTTCGACGGTTTTGCTTTCGTAGGAATAAATCAATTTTCGATTCGATTATTTTCGTGGCATTCAGCCACTGTATCAGTAATTTTTCTTTAATTTTCAAATCTGTCAACACTAAAACGTGTTTCGTACTCAAATTTTTGGACTCCTCTTGGTCTAGTGGCTAACGCCTTAGATTCGGATGCGGGAGATGGTGGGTTCGAATCCTACCGGCAGCGGGAATTTCTTCATCTCACGGCTCGTTAGGAAAATTCCCGGCTGCACCAAGGATGTCGTTGCGCGGGGGGAAAACCTAGATGCTCCAATTATTTCGGAAGAATGAGAAAGAAACTTTATTTGGATGGTTTTTGAAATGGTCTACATTCGCGTATTGTTGAGGACATTCGGAGCCTGATAACTCGAAGAGTTTACTTTCAAAGATCTGCTTGATATTTCCCCTTGTCTCTATATTCCTCCTATATCGGACTCCTTAATCACTTATTTATCAGCGTTTAGATTTTATAATGTAGTTTACTTGGATATCGTTTTAGCAACATAGCAAAATTTTCAGAAAGTTGCTATTTAAAACCAAAATATTTTTTAGGAGCCTCTATTCTAAAGATAAGGAAATATGAAATGGCGCTGTGACGACGAATTTCTATGTGTCGAATTTATAATTTCATGATCAAGACCTATAATGTTTTCCTGGAGAAAGACAGCTCGCAAGCATAGATGATCAAAGACAACTCTAGCGAAAATGAACTTGATGTAAACATACCGTATCTCTACGGGGAAATTCGCTCTGATTTGATTTGGCCTTTTGATGAAATATACACAAATATAATTAAGGTTTCAAACAGAGTTATCCATATATGAGGACATAGTAATGGGCTGCAGGCAAACACAACGTGAACAGAGTTAATTCATCTCTCCCCGCAAATAGATTCTGCATATCCACGCAGGAGCTGATATTAATGTAGATGATGTTTCTTCCATCTTGATTACAGACCGACCCAACATTTTATGATTGTCATTGTATCGTTAAAGATGCTAAGATCAATTAATACTTGCAATGATATCAAAATCAACGTTCCGTTATTCCTTTAATTGATTTTTACTTACCAATATGAGCTACAAATGAAAAACTAGTAAATTACAAGAGACGATTGAAAAGGTTACATTTTAGTAAAAACTCCTAAAACTGCGTGGTAAAAGAAAGGAGAAGCAGGATGTATTTTGCGTTTACAGACCATTTGTAACTTGTCGTAAGAAATTAACAGCATATTTTTATCATATATATTCAACTCCCGAAGTACCGAAATTGAATAAGTCGAAAAGAACCTGTGGTCATTACGCATATATTTTACCTCAATAAGCCAAAGTCATGAAACATTATGTAAATAAGGCGAATATAAAATAGGCGTCCTGGGAAGAGCCTTCTAGGACATCCACCTCTATAGTATACATGATTCCAATATTTCGGCATACGTCCATCTCCAATTGCCAATATTACCAATTCTCGAATACAACAAGCATGATTAATTAACAATTTTGCAAAAGAAGCAGTTAAAAATCTTATCTCGGAATGGTTATCGGTTTTATTGTATTTTGAAATGTATAAAAGCCCTTTTTTACTACATCCTTATTTTTCATATATCAACTACTCATCCTCTATTATTTAGGGTAACTGTTACTCTGATTTATACATATGTGTGTAATAACCCAATAAGAGGCTAATCAGCCGTTTCCTGCAATGTTGCTGTATATGTACGTAGAAACAACATATATTTGAGTAAACTTTTCCAAGATGATTTTTTTTTCGTCCTATTTTTTGTTTATTTTTCCATTTACACGAGTGACCTTGATTAATCAATGTTCTGTTAGACGCACTGTACGTAAGTTGAACAGTTTAGCGGCCCTTTGAATATCGACTTATCCTGAGTTGACTGTATATATACTCTAATATATCCAAATTCAAGCTGACTTATATATCTCTTTTTAAACATATTTATGAATACCGATTAAAAAAGGTCAGAAATTAAAAGCATAAAAGTAAAACATTTATTCCTAAAATGTTTCAAAGGGCTTTTAACCTATAGGGCCAAGTTTTTTTTTATTGAATAGGATGGGAGAACATATTGTTGAAAAATAAAAATATTCCTTCGTCAAAGAGACATGATAAAATGTTAGGGCCATTGGTGATGAATTATAGTCATGGATTATCTTAATCTGGTTTAGGGCCTAGCTTATGGTGAGAAGTTGCCCAACAGGATTTGGGATAGGGCCATTAGCCCATGGTCAGCTCTTATCGAAACTCCCTAATATTTAATGAGGTTACTAGAGATGAAAATTCCACCCCTCCTTCTCCTTCTATGGCAATTTACCTATAACATCAATAATTGAATATTAACTCTTTTACGTAGGGGTCTTTTTAAGATTAAAAAACATTATTTCATTTAATCGTCGATTCAATGATATTTTTCCATCCGCAAATAACACCTGTATGTGTATTTTCATTAAAATTAATTATTATGAGGATTAATTATTTTTAAAATTACTATTAATTTATGAGAGGGTTTCAAATATTTTAATTTTTTGCGACAGTCATTATACGAGTCGCGAGTAACTTACCACCTTGTGTCAATGTGCTTAGTGCTCCCGACACAGTTATATTCGGCGTTTCTTATGCCGGTAGCTTCTCTGTTGGTCTATGGTAATCCGCTTCCCTTGGTGTTATCAAGTTGTCTTTTTCGGAGCATATTCTATGCCTGGTTTCAGCTTTTATTCTGCAGGCTGCCCTTTCAACGAATGGTGAGGTTTTCCAATAATTCCAAATTCTCTTCCATTCTTCTCACCCTTCAATGCCCTGTGTACCTGGAGGTGAATGCCCTAAAGGTAAGGCTGATTATTCTATATACTATATGTCTGGGTTGTTCGCATAGTCCATTATTTTTTGTCCTCCGCGTGTATCTGAGCTCCCCAGGGCAAATATTTTTTTTGTGCTATTTCCTTATCCTACAGCACCATTGTAGGTTATTGAAATAACAACGCATTATTATAAAGGATTTCAAGAGGGGAAAACTATAGAAAACACTGACTGCCTATTGTTTCCGGTCGAGTTTCGAAACCTAAAACATTTTCCTTAACATGAAAGAAAGGTTTATTAAATTGAAAATGCTTCATTGAGACAGATGTGTTATTTACCGCTTTTTCAAAACATATATCTATACTTTGTTTTTATAATATTGGAGTAAGAAAACCTAATCGACATCACTGAGCTCACTTAGATTGGATTTCTAGAGAAATACAAGTTTAAATAAAGAGCCGCATTCGGTTCACCGTGTCATGACGACTCTCTCCTTGTCATATAGGCGTATGTATGCCTTGTGTAAATGCATTGGAATGGTCAGTCAACTTTGTCTGAATAGCCACTAGCCACTAGAATAGCCTCTTGTCTTCCCACTTATCCGTATCTCACACTTTTCTTCTAAGAATTATAATCATTTTACCTGACTATTGTACTTTGTGTACCTTAATAA
The DNA here is from genome assembly GCA_946811695.1 of Gonocerus acuteangulatus. NCBI lineage: Eukaryota > Metazoa > Arthropoda > Insecta > Hemiptera > Coreidae > Gonocerus > Gonocerus acuteangulatus. The sequence continues at coordinate 96,719,198 of OX328123.1, read as the reverse complement.
ACAGAGATCTTTTTAGTATAACTTGCAGGAATAGATAATAATATTTTTTTAAAGAGAGGTAGAGCTGGAGTTACATGTTTTAGGAAAAAAATAATGTAAATTTTAGTTATTGGGTCGTACAGTCCATTGTCTCGTAAAAATTTGATGATTTTGTTTAATTAATAGTTTATGATTAAATACAAATAAAAGAAAACTTTCAGCTTAAATGCTAGAAATGATAAAAAATGCCCAAAACCTGAGCAACAGAAACTTTTTTTTTTTTTTAAATCCTAAAATATTAAATATCTTGGAAACGGGTAACTTTCGGATATAGCAATATGGGCTTAAAATTGTTTGTTTTGACCGAACTATCACCTCACGATGGATAAGGGTCGACTTACCAGTAACCCAGTATACCAGTGTAGGTATATATATATATATATATATATATATATACACACACACTCACACTTCTACACAAAAACTCACAACATATTTGAACTTTAAATATTTTCATGATCTATGTATGGAAAGTGAAATTTTCTAGTCGGCACTTTCGGAAGCAAACCTAATAACCTCATAAGCGAGTTTCCTCCCTACGGAGAAGGTGAGGAAACGTGCTAGATGAACGAATGCTTTACTAGTCATTCCCAAAAAAAAGAAGAAACAAAATTATTCATTTAGAAATCGAATGAATAAAAATTTGAAAGAAGAAGTAAGTACCATCTCCTTATAATACTTCGCCTAGTTTGCATTAAGTAGGAGTAAGTCTTAGGTAGTTAACAACTTGTGAAGTATCCGACTCCCTTGTTAGTTTTAACTGTGAGCTCAGCTGAAGTTATAATTGCTTAGTTTCGGCCCGTTACCTGTGCCTGCGGCAGTCTGTCACAAACCAAGTAAATCCAACGCACCACAGATATTGGAGTTCAACAAACAGAAAGTTGTAACATCGAATAAATCGCTTCAAATTAAAGGAGCTGTGTTAGAATGGAACAGATCGATACGTTTTATCAAGTGTTATACTTTCTTTATATCTTCTATATTTATTAAAAGTCGCCTAGCCGCAACACATTTTTAAATAATATATATGTATCTAAAAACTCAAGTTCCTAAAGGTTTTATTTCCAAATAGGACTGCCCACCAATATCTATTCAATGGCACACTTGGCAGACAGTGTGGTCAGTAATATGCTCCGATATTTCCACCAATATAGGGGGGGAGACCAAATTAGGAATTACAACTATCTTTTTCGAAACAGCTGTTTAGTCAAAGCTGTTACGCATCTTCAGCAATTGCTTGACCCGTAAAGTGCGAGATTTGTTGTATTATAATCCGTATAATTACACAGGTCTACAAAAATAGTCTTTCTGAAATTTGATTTGATGATTTTAGTCAATCTCTATGCTCCTTGGCGTGCTGAAGCCGAACATGAGGTCAGTCCCTCTCTATCACGTAAGGAAATTGTTCAATCTCAAGTAAGGGCAGAGGTACTACCATTAAAAGAAAACAGAATTGGCGAATAAGAGTTTTCATTTATTTCCATGATCTTTTAGTTATTTCAATGTTGTTTACTGTACAAAATACATAAATGTGTAGAAATAACAGCTTCAGAATTAACAGTGGCATATTTAGTTATTATTTTTATGAAAACGTATTTTTTTCTCTTGAAAATTTCTCCGTGTTCGTTTCCGGCTGTAGGACTCTTCAGGTGATTCACGCTGCAGCATCCAACAATAGTCAGCCATCATGTTTACGTTCCATTTGCCCTGATACCTACGTTCCATTTCCTGGATGTCCTGATGGAACCTTTCCCCTTGTTCTTCACTTACTTCCCCTAAGTTTTCCGGAAAATAGTCCACATGCGAATGTAAGAAGTGAACCTTCAAACTCATGTTGCAACCTTGTAATTGAAATGCCTTCAACATGCGTTCCACGATACTTCTGTAGTTGGGATCCTTCACGTTACCAAGGAACTTCTCAACAACATCTTTAAAAGAATTCCAAGCTTCCTTCTCCTTCTCATTCATGGTCTGAGTGAAATGTGGATCTGTGAAAAGTTTCCGAATATCTGGGCCTACAAAGATCCCCTCTTTTAGCTTTGCATCACTTAATCGTGGGAACTTGGAGCATAAGTACTTAAAACATTCACCTTCTTTATTGAGAGACTTTACGAATTGTTTTATCTGCCCTAGCTTTATGTGTAGAGGAGGTAGCAGGATTTTGTCAGAAGGAACCAAACTTCTCCTAATTACATTTTTTTGGCCTGGCGACAGAGCTCCTCGTGATGGCCAGTCTTTGTTGTTCCAATGGGAATTTATGTCTCGGCTATCCCATAAACATAAAAAACAAGGGAACTTGGTGTACCCTGATTGCTGACCTAAGAGCATAGTAAGTACTTTCAAGTCTCCACATATCAACCAGTTATGCTCATTATAATGAATTCGTTCGAGAACTAATGACAAATTTTCGTATGTTTCTTTTAAATGTACCAACCGGAACTGTAACCAAATGGCCAACTGGAACTGAAGCATAAGTATTGCCATTGTGCAACAAAACAGCCTTTAGACTTCGCTTTGATGAGTCTATGAATAGACGCCAATGAATCGGGTCATATTGTATTCCAAATTGACCCATCAGACCAAGAATGCCTTTGCAATAAATAAGATTCTCATCCAGAGCAAAGTAAGGAACAAAAACTGCTTCACGGTGTCGATACCATGAAAAAGAAGTGCCTGGCTGTAATAAATTTTTGTTTTTAAGACGGGAGCCAAGTAACTGAGCTGCATCTTTTGGAAGTCCAAGATCTCTCACTAAGTCGTTCAATTCCTGTTGAGAAATAAGCTGAGGTTCATCTTCTGAACTGCTTGCTTTGAACTTACTGTGTACTTCATCGCTCTCCGACATACAGTCTTCTCTATTAGCTTCCCTATCTATACTGCCTAAGTCACGAGGGGGCTGAGGAACGGTCAATCCAGGACCGTGTGGTACGACTAGCAGATTCCACATTAGGGTAGTTAATGAGCTTATGATTTTTGGAATTATAGCCTTGAACATGACAATTACAAAAGTAACAGTCATTAACGTGGTTTTTTTGCTCCCTCCACATCATTGGGATAGCAAATCCGAAAGATTTTAACTCTCCTTTGTACCATAAGCGAAGTTTTTCTACGCAGCTATGGCATACTTTGTGAGGAGCCCACACTTTATCTTGATCTCCTATTCTCAAGCCAAAATATGCATAATATACATTTTTGACAAAACCTGTTATATTTCGTTGGTATTTCTTAACTGTGTACTCACCACAGATAAAACAGAAGTAGTCTGGACTGGTAACACAACGACGATGAGACATTTTGTCTAAATGCACTTTCAAACCTTAAAATACGTTCTTAATCACTTTGACACAACTAAGAGACCTCAGTGAATGTGTTCACTTCAGTTGATACTACTGAACTGAGAGAATGAACAGAAATTTAGCTCCAAGTTCCTGATACAACAGGTTCAATCTCGTTTAGCTTCAGACGGTGACATCTGAGACCAAACAAGTACGTTCCTGTCTGAACAGGTCGTGCCTAGACACCCTCAGGCCTACAACATCTACTGAGGGAGTCATTGCCTACACCACCTAGTGAAAGATGTCGGTTTATAAAAAGTTAAATCGTTTGGAAAAAAAAACCCTACTTCTTACCAAATTTATGTGTATAGCAGGTATATTATGTTCTATGGATTTGAAAAAAATCTGTACGTGATAGAGAAAAACGGACTTCATTCTCGGCCTCAGCACACCGAGAAACACAGTGATTAGCCAAAATCATCAAATCAAATTTTTGGTTGTAGACCTGTGTTATTGTAGGGAACGGTTAATGCGTTGCGCACGGGTGACAGATATTTAATGCGCTCTATTGAGAGTCCCTCTTTGTAATAATTATTGCGGAGTTATTTTCGATTCACTATAAATATTCAAATTGAAATATTAAGTCTGATGAGCGTAGCTAATGTCATATTGGGGTACGTCTTCGTCATAATCGGTGAAAACGTCATTTCTTAACCTTAATTAATTATTTTCTGAAGTATTAGTTAAGTTAATTATTTCTAGCCCGAGCTTTTAAAATCACGCCGCCAGTAAAGAAATTATGCAAAAACGCTGATGCAACTCAGCTTCTGCGAGTAATTATATCTAACGAACGACAGTCGAAGGATAAAATCTCTGATAGAGGACAGTACATTGTTCGTCTAAAGATAAGTCGCTTTGGGATACATTAAACTGTTACTTTTCATGAAATACATTTAAGGCGCACTAGATAATTTAATAATCTTGCTGTAATGCATTACAATAATCTAAAAAAAATCCTTAATATCATCACATATACGGTTAATGTGAAAAACACTTTATTCACTAACATACATAGATATAAACACATTTATTTGATTTGTCAGATCCTGCTGCTTGGGCGATTTGCTCTATTGAACAATTAGGTTTCAAGCAAGATTTTTAGGATGTAGATAACATAAAATATAAAATTTCAAAAATTGAACCAGAAAAATTGATAAATAAAAAGAACAAATGTAACAAAGTCTAAAGTTGTAAAAAATTAAAAATAATACAATAAAAACTAAAAATTTTGTTTTTGCCTTCTAATGCACATATGGAATTTAAAAATCATACTGTGTGTGTTTCGGTTAAATATTTATTGCGTAGAAACTGTGCGATAGTTCCTATGGATGGTAGTGAGGACTATCAATGGAAATATATCTTATAAGTCAACATTGCAGACGTTCCTCAAATAAGGTTGTATACTCCTGTGTTCTTGGGGTAAGTCAGTATAGTGTTGATGTACTGGCTATCATTGCCTAGGAGTTCCTGCATATCATACGGGATGTTGTAATTGCTTCTTCTCTAGCAGTCTGTCAGTAAATGTTTAATCGAAAGTTCTGTGTTACATATAATACATATTGGTATGTGAAGTCTTGTCATTGCAAATTCGTTGTTTAGTCGAGTATGCCCAATCCGTAATCGAGCAAAAGTTACTTTATCGGGTTTATTGTCGCGATGACTGGATGACCAATCGTCAACTGTATTTTTTATGGTCCGAAGTTGTGTCCATATATATTGCCAATAACGTTTTATGGTCAGTTTTGTAGTTGATGTTAAATCTCTGTTCGTTATTTGTTGCACGTCACAAGTCCCATGTCTTACATTTTTTTTTTTTTGGCATCCGGCAATTGAACTCTTTCCGAATTCTTCACGTTCAGGTAGCCAGTACATGGTTGTGTTTCTGCTTAGGGATTGCTTCTTATTCGGAATTTCTCTCAGTACTGGATGGGTTGTGTATCTGCCTGTAAGTGCTTTCAGCGTGCTTAAAGAATCTGTAAATAAGACAATGTATCCGTAGTCACATTCGGGTATGTTATTCAGACCGATGAGGATGCCATGGATTTCAGCTGTAAAGATACTACAGATATCATTAATTTTCTTGCTTATGATTTGATCACCTATTACAGCTGCAGCTCCCACACCTTCATCTGATTTAGAGCCATGAGTATAAATAAAGTTGTCACAGATATTAGCCTAGTATTTATGCACCAGGGAGGTTATCAGAATATCTCTACGGATATGTAAAGGAGGTTCACCATACAAACTAACACTAGCATTACTCCTAAAAGCTCCTATTGAGAGACGAAGGCCTGTGTTGTTTATAGTGTCAAGCATTTTCAGAGCAGTACTTCATGCTGATCCATATGCCACACATCCATAATCGAGGATAGATCTAATGAAGGAGCGATAAAACAGAAGCATTGTCTTTCTATCTGCTCCCCACTTTGTTGTACTGATTATTTTCATGATATTTAGAGACCTGTTACTTTTCTCAGCCGCCTCTTTTATGTGTGGCATCCAACTCAGCTTTTGGTCTTAGTCATATCTTTTTCTTGTTCATCCATGGGGTTTACGGCCTAATTGCAAGAGCAGAATATATTCAGAAGTGAAGATAGAGAAAAGGCAGGTTCAATCATAGGAAACTGCCCTCATCATTTGCGACCTACGAATACTTCGAAAGCAAAATTAACTGAATAGCAGAATAGAATTTCACTGCATATATATATATATATATATATATATATATATATATATATATATATATATATATACACACACAAATGGACGGACAGTCAACGACGATGTCCGCTCGTGAGAAGAGACTATGTTAATTTTATATACACATTTTTTAAAATTCATTTTAATTTTTGTTTTCCGATATTTTGGGCTATATACCCGACTCCGTATTGGCCATCTTTACTTACCATAATGTGAACCTACTTTCACATCTTATGGACACGTAAAGACTAACAAGACGTACCAATAAGTAGGCAATGTAACTAACTACTTACTACTAGGCCAGAAGACATATACTTACAGAATTCAGAGGACGAGAACATTTACATATACCGACCGGATCTTACAGTACGTCTGACCGATGCTCAGTGGCAAAAATCCATTTTTTGGCAGACAACATTTTTTTTTTGTGTTTTTCCATGGTATTGAGGTCACTGAGTAAGGGAAAAAAATTTTAAAAAATCTAAAAATTATGTGGCCCATAGTTTTTAGTACAGCCTACAAACTAATGTTGTAGACACACATAAATTTGGACGTAATGTAAAAAAAAATTGTAAATCTATGGTTTTATATTTTAGTAGTAACTTTTTCCATCTATTATTTACATAAAAAAGATACATACATTCATAAAAATAATTCATAGGCTATACTACGAAAATAATTAACAAAAATAGTCTAACGACTTAAAGAAAAAAGTCATTGAACTGACTTGTTTTTTTAATAATAACAAATATATAAAATTTTATTATGCATTAAAAAAGAATTATCCATCAATCTTCGTCTGATTCAATACTGCTGTTAAATCCCTCAGCATTTTCTTCTGATAAGTCAGTATCGTCAGCCTCATTTTCTAATGACAGTTCTGGTCATAATGTGACCATACTATGGTAAACTACTTTAATAGGCTATATTCTGGTAAACACTTCAATAGGCTAATTACATCTTCATCGCTTTGTTGCTTTTTTAAGCAAACTTTTCCGAAAACTGGACACAATCTGTTCCGATGGAGCTAAGAGCATCAATAGAAGATCGTTGATAGCGGCCTCTCTAGAACATTTTCATGTACTATGCACTCTAAATTGACGGAAATATTTGATACGGGCTAGAGTAGGTTATCGCTAGAGTCGATAATTCTCTTTTCCGAGCTACCTGCGCCTTTATTTGTGGACTGTCCTGACACCTGTGACATAAACTCAAACACCTTCCCTTCCAACCACACGGAAAAGTTCTTAAACAATTCAGCTCTCTTATGAAATTTCTCCCACAAGCAACTGATGTTTCTGGACTAATCTCTTATGGCGTCTTTAATTATTTTCGTGTTCAAAGTGTTATTCACATTGTTATTTTCTAGTTTTAAAATGCAGATTAAGAAGCATTTATTATTATATTTTTATCCATATTTCTACTATTCAGATACAAATTCTTTTCGTGATATTATAAGAACTTAAGAAGAATTTATTTTGTATCTCATAGATACCACGCGACCATATTTTTACTTTTAGAAAAGAGGGCACATTGGTGTCATAAATACCACAAAATAAACGTACTTATAATATCAAGTATGAATATGGATGCAGCGTTTGATGAAGAAACAGGGGTAAAAAAGATAGCACTGTAGCCGAGAGAGCCAAAACTATAAAGCCAAATGATGCCAAATGTTTTGGGCAAACAAGACTACAAGGCTCACCCAGTATAAATGCAAGGGGTGCGGCCAATATTTACGTCTCTATCTTTGCACATTATATTGTCCAGGTGGACGTAAAGTGGAAGATGACACAGAAGACGTTTTTTGAAGTTATATATTACTACAAAATATTATTAATATTTGCCCTAATATTGCCTAACTACTTGTTATTTGTATATTTCAACTATATGAGTTTGCATATAATAAATAAATAACATATAATACAATTCAAGGTGAGGAATAACCCTTCAAAGTTCAACATATACATTTATTATATAATAAAAGTATATGTTGAACTTTGAGGGGTTATTCCTCACCTTGGATTGTATTATTAATTAATACCCTTTCCCTTTTCATCCACATATTTAAATAAATAACTTTTTCTTGGTAAATTTACTAATTTTTTTATATATTAATCTTCTGTTAACAGTTTTTGTTCATTCTTAATACAATAGATAAAGTTATTTGCGGTAAATGAGACTGAAACTCAGGCGTATCTCTCAGATACGAGGCGACCACCAATGGTAGTTTCAATGGCGCGACCATTGGAGTGTTAATTAGTGGCGTGCTTTTTCTTCCATAACTAATGGTGTCGGGCCCCAGTTAAACAAACTTTAAATTGTTTTTTGGGGGTAAAGTAATTTGAATAAATAATAATAAACAATAATATTTATTGAAATTCAAAGATTTCAAAGGGCAAAGGTGGAATAAACAAATACATTCGGGTCAATATGACCCTACGCCACTAATTAAGGGTTAATCCTTTACATAAAAGAGGTACATATCGATTTATATCTTCTGCAGCTATGCAGTTTGATCCTTGAAATTGTTTGCAGTAATATTGAACCAACGCCATTTATCAGTAGGTTTAATTGTCCAGGATTATTTATTGCCCTACAATATCTGTTCAAAGGGCTAGACGAGTTAGTTTTCTTTCTCCGCTGTTTTTATTAAGGTTTCAATTTTACTGTTTTGCGCATTTTCATTTGAAATTCCGAACAAGGGTAGAATCTAAAAGAGTCTGATTGTAGTCATACATATGCAATGGGTGTCGATTGAGTTGGGGGAGAATGATAGTTTAGGATTCAGTCATCGGATTAACTTTAACTTATTAATTTTTGCCGTCTGTTAATGTATTATCTGGATTATTTCTCACATTTTCAATTTATCAACCCACAGGTTCTATGTAATATTTCAAAAAGTTGATCTTCGTTTTAATTGTTTTTCATTGTGGTCGTCTGTCCATGTTTTAATGGTAATAAAATATTGTAGAGAGTAAAATTTAATTTACAACATAATACTTACCTAGTCTATCGCACTAGTATTTCTAAAGTGTCACTACTCAAAAATCAGTGTTTTTCAGTTATGACTATAAAATACATTATATATCTCTTTATCAACCATCAAAACTGTATGAACCTAGCTTCAGAGCTTGTACACCAGATGTCACTTGTGTCACCGTTCCTGTCTGTATGCTATTTCCCCTACTCAGGCAAGAGAGACACCTTATTAGTTGAGTTTTAGTTGGAATTGTTGAGATTTAGTTTCTAGTGTTGAAATACGAGACTGTTCGGTCTCGGTCATCTGATTTTCCAGGGTTGCAATAACCTGTCTAATTAGGCGAAACCAATTAAGATGTTTGTTTATAATCAATCTTCTTAATAGAAAGGAAAAAGGAAAAAATCTATGATAATTATGTAGTTGGTGCTAATGACCATAGCAGTCGGAGCACGTATAATTAAAAAAAAAAAGAGTAGTTAATAGTTATTATCTAAATAATTATCATAGATTTTTTATTTCTCCCTCCATAGGGAGGAAACTCGCTATCGAGGTCGTACTGATGACGCTACCCAGTGCCAAATAGAACATAGATAGAACAATTGAAGTAAAATAAAATGTTTAGTATTTTTAGTTACCAGTAGATGATTCGGGTCAAAAACCCGCGGTCATCAAATGATGTCAATCTTCTAATTTTCTTTGTATAGGAAGGGTGCAATACTGTATATAAGCGCCTTCATTTTTTTGTTGTCCTATAAATGATTAATGAATAATTCAATAACTTATGTAGAGAAGAGACCAGTAAAAACTCTTTACATCTTACGTTGCTTTATTTTTCTATTTTCTAACGGGTTTGAAAATATAATAGGAATGTTTGCGTTAATTTTACCCCTCTCTAGTTGATACTAGCTGCACTGCAAATACGTCATTATTCATTAATAAATTGGCGATTAATAATGCTCTAAATTTAAGCAATTCGGTAGAGTTTGACCTTTGATTTAATTTAGAAAGGTTTTCAAATATATTTGGGGGATATCATTAATTATATTTTATGACATTAGAATCATTCTTGACCATTTGACATTTTTATTGCAGAATGGTATGTAAATAATTATTTATTCAACAATTATTTATGATATGATATTTAAAAACACCCTTAAGCGTTGAGAAATACACTTTTGTTATATGTTTATTACACCAATCTTATATTACATAGGGCGCTATTAACTCTCTCTGACTTTAACGTGTGAATTGATAATTTACGTTTTTATCACAGAAACAAAGTTTAAATGAAGTGTCTTCGACCAATATGCAGTTATTAACTACACAATTTATGAGCTTAAAAGAATTCGTTGAAATATTGGCTTTACCCAGCGGCTACGATGGGACTCCAGTTTATCCTGATTGGTAGGAATTCGCGGACGATTCCTGCCTTTACAAGATCCTGAGTTGAGGTTTAGTCGCCCTCACGTTTTTTTACGGTACTTTTTTGAATCTAGGCCATTAGCGCAGGGCTATCTGTAGGTTGCCACACTTAATAATCATAAGAAGCTGAACCTGCAGATTCTGTCCACCTCCTGCATGAGAATCCAGGGTGTTAGCCACAGGACCACTTGGAGGCCCTATATCTATTTTTATTTAATTCTATGAAGTTTTATCACGTTTTGCTTCTTTAAGTCCTCCATTATTTCACGATCTTCTACTTCTTCAAGTTCGTTACAACGAAACACTCCTCCGGTAGTATTTAAAAATTTATGAGGGACTATGGAAATCTTTTGGTTCTTAAATGAATCACATTTCATCAATTTTGTGCAGGTAACTGAGTTACGACAATTGATGGTTAAGGTTTCATCCTTTCTGCTTTTATTTACTGTGAAGAAATTCACTTAGCAATGGTAAATGGGTTTACTGTGTTAAAAGTCTTTGTTTCATCGACCATTTTTATGGTCAAAAACACTGAAAAATTATTACAATGCTTGTCTTCATCCAGACAAGCTTGAAACCAGGTAATATCACTATTTTCGGGTAGAGGCTTTTCTGTGGCAACTTTTTCATTTATACGTTGCCCCTTATCCTCCATTATTATTATTATCCTCTATTATTATTTGATTTAATAATTTATTTAATGCTAACATAGGACTAAAATCATTATATAAGGCCAACCCCTTGCAATGGGGAAACCTTGTATGCAATAAATAAATAAAATTATTATTTGATCTTTCATGTAATATCCAGTTTTGTTATTTTCAGATATTAGACCTTTAATTTTTTATATACACATTGTCTTTATATGTTTAGGTTTGTTTGTATGATGTTTAGATTTTACAACTGGCTGATTATGGATTTTGTGATTACATTAACTTGTGATATTATAAAGAGGATTTATAGGATCCTCGAGTTTAGTTATATTATTATCTAACGACTCTATGCCAGAAAGCATTTGTTTCAACGCCCGAATCTTGTTATCTATGTCACCTTAGCACGTTCCCCTATTATCCTGGAACACGATGTGGTTTGTGAAGTCCTCTCTAACTTCTTGAGATTTTTCCTGGAAATACAAATTGTTTAATTCATTTTGTGGCTAAACTAATTTCATTATCTATTGGAATAACACGATTTTTGACACTTTCTAAGGTGTCCATTCTTGGGGAATATGCTATTACAATCAAAAAGTACACTCCCACCCCTTTGTCATTATTTATGAATAGCTCTGCCAAAAAACTGATTTCACCGACAAAAATAATTAGTACCTTCATTTGAAAGAATACAATACTTTTAATGATGGAACTATAATTTACTCTAACTGACATAGTCTTATCAAACATATCGAATTTATAGAAGTAATGTTTAATAGAAGAAAGGCCTCATTCTACTTATCATGATTTTAATACAAATTACGAAATACTTTAAAAAACGCTCGGAAAGTGCAAAACTTATCATATCTATCAATAAAATTATTTTAATATTTGTTTTTGCCGGGGTACGCTTGAAACGCAACGAAATACACTTACGGACCAAATTCCCGGAAGAAAATACATCTAAAAATGAAATACACATACAGACGAAGGTAACTACTCACACAACTAACAAAAGAGAAACCATACAGACGGACCACAAATGCAGAGACAGACTTAATAAATATGTATCAAATCGAATTTTAAAAATTATATACTCGTACTCTAGGCTGAATTATATTCATTGGTCAGACTTCGGTCATCCTAGAACGTTGCCTGAAGATATTTTGTTAATCATTAAATATTTTATTTACTTTTTTTTGTTACTGTTTGCTTTCTTTTTGTTTTTTTATTTGTTCACATATTTGAGATGAAGAGGTGAAAACGTCTTGTTTAGAATTATTACCTAAAGACTCATGTTTAGAATTATTACTTGAATAATATTGATTAGTTAGTATTTTTCTATACCTACTCCTTTTATTTGTAAAATAAATATGTTTATTTATTCGATATTTGTTTTTAACAAAATAAAGCCAAACTTTATAAATTGTATTTTAAATAATTTGTATACATGTGTTTACGAGAAGTATCCCCTAAAGTATAGAAGACTTTCTCCTTGTCTATGTATGTAGATAAAAATGTTGAAACGTTCTGAAATGTGAGGCTGTACTTGAGCATAAGCGGTGACTCCTTGAGCGGTACACAATGTGTTATTGTTTTCTATGTTAGACTTGTTAATAAATATACTGTTGTACGTACGATGAGTGAGAGTGAATAAGGTGAGTGGTATGAATACATGGCGTGGATTGCGGAAGTGGACGTAGAGAGATGCAGAAGGAGACCGTGAGATATGTCCAGGGTAACCTGATGAGGAGGATGTTTAATTCATGAATCCTTCAGGATAATTGGAACCTTCCGTCTTCTCGTCCATTATCCCGGGCTGGTGGCTGATATCCCGGGACTAGGGCTACAGCTCTCGCTGGATATGTCTCTCATCCACGGATATTCCCCCAGAAGAATGGCTCATGGAGAAAGATAAATCTTGGTTCGCATACTTGTATAGGCCCAACTCCAATGCCAAGCACAATAGCACAATTCCTTCCTATTTCTCTACATAGAGTACATTTATCCGTGAGAAGTGTTCAAGAAGCCTAGGCGAAGATTATGCAGTTCCACTAGTTACATTTTTTCATCCGCGATAGTGGCGCAACCGCTATTGTTCATGTCTCAGTGTTTGTTATAATAATAATAATAGTTCTAGGGTCTAGTGGCTAACGTTTTAAATTCTCATGCAGGAAATTGGGGTTCGAGTCCCGGCTGCAGCGGGGATTTGTTTCATTTTTTCGTCGTGATCTGACAGCTGTCCAAAATAAATATTTTAAATATTATTACATTCTAGAAACCATATCCATACTGTAACTTGATATTGCAAACAGGCTATATTAATTAGAACATCTCAAGTGATTTGAAAACGTAATATTAGTTTTCTTAGGAAAATAGGAGCTTTTGACAATGCATGAAAATCCTAACGAAAAATTATTAGGATAATAGTATAACAATAATACTTACAAATAGCCACAAAACTCAATGATACCAAAAGAACTATCTATACATACATATATATATATTAGAAGTGAGGTTAGCTCAGTGGTAAGAGATGCTGGAGGACCTGGCTTCAAATCCTGGGTAAGCACTAAAGATATTTATTCGGCCTCCCTGACCGTCACTAGACCAACTCAGCCTTTAATTAATAACCTTAGTGCTAATGACCCTAGCCGTCAAATTTTCACCAAGTGGAAAATCAGACGGCCAGAGAATAGTTCTGACCACACTATCTCCCTAGTGTGCCTTATGGTCAGGAATCACATACCTCTATAGTAACTGCCCCTCAGGGCCCTCGAAGCCCGTTACGGGACTGATTTATATATATATATATATATATATATATATATATATATATATATATATATATATATTAATGCGTTTCGTTCTTTTAGGGTTAGGGTCGGAAAAAGTAGTACTTCCTTGTGTCACACCACTTTATTTTTCATGCCCTACATGTTTCGTGCTTAATTCATTCGCTCCTCATCAGGGGCACTTCTTGCTAAGAAGTCCTCTCGTCTCCTCATGTACCTTCTACGGAGGAAGGTACATGAGGAGACGAGAGGACTTCTTAGCAAGAAGTGCCCCTGATGAGGTGCGAACGAATTAAGCACGAAACATGTAGGGCATGAAAAATAAAGTGGTGTGACACAAGGAAGTACTACTTTTTCCGACCCTAACCCTAAAAGAACGAAACGCATTAAGAAATATTTTGGGTCATCTACAAGAATAATATATATATATATATATATATATATATATATATATATATATATATATATATATATATATATATAAAGAGAGAGATTCTAGTTACATTAAAAGAATACACTCGGAAATAAATAAAAAAAAAACCAAGGCAAAATTCTACGGGCTCATCAAAAGAATAATTAAACAAGGACAGTAAAGAAAAATTAAAAACAGCAGGTATTTCGCGAGTAGGCATTTCAAATAGAAACACATTCAGTCAAACGATTTTTGATTGGAAAGTCGGTCGGAGAGAGATTAAAAAAACGTGTGGATTAAATAAGGAAAGAAACAACTCTGTCTGCCAAGAAAATCAAACCTTTCTTAACAGCGTTAATTGTACATCGCTTAGTCGTACGGGTTCACACGTGAATATTGTTACAAACCTTCATTTTAATACCTAATTTAATGAATTAAGAAATATATTTTGTTTTAAATGCTTCTTTAGAATTTTCCGATAAGACGGAAGTCCAGTGTTTGAGAATCGTCCCAAGGAAATTCCCCAGAACATTTGTTCAGTAGGCTTGTTTTACTTGTCCAATGGAGATCCTTGCAGTTTCCAATAAAGCTCTATCGGATTTCAATTTCAGTCCGAAGATTTATTATTTTGAATGCTCGTAATGAGCTATTTTCTTTTAAGTACTGGATTGTTTTGTAGATACGCCTAGTTTACTCAGTGGAAAATTCATTAGCAAACAATTTAAAATAGCGGTTTACAATAACAGAGAATTATTCTGTATGCCTAGCAGTTATTCGAAATTCTCGTCTTAGATCTATAATTATTCTGTAACGGAGAAAGCACAGAAAGCGAAATTGTTTTTGACGTCAAAGATTGTTCTTAGTCCTATTGTTTCTAACTTCTGGTCGTTAGGAAGTCATATCAAATATTATTATCGCATTCGTGGTATTACAATCATTCAATAAACACATAAGACTGGCGTTAATGACCTCAACGGCTGACACGCCTTAAATTCAACCAAAAAAAAACAAAAAACCCATAAGACAAAACACGAAAAAGGACGGAGAGAAATAGCGTTGGCCGGATTTGGAATGGCACACTAGAATTAGCATATCGCAGGCGAGTAAGTATTTTATAGAGTACATTACATAGGTTTGTCGGGTCGACCTAAGCGTTACAAAAAAGTGTCACAAAAATGTGTCCGCTGGCGTTCGGGCATGCGCGGTGGCCATGTACGAAAAAAAAGACTATACGTTATACAATACATTACATAGGTTTGTCGGTAGGACCTAAAGCATATATATGTTCTTGAATTTGAGCAGAAGACTCTAGACGAAATAATTTTTTTTTAAATGAATTCATAATACGTTGCTCCAATTTGGCCATTGAATCGACTATATATTTGTCAAATACCACTCACTCATTCACTCACTGACTTATCATCGCTCAGGCCAAACTACTTGACAGAAAATTTTGAAATTTTCCTTTAGCATGAAAACACTCGCCAAGAAAGGACTTTTTGATATTCGAATTTTTAAGTATTTTTAGAGGGGTCTGAAGATTTAGTTGATTAGAGCAGGCAAGCCTAGGCAGCATGCCTTGCTAGGACGATAACAGACCAGCTGTTATTGTACTGAATCTATTTCATAGTATTATTTTGAATTGCGGTTATTTTCAACTATGATGGCAGACCTTGGATTACTAGAAATGGACTGTGATTTTTTTCCTTCATAGACTTTACGCTTTACCTGATGATGGTCCATCCGGGGTAATAATATCCCGAACCATTGCACAGCCTCCTCACCCATGTGTGTTTCCAAATGACATCTTGGAAACAAATTTTTAGATTTTAGCGTCCATTTATTATTAACAACAAACATCTACCGGTACGGGTTAAACTTCTATTGCTGGTAACCTATAGATAATGGGGTATCTCTAGGTTATCTTTTATTTGATTTGACTGGTCCGGAGCACCCCAGTGTGAAGAAACATTATACTTTGATTACTTATCAACTGATGAATAACAAATAGTACGACGGGAACCGTGCAATAATAAATTACACTAAATTAAACAGTAGCGTTAATTTTGAATATACATTATTTAACGCAATAAAATAACTACTTATCTGCCGTCACGAAGCACGAGTATTCAGCTTGTCATTGTATAATAGGGTGTATCGATTATTAACTTTTTTTTTTTGTTTCCAAATTCCAAGTTGAAAAAACGTTTCTACTATGCACCACCACACAAAATTTTGGATTTTTTAAAAAATGTTTAGGTCTCCCGCACAAGGCCTAAAGTTTAGAAAATTTACTACAAGAGTCAATTTTTACAAAAATATTAAAGTAACCTAAAACACTTTTATTCTACGTTGCAAGTTAAAATTCCACTAACAATAAGCACAAAAAACGATAAAAAAAAATATTTCAAAAATTTATCACATCATTTAGGTCTCCCGCACATGGCCTAAAAGTCGTAAATTTCTGCACATTTTTGAAATTTTGCAGTTCTTTGATTTTTGTTGTGGTTCTTGGTTGAAATATAACTAAAACCTGGTTGGAATTGTTGTTATAAGTGAAATAATGAAGACAATTTCAACACGTCAAGCTTCAACTTGTAGCAAGGGGGTGGGGGGAAGGCCAGACTGTCGCACCGCGGTGACGCTCCACCTATGAATCACCGCACAGACTTGTTAGTACTTGTGTACCGGCAAGAAGTAAAATTTGTGATTTGAGTGCGATAGTCTTGTTTCTAAGACTCAATTGAGTGATTGTCGTTATGTTGAAGATGAGTAAATAACCGCATTTAACTAGACAAAGTACCGACATGCCGGTTATTGGGCAACCTATCGATATGAGTGGTTTTAATGTCCTGCGGATCAAGATGGAAGTATTGATGTATTTTGAATGGGCAAACATTGAAATGAAACAAGATGGAATATTTCTGCCTGCAATGAAGGTAATTGCATTGAGATTTGCTTTAACACTGGAGGAGATAAGGAAAAGAGCTTCTATTCCTGTTAGTGGCATCAAAAATCAATGTTCATGGTTGTAAGTCTGCACGAGCAACTGGAGAAAATTAAAAAGTGTTCAGGGTCTAACAGGAAGAATCCTAGTAAGATTCAGTAACTAGCTTTCAGTCCAAAACTAAAACTGCAGGGGTTGATATTTGTACTCAGCATGTTCAAATGTGAAAGGTAAATGTGACCCCAGCAACTGAATTTGCTCGATTGACAAAAAAGACCCGACACTAGTACTGATAAGTCTCCCAAAGCTTTTCATGTCTGTTAATGACATATTTTATTCTAACCCTTCCTTAACTTCAAACGTAACCAAAATTTCAACATAATAGTTTTGATGAAATTCAAACATGCAGAAAAAGTTTCAACTGAATCCCATGATTCAAAGTACCCAAACCAAAAACGTTATTCAACAACTACTTTTCCATTTTTTTCGAAAACGGTTAAAGCCATCGCCTTAAAAATGGTTCCATTCGTTTTACTAGTCCAGGAAGCCTTAAAACGAGTACTTACAAGTATATGATGTAAGCGTAAATATTTGTTTCGCGCGAATTTCGCTCCAAAAACCATGTTCCAGTGGACGGATTCTGCTGGTTAACAAACTTGACCTTTCAAATTAGACGTAAGATTTTTGTACCAAATTTCATCAAAATGGGACCATTATTCGCTGACCTATGCCGCGAACAGACAAATATATGTATATATATATATATATATATATATATATATTTTTTTTTTTTTTTTTTTTTTTTTTTTCTTTTATTGGGAGACATACTACATAACATCCTTTTACAACAATAATAATAGTATATAAATTTGAACCACTATCATTTTCGGTCCCTAGGGGTTCTGAAACGCAAAAAGTCGGCACTTCCGGATTGCGTCAAGAGATCAACCTTATAAGCGGGGTTCCTCCCTATGGAGGGAGGGAGGATCCACGCTAAAAACTGAAACAAACCTAAATTTTTTTTCAAACAAATTATTAGTATATTAAACGAGTTTGATTCTTAAGGAAATGTGAAAGCAACGATAAGAGGTTTTGACTACTTGTGTCCCTCCATGGTTATTTTTATCATTTACAACTTAAAATGCTCCAAGAAAATAACTAAATGACGAAAATGTTAGTAGACATTTAATTGATAATTATCAAATTTTTGGAAAATACTTAGTTTGATATGATGATTCCATCTCATGATCACCCACTACTATTACAGAGTTATAAGAATATAAACAACATAATAATAAGAAAAGTTTACTTTTAGTTTGTATTATACATTGTTGTAAATTCCATATAAATAAATAAAAAAAAAACTTTTAGTTCAAAAGTAAACAATAATAAAAAAGTATGAAAACATGTGCTTTATAAAAAATCAAATCATTGGCAGAGAAAGGATAAAACTAGGCAATTAAACTTGGGATTTCTGGCAGTTTTAAGTGCTTAAAATATTAAAAACCAATAAATGATCATAGCTATGGCCGAAGCGAGGGCATCAGTAGCACTCCTTTAATCCTCTATGGCCCTGATTCTGAAATATGGCAATGTAAATCCTAGGGGTTTTAGAGCTGGGGTAAAAAAAGGTTGCAAAATGTGCTTCCATTCCCCTCACAACGACCCACATTTACCTTCATATTCCAACAATTTGGCCAGCAATGGGAAAACATGGCCGGGTAAATATTTATCTACTCATTTACAAATTCATTGTCGATGGACTTTTCAGTTCTCCTTTAGTAAAATAAAATGGATGTGAACATTTATAGAGAGAATTTATTTTCTCTGTTCTCCCTCTCTTTGGATTAGTCTGACAGTCACTGTTCTGGGCGATGTATGTTTTGATTAATTAATGAAGTAAATAAGACATGTTCAAGCCAAAATACTTATTTTTGGCAAAATAAACACTCTAGATTCACATAACACCAATAAAAATTATGATTTCAAAAATTTTTTGAAAAATGGATTCCTATATGATTACATTCCACTATTGTATTTTTTTATATATTTATTATATTGAAGAGCTTCACATTTATGGGTAAACATTTAATATAAGTCACATATAACGTTTGTTAGATATCGGTAGTTCTTTACATTTAAATTTAATAAGAAGCAAGTTGTAATTTTTTTTTCTTTTTCTTTTTTTAATAATACGTTTATTTAACATCTGTACAATTGTAAAGTACATTAGTTACGTTTTCTCTCAAATATAAATAGTAATAAATACAGAAATTGATTAATAACAATGAAAAAATAAATAAAATGTTGTAAATAAACAATTGAAATTGAAAATCAAAAAAGAGAACTGTTGCTATAATTTTGGAATTGTTAATATTTTGTTATATAAGTTAGTCTACTGAAAAAAATGTATTGTGGTGTCTACACATGAATGTCTCTTAAGTAAATTGTACCGACATTTAAACTAAGTACGTATTTTATTGAAGAATGCAATGATGAAAAGTTAGTTTACAGATTTCAACTTCCTTTAAAATTGTATTAAATGAAGGTCTGTGCGCTTAAGCATTATATGGAATTACATAATAATTTTAAAAAATCATGCAATGGTTTGGATTCGACTAAGAAAAAAACGTCAGATCTATTAGATAGAAATATCTGTTTGAACTCCAGAAGTTTGGGCAATAATAATAATGAAAACAGCACAAAACCTCATGCCAATAGAATCATATTTAACGTAAAACTTACGTTTTTCTTCAACCCAAATCCCAACCATTTCATAACTTCTTATCGTCACATATATCGCATTATTATAAATTTCATGTAGGTAGTAAAGACCAAAAACTTCTGATGCACCTTTTTCCCTCTGTTTTTATAAGTTTATATTCTGCTTATCTATGGCTCTACCAAAATACACTCTGTAGGCACACTGAAACTCCATCAACTTGCCGTCTTTCCCTACTAAATGCACTCTGTCTTCTGTTCCGCGCCACAGGCAGACTGCAATTGGCCTTGACGTCCGCATATTCACTACTATGATGAACATTTCGTGTTGATAGGGCCTTGTATGTTCGGCCACTAGATAGTAGGTAGGTTAAGAAAGAAGGCAATGCGGTTAGTCATCAGGAAACAACGTTCGGCACACTGGAACTCAAACAACTTGCCGTCTTTCCCTACAATGTTTACCTCCAACGTGATTTGGAATGTTTAGTAAATAAACTCTTAGTATTTTGCACTAAAATTGCTGCTATGTTTTTTTTTTTTTTTTCTTTTTAGCCTTCAATTTATTTTCTTGTTTAGAAGGTTCGCAATGGAATTTAGGAAAAATTCCATTGCGAACCGATAGGACTATGATTACAAATTAAATAAATATATTACCATCATTAGTGATTATCCTTTCCTCAATATTGATTTTAGAACTTGAGCCAGTCCTGTGGCGGTCTTCGAGATCTGAACTTTGCAAAGAATCCAATGGGATAGATAAATTATTTAGTTTTTAGTTTTTAATATTATTAATTAACATTGTTAAAAAATGGGACCAAATTCAGCCCGTTTAAAAACATGAGCAATAATTGTATTTATCTGTCTGTAACTGCGCATATAACCTATTTGGTTGGGGGAATTAATATCTAACAAATTGTACATTTTCCTCTAACCTTTAATATTTACATATATCAATTATTATATTAACCGCCACAGTGCCTGGCGGAAAGAGAAATTTATATGGAGCAAAGCACCAATAATTTAATTATACTTCTGTTTATCATTCAGCTTTTATAATAGTAAACTGTTTTTTAATCAATTTTGGATGATAAATAAAGTTTGGAAGTTTTGTCACGAACGCCATATACCGTCCTAATCATACTTTTCTATGATAGTAATGCTTTATGACTTAATAAATATTAGGCGTTGCCGTCTGAAGCGTCGGATGAATTAAATCACTGAATTGAAAATTTAATCACAATCAATATTTACCGTCCTGGGTACTATTCAGTGGCTTACAAATCTAAATTGTATTATTCAGAAATGATATTATTGTGAAATGGTGTTATTCAGGAATGATATTATTCAGAAATAATATTATTCAGGAATGATGTTATTCAGAAATAGTATTATTCAGAAATAATATTATTTAGGGATGACGTTACTTATAAATGATATTATTCAGAAATTATATTGTGGAAGGGTGTTATTCCGAAATGCTATTATTCAAGATGTTATTCAGAAATGATATAATTTAGCCCTAATGAAGGATTTAATTATAAGACGAAAAATATATCGCATTTTCTTATAAAAAAAAAAAAAAAAAAATATTTTTATTAAGATGACTCACTATCGTACCCTGACGATACCTATCTTCGGGCCTTACTCTGACCTTATATCATATTAAAGTTTTCTTTGTAGTCCCTCTGAAACAATTGGCTGCTTTAGATGTATTAAAATGCCAACATTTACATATATTATGAAGCTCATTGGTGCATTTGGTAACGCACTAGAGCCTGACGAGTTATTGTTTTTTCATAAAACCAAATTGTAAATATTTTTGTTGAATTCAATATTAGTCTCTCTAGGATAGGATAGTGGGTTATTAAATATATTCAAGGGGAGGTTCGCCAGAAAAGTTTACAAGAGTTACTAGTCAGGATTTCTTGGTACTAGAAGTAAAAGAAATATTTAGCAAAGGGTTCATTATTATCTTCTCTTCCCCATAGGGTTTATATCTTCCTTAGGCTGTATAGTGTGTAGAGAGTTGTAAATTGTTGCGGAAATGAGCCCGTGAGCCATTACTTGTTTCTTTGCAACAAGAGATAAAGAGCGAAGGACAATAAAGTTGCAAGCAACAGTGATCTGTTGAACCTAAGTTAGATGCTGGACGTGACTCCAACAAGGAGCTAGAATCCCCTTCGTGATTCAGGCCACGCTCGAATTATTGCTTAATGCACAATTACAATTTCATGGAAGCCAGGCCTTATATTTCTTATAGACATTGATGAATTTCAACCTTACTCTGATATATATTAATCATTAAAGTAGACTCATTTTTTTCAAACTGTTTGTGTCCGCCATTTATTGGTATCAGGCTGTACCGTATGAAATGTCAGTTTTGTTTACTTTGCGATTTAATCCTTTCCCTTTTTTATTTCATTATTTACAAACATCATTGTTATTCATATATAATTAAAGCTCTTTTATTCCTATTATTTAATCAGTAACTTGTGTACAGTATTGTGAGAACGATCCTCTGAGAAAAAAATAAAACTTAAATTATGACTTCAACGGAAATCCGTATTATTTTTCATTATGAATTTAAGTTCGGTCATAGCGCTGCTAAGGCTCGTATGAACATTATCACGGCGTTCGGGGAGGGAACGGTGAATGAACGAACTGTTTACCGGTGGTTTTCCAGGTTTCGAAGTGGAAAATTTGACCTTGACAACGAGGAGCGAGGAAGGCCAGAAACCAAGCTTGACAATGACCACCTGAAAGAAAGGGTTGAAGCTTGTCCCTCAAAAAGCACTTGGGAATATGCCAAACAACTCGGAGTAGGAGCCACGACAGTTTCAAGACATTTGAAGGAAATCGGCTAGTCCAAAACTGACATTTCATACGGTACAGCCTGATATAATAAAAAAAGTCCGACTCGCAGGAACTGCATCATCTTAGCGCGGTTCCTTTCTTATCCCTAGTCTAATTTGGAAAGATTAAAATATTTATTTATTGATAAGGCTTCGCAACTTTGGCGAATCGCCTTAAGATTAAAATAGAAGCAGTTATTATTTTGGTTCCACCAGTCTTGAAAGGTCTTGATTTACGATCTTACCTGGAAGGGTCGGCCAACACTTGAAAGGGTCCCGCTAGTTACAAGGTCTTGGAATCTAGGAAATCTATATTTCTAACAATAATTTTTTTTTTTTTTGGGGTCTCCCGTGGTCTAGTGGCTAGCGCGCTAGATTCATAAGCGGGAGATGATGGGTTCGATCCCCACCGGCGCCAGAAATTTTCTCATCTCAGGGCTCGCTGAGAAAATTCCTGGCTGCACCCTGGACGTCGGCGCTAATGGCCAAGATTTATGTCGATGCGCCGTAAAAAAAAAAAAAAAAAAAAAAAAAAAAAAAAAAAAAAAAAAAAAAAAAAAAAAATAATAAATTGTTTTGTTATTTTAATTAATCTATTTTATTGTCAAATACATTATCCAACTATAAGCAATGAAAAAATAGGAATAAAAACAGACAAAAAACCGTTCGAATAAACGAAATCAATTACTTTAATGGTTTAAGCACTTATTTCTCCGATTGACATCGCCTAATTAAAACTTTCGTCAGAACATTTTTTGTAGACCATTTAGTAAGCTTTCGAATGGTAACCTTTCGCTTCCCATGATTTTCAACCGTTTTCGAGATATTAATGAAAGTATACGAAGTTCCCAAAATTTTCATTTTTTCTAGCAACAGAAAATTGGTCTCATTTTTCCTATCCTGTTTTACAAACAAATACATTTTCCTAACATAATAAATTACAAAAATAAAAATCAATAAAAAACCAAGGGAAAGATACAAAAATTACAAAAAGAACGACAAAAACCCGTTCATAAGAACAAAACAGACGTATTTGAAGTTTTAAGCACTTATTTCTCCGATTGACATAACCTAATCAAAAATAGTTTTAGAATCATTTTTGTAGAGAATTTAGTAAGCTTTCAAATAGTTTCTATCCACTTACCACGATTTCCCAACCGTGTTCGAGATATTAATGAAAGTATACGAAGTTCCCAAAACTTTTCATGTCTGTTCATAAAATATTTTATTCTAACCCTTCCTTAACTCCAAACGTAACCAAAAGTTTAAGATATTAGTTTTGATAAAATTTTAACATGCAAAAAATGTTTCAACTGAATCCCATGATTTTATGTACCAAAACCAAAAACGTTATTCAGCAACTATGTTCCCAATTTTCTCGAAAACGGTTAAAGCTATCGCCTTAAAAACGGTTTCATTCGTTTTCCTAGGCCAAGAAGCCTACAAAACGAGTACTTACAAGCATATGAACTCAAAAATGTAAGCGTTGCGATTTTATTTGCGCGAATTTTGCCCCAAACGCCATCTTCCAGTGGGCGGATTTTGCTGGTTAACGAACTTGACCTTTCAAATAACAGACAAATATATATATATATATATATATATATATATATATATATATATACATATATATATATATATATATATATATATATATACAAATTTGAACCACTTGTATTTTCGGTCTCTAGGGGTTCTGAAACGCGAAATTTTCTAGTCGGCACTTCCGGATTGTTTCATGAGATCAATTTTATAAGCGGGGTTCCTCCCTATCAAGGGAGGGAGGAACCGCGCTAACAATATAAACAGATCTAAGGTGTTACTCGGGAGCTGGTGAAAGAAAGAATCAGGTCTCGTATTGTAATTCTCTGTATGCAGGGTCTGCTTCCAGGTAAAGTCATATACTTTTACTGCCCTTTACCGTTAATCAGAAGGCTCTTTGTGTTTACAAACAAAGGACTCGGTATAGACTACCCGTATTAACCCAAAAGTGATTATATCAAGCTTGATAAACTTCCTCAATTAAATTAAGGAATTTAAGAGTGCTTAAATTAGGTTCTTGATCTAGTCAAAAAATTCAAGGAGAATTAGATCATGAATAGAAAATCTCGGCCAAACAGAAGGAAAATAACAATAACAAGGATAGTCAAACTTCGTTTTCAAAGATTGTTAGTTGTAACACAAAAACGGTCACTCATGATTCTAATAAATTAACTGTGAAGGGTGATTACACAAATATTCCTGTTGAGGCTTTAAAGCTTCAATTTAAAAAAAATATTAACCCAAAGGAATTATAGATTGGCCTAAAAACAAAAAACGATATAGAGGTTATATCAACAGAGTTTTTAAATATATGCAAAGACCTGTTGATCAATAAAATAAAAATAAAAAATAGAGTTCTCTGTAAAGGGTTTAATGAGTTCTATTAAATACATATTTTCCAATTTAGTTATAATTTTAACTATTGGAATTATTATCCAAAGATTCATATAATTACTCAACAATAGATTCTAATTTGAAGCACAGCTTTTTTCGATATCTACCTGTTCGAATTGTTTTTCTTATTTTAATTAATCTATTTTATTGTCAAATACATTATCCAACTATAAGCAATGAAAAAATAGGAATAAAAACAGACAAAAAACCGTTCGAATAAACGAAATCAATTACTTTAATGGTTTAAGCACTTATTTCTCCGATTGACATCGCCTAATTAAAACTTTCGTCAGAACATTTTTTGTAGACCATTTAGTAAGCTTTCGAATGGTAACCTTTCGCTTCCCAAGATTTTCAACCGTTTTCGAGATATTAATGAAAGTATACGAAGTTCCCAAAATTTTCATTTTTTCTAGCAACAGAAAATTGGTCTCATTTTTCCTATCCTGTTTTACAAACAAATACATTTTCCTAACATAATAAATTACAAAAATAAAAATCAATAAAAAACCAAGGGAAAGATACAAAAATTACAAAAAGAACGACAAAAACCCGTTCATAAGAACAAAACAGACGTATTTGAAGTTTTAAGCACTTATTTCTCCGATTGACATAACCTAATCAAAAATAGTTTTAGAATCATTTTTGTAGAGAATTTAGTAAGCTTTCAAATAGTTTCTATCCACTTACCACGATTTCCCAACCGTGTTCGAGATATTAATGAAAGTATACGAAGTTCCCAAAACTTTTCATGTCTGTTCATAAAATATTTTATTCTAACCCTTCCTTAACTCCAAACGTAACATAACTTTCAACATATTAGTTTTAATGAAAGTAGAACATGCAGATAATGTTTCAACTGAATCCCGTGATTCTAAGTACCCAAACCAAAAACGGTATTCAAAAACTATTTTTCCAATTTTCTCGAAAACGGTTAAAGCTATCGCCTTGAAAATGGTTTCATTCGTTTTCCTAGCCCAAGAAGCCTATAAAAAGAGTACTTACAAGCTTATGAACTCAAAAATCGTAAGCGTTACGATTTTTTCTGCGCGAATTTCGCTCCAACCGCCATCTTCCAGTGGGCGGATTTTGCTGGTTAACGAACTTGACCTTTCAAATTGGACGACGGATTTTTGTACCAAATTTCATCAAAATCGGATCATCAGGGAAGCCAGAAATGAGCGAACAGACAAATATATATATATATATATATATATATATATATATATACAAATTTGAACCACCGTTATTTTCGGTCTCTAGGGGTTCTGAAACGCGAAATTTTCTTGACGGCACGTCCGGATTGTTTCATTGTATTAACCTTATAAGCGGGGTTCCTCCCTATGGGGGAGGGAGGAACCGCGCTAAAATATACAATAAGAATTTTGATATTTTGTATTATTCCCAATTTTCTTTTTAGGTTGTTTCCTAGACAACAAATTCATTTATTTATTTATTCATTGATAATGCTCCGTATTTCAGTCGAGTAGAATTTAATTTCTTCATGGTAAGCTGATGCATGCGCTGCGTTCTACTTGAATTGGCTCCGAGATATACAAAGGTAGTTAAGTGTCAAAGAGTGATCGAATGCAATGTGATTATAATTTTATTAATTGAGAGTGATCTCGATGGATTTTCTCTCCTCAGGGTATGACTTCCCTCGTCTCATTCGCCTCCAATCTTGCCGGCTAGTCGCAGGATGTGGTTAGATGTTGTAAGGTAAATCTCAGGTCATCCTAGAATCATTCATTACAAGGCTGAAAACTATAAAATTGCATATTACAATACAATTTAATTGTAGACTGCAATAGAGTATAAATATAGATTATTGAGTCAGATGGTTATGAAAAATCTGCGGTAAAAATTCTATATATATTCACTCAGGATAGGATACTATGAACACATTCCTTGGAATTGGGGCGTAAACTAAAAACTTCAATCTTCAATTTGAATATTTGTCGTGTACATTTCGGTAATAACTCTCAGAATAACACAAGGAAAGTATCTTTTCACATGGCAACATACCTAACTCGGAGCATTTACTCTGAGCTGACCATGTAAATAATTCTAAAAAATATCTTGGAATTAGTAAATGCACACACACACACACAAACACACACACACACACACACACACACACAAAACCAACACAACATACAGCTATAATTGTATCTATGCAGCTCAAATTGTATAGAAAACATTCCGCCATGCAGGAACTCCATAGCCGACACATTAGGCTTCTCAGAAGATGGGAATTGTACACTGAATTACTGGTCATTTATTTAAAATAAGTATACAAAAAAAAACAAAAAAAAACTGTAATATAATTGATTAGTGACGCAATTATTTATTTTTGTTTTTATTATTATTTTCCTTCTGGTGTGTTGAGTATACTATGTACTAAACCAGTTAATAAATAAACAAAAATATGAATTTTTTGTTAGTTTGTTTTGGTTTACTTGGGTTTATGGGCTAAACCATTCTAGTTTATCATTTCCTGAAGACACTTTTGTTTATATATCTTGATAAATAATGAAAAAAGTCCATGTACTTACTAGTAACTGCACATGCTAAGTTGTAGAACTTATATAATTAAAACGAGCGCCTAGCTTTGGTAGACTAGGTATGTAGTCTTTCTGTATGTGTGCGTCTCCATAAGAATGAAGGAGTGTGTGTGTGAGCTGGAAAAAATAAAGAGAGAGAGAGAGAGAGTGAGAGAAAGAGAAGATTAGACCGTAAGGCCATGTATTGTGGTAGGAGTTATATCTCTCGCGGAATGGCCCTCATTTAAAAGGTTTTCTAAAGAGTGGACTATTCCGCACCTTGAGACCATCCCTTGTCAGGCCGAGTGGGCATTGTTACACTACCTCCTCACAATTATGCTCTAATGTCAAGCCGGAATAGATATTTTTATCCTGGAATACAATCAGAAACATTTTATTTCAACACCTCAACTTATTCATTCCTTGTTCTTATACTTTCTCGTTAGCTGTTCAATCTTTCACTGATTAAGAAAATAGAATCGTCGTAGTGGTACTTACATAGACCCTTATATAGTAGTAATATTCCTTCATATCAATATAACATTTTGCTTTATTTCGTATGAAGCATACAAGCCTATTTTATTAAATTGTTCTCAATAATTTATTTTATATTTTGATAAATTATTTGCATTGTTCGATAATAAATCGAATTGATATCCACTAAAGAAATAGAAAATTACAATAAAATTGTGTTGCTAAATGTGTGAATTATTAGTTTAAAATATAAAATACATCGAAATTGAAATTGTAGACAGAAAAAAACGTTTCGTGGTTAAATGGTTAACTTTTACTCCGGCGACCCATTATATTTTAATAGAAATATTTTATGTAAGAAGACACACTCAGGAATATATTTCAAAGTAATAATTATCTGAGGGAGATAATAAATAATGAAATCAGAAAAGTTCAAAAGTATACATTTTATACGGGAATATGATAAATAAGGCTAGTATAAAAAAAAAAAAAAAAACATCATTTAAAACTTAAACATTAAATTAATATATTTTTGACGCTTTTTTAACGGCAATATCTCTTTAAAAAAAGGGGATAAAACAAAAATTTAAGTGACTGACAAGCCGATTTTGAAAAAAAAAAGATTTACTGCCACGACGCCGGCCTTGAAAGTGTTAAATCGAAATGCATTCTTAAGAATTTTACTGTGTGTCGATGTAGGTATTCTTTTAGAATGCAGCAACAGACCTACTTTGGGAATTAGCCTTTATTTACTGAACAACGTATACTGCGGTTTTACATTTGAGAAATTAAGACCATTTTGGGAACTAAAATTTTCCAGCTTGTCTATGCAAGCCATCATAAAACTAACCATGGGTTTTATTCATTTCCCATGCTAAAACATAGTTCTGGTGAAGATCCACTCACGGTTGGTGTCTATTGCAATCATGAATAGGATTTTGCTTAGATCGCTGCCTTGTACTCCATTCTCCTTTATAAATGCTTTTGACAGCTGCTCCGCTACTTTGACTTTGAATTTTCTTTTCGAAAGAAAATGTAATCAATGAAATATTAAACATTTCCATGACATAAAACAGACATAAAAAGTTTTAGTAACTTTGTTTACTTTCATTAATATCTCGAAAAAGGTTGAGAATCTTGGTAAACGGAAGAATACCATTAGAAAGCGTATTAAATGCTCTAAAAAAAAGGTTCTGATGAAAGTTTTGATTAGGCGATGTCAATCGGAGAAATAAGAGCTTAAAACTTTAAAGTAATTGATTTCGCTTATTCGAACTGTTCTTTTTGTCTGTTTTTTATTCCTTGTTATTTTTTAATTGCTTATTGTTGGATAATGTATTTGAAAATAAAACAGGTTAAGAAAAATAAGAAAAACAATTTAATGTTAGAGATATGGATTTCCAAGATATATAGCTTTTCAACTGCCTAGCGTCCTTCCTAGGGAGGGTTCTTTGTCTTTGATTTTGGTACTTAGAATTATGTGATACAGTTGAAACATTTTCTGCATGTTGGAGTTTCATCAACACTAATATGTTGAAATTTTTGTTACGTTTAGAGTAAAGGAAGGGTTAGAATAAAATATTTTATTAACAGACAAAAAAAGTTTTGGCAGCTGTATAATTTCGTTAGTATCTCGAAAACCGTTGACAATCTTGTGAAGCGGAAGATTACCATTCGAAAGCTTACTAAATGCTCTACAAAAAAGGTTCTGAAGAAAGTTTTAATTAGGCGATGTCAATCGGAGAAAAAAGTGCTTAAAGCTTTAAATTAATTGATTTCGTTTATTCCAATGGTTCTTTTTGTCTGTTTTATTTCTTTTTATTTTTTAATTGCTTATAGTTGGATAATGTATTTGACAATAAAACTGGTTAAGTAAAATAACAAAAACAATTTATTGTTAGAAATATAGATTTCCAAGATTCCAAGACCTTGTCACTAGCGGGTCTGTTTCTAGTGTAGCGGACCCTTCCAGGTAAGATTGTAAATCATGACCTTTCAAGACTTTACTACTCACAGGAATGGCGTTAGTGACCTTAAGGGTTGACACGCCATCATAATAATTAATTTAAAAAAAAAGACTGGTGGAACCAAAATAATAACTGCTTCTATTTTAATCTTTCCAAATTAGACTAGGGAACCGCGCTAAGATGATGCAGTCCTGCGAGACGGACTTTTTAAACATTCGTTCGTTAAACAGTCGTTTGTTGAACATTCGTTCGGAGAGTTCCTTGAACAGCGAGTTAGGGCGTTTGGTTTTTAAGTAGTAGACAGAGTTTAATCTGTTTCCTATGTTAACAATTGGAAAATTATAACATCCACATTGATTTTCGAGTACTTCCGAGGCTAGACGAGTGCAAAGAGATGATGAGGTAGCATAAATATCGAAGTTGTTGTATGTTCCAGTGCGAGATATGCTGGCACGTTTGTGTTTGAAGACCAAGGATATTAAGTCATTATATTCATGAAGTGCCTGTTCCTCCAGAATATGCCGTCTTCTACACCCATATTATGATTTATGCGTTAACATACCCTACTATAAGTATTGGCGTGGATATTAAAAGTGCATCAACCGTTTCAATAGGTGGAAGATAGGTGGAACAAATGGACTATTGGTTGGGCGTCTTGTAAATACTATCTATAAATATGAAGTTATTACTGCCTGTTATTACATTTTGTATTCTAGCTTTTAAACTATATTTCATGTGTAGAATTTTTATTTTTGATATGTAGGTGTTTGGAGTTTCGACAATTTCACATTTTCTGTCCGGAATAATCCTCCTTATGAACTGATTTCGCTTGTAAGGGTATTTATCCCGTTGTTCATCATGATAATCCTGCATACAGAGGATCATGGCTGAGATGTTGAGAACCAATAAAAATTAAGGCTGCTCTTGGGTTAACATATGCCTTTTTTGTCAAGGATTGTTAGTAATTAGAATCAATAAATATTTAAATAAATTATTCCACCATTTTTTAATGAGCCCTAACTCAATAGCAGTATTCCTTTGATAAGTGCTTAAAGTAGTTTTATATTTTAAAAAAATGCTGGTGTTTCTGATTAAATTATAGATATTGTAAAGTCCCCCCTGTGAATGATAAGTATTCTTGGAGTATAAAGACAATATATTGTAAGCGCAAGGAAATACCTTGTTCTATGCATAGAAGAGCCTGCCTCCTATTTCACACCTAGAACAATAGATTTTCACACCAAGCCATTCAGCTACTACGCTAATGAATATTTAGTATCTCATTTCCAAAGTAATTCTAGTTAAAGGATGTTAAAGCAACGGAAAGAAAATGTTAGAGCAAATTTTATTTTTATGATTAATATAAGAATAGAATAATAAGAAAAGCATGTTTTTTCACAGTTGGAAGGAAAATTAATTCATGTCCTCAATGGGATGACACAATCGTCAATTGGTGATAAGAAATGGCGACAGGTTTCACCCGGATAGGGTTATTCGATTCCTGCATAAGAAGATGCGGGTTCGATTCCACCCTCCCGTAAGACTATCTATGGGCTCCTCTGTAGATTGATTTTTTTATTATTTTATTTTAAGTCGCATCGACATATGTAAATTGTACACAACATGAAGGGGGCTCGCAAAGGGGTCGACCAAACAGATAGTAACCGTAAGTTAAACATGTCGGGGGGGGGGGGGGGTCAAACGGGTTACCAAAACTACCAGCACTAGACAATTTTTGCTAAAAAACGAACTCATCCTCTCTGCCTTTATGACAATTTTGTACGCCTGGATCTACGAACAATGAACAAAAATTGTTTTTAGTATTGTAATACAATACGCGTATATTTATCACATATTTTTATTAATAACGAGCGACTTTTGTACTTAGTAGCTAGGATAGACTACAAAAATTCACAAAAGTGTGAAACTCATGAATTTGACAATGACAACGAATTGTTTGTTGTTTTTTTTTAAGCCAGAAATAAGATTAATAATAATAAAATAAATGACAATATGTCTGTTTCAATATATTAGAACTATTAATTGGATTAACAAAATAATTTAAGTGGATGTATGAGTCAATTTTTAATAATAGTTCCGTTTATTTTTAAAAAAGTTTCCTTTTTTGTTTTGTTTTTTAATAAATTGGCCTTGTTACATGTTTCTCGATAAAGAGCTGTTTTAAAAGTTTCTAAATGCCCGTGATTTCCTCGTCAATATTACTCTCAGTATAGATAATATAAAAAAATAGAAATTATACTACATTGAAAATTTAAAATTAAAAACACAGAAATTACCATGTTAAAGACGAGGTTTTCTTGAAAAGATTTAATCAAGTAAAATTTGTTCTTAATTGACTTCTCTTCTAGGGCAACTCAAGATAATGAAAATCATATTGTTTTTAAGAAAATTCTCTAAAACAGTTATTACACTTAAGTTAAAATTAATAGAATAATTAGAGAGTAATTTAATTATCTAGGAAATTTCATCATTTTTAATTTAGGTCTAATTTGATTTCTTCATAATGTTGAATTAACAGCAAACGCCGTTCCTGGAATAATTGGCATTAAAGCGCAGTTTGAAAAATTTCAACACTAAAATTGATGGATGTTATTTGCACATTGGACAAGTACAAAATTTATTGAAAATGTATGCAATTATGTATCTACATTATATAACAAAGGAAAAAGCGCATAACTCAAAGGTTATTTCATTTTTAAACCTCCTTCTTCACGATCACCTGTTACATTGGAAGACGCTTGCACATTCATGGTTCCAAATTTCTGTCGGGCAAACCGCAGTAGTGCTGTTAGACATTGGATGAGTCCACTTTCCAAGTAGACAAAAGTCCAATTGTAATTTCGGATAATTTTAATTATAATAGCAGATGTTTTAGTGTACTCTAAAGAGTGCCTACTAATGTGGGGATTGCTGTAGTACCAGACTGCATCACGCAAAAGATAAATCAATGAAAATTTGGAAAACAAAACTTGTTTCATATATCACAAATAAAATACTTTTCCGACAATTTCTTTTAGTTACTTTTTATTTGTTCCAGATTGGGATATAGATTCCAATAAAAAAGGACAGTTTGGCCACTAAAACAATGAGCAATCTATAATTTTATATTTTTTGACAAAAGGAAGTCAATATTTCAACCTATCCGTCAATAAACATCCACTTTATTTGCAGAGGTTTAATGCTTCTTAAATGTAGAAGTTTTCATGTAAGAAGTGAATCTGTAGTCCGTTAGGGGGCAACAGAAAAAAATCGCGAGAAACCACTGATCATCAAGAATAACAGAAGTGCATTATTAGACGTGCAGAACGTATCTTCTATCAATGGGTTCAGTGAATTACACTAAAAAAGTAAATGTGTCTATTTTAGGATAGAATAATTAGAATTTAATTATCTTGAACTGTTTTCAGCAATCCTTTCTTATTGAATCAAAAAAATGTTTTCGTTAAAAACAAAAAATTGGACATTTTTCCTACGGAAAAAAATCACCTCTTAGAGTTTGAATACTGAGACCTGAATCACCCTGTAATTATATATATATATATATATATATATATATATATATATATATATATATATATATATATACAAATCACGTGTCGGTCTGTTTGTGGGTTTGTTTCTTACGTTCGGGGTAACTCAAAAACGTTTACCGGATGTCTGTCTGTATGTTTGTTCCTTATACAAATCCACATCGTTCGAGCGATTTTCATCCAACTTCGCACACTGGTAGGTCTTGGTACGGGGAGTGTCGTAGGCTAACTCAAAACCGTCTACCAACTGTCTGTCTGTATATTTGTTCCTTAGATAAATCCACACTGTTCGACCGAGTTTGACCAAACTTGGCACACAGGTAGATCTTGATAAGGGGAGTGTCGTAGGCTAAGTCAAAAACGTCCACCAGCTGTCTGTCTTTGTATTTGATCCTTATAAAAATCCACACTATTCGACCGAGTATGACCAAACCTGGCACGCAGGTAGATCTTGATACGGGGAGTGTCGTAGGTTAAGGCTGCACCTACATTGAACCGGTATTTCTACCGATCCGATTTCGTTTGATCCTCAGCATTGGAAGGTTATAAATATTGGGAGGTTATAGACGTTGGATGGTTATAAACATCTTTCCACGAAATTTAATAAACAAGGGAATCAAAAAACAAAAATGGGAATTGACAAAGTTGTTCTAAATGTTTTATCCTGGTGTTAAAAAAAAATAAAATAAAAAAAAAATAAAAAAAATAAATAATAAAAAAAAAAAAAAATTCGTTGAAATCGTTTAAGATTTAGAACCTGGTAGACCTTTTTGCAACACAATATGTGGGTTGGCGCCATTTTGCTTCGTCGGCCCGAAATCGGTCTAGAAACAA
Organism: Gonocerus acuteangulatus; assembly: GCA_946811695.1. Classification (NCBI taxonomy): domain Eukaryota; kingdom Metazoa; phylum Arthropoda; class Insecta; order Hemiptera; family Coreidae; genus Gonocerus; species Gonocerus acuteangulatus. The sequence goes on along the minus strand of OX328123.1, from coordinate 96,684,537 downwards.
TGTTTGAATCTAGAAACAATGTTTAAATGGGCAAGAGTCGGTTTCCATCTAGAAACAAAGTTTGAATGGCCAAGAATCGGTACCCATCGGATTGGATCGAATCAGGTCGGGTCGAGACCAATGTAGGCGCCTCCATCGAGATGCGTGTGTTTGTTTTTTTTTCGACAATCGGTGGCTATTGGATCAGATCGGAGCGGGTCTAGTGTAGGCGCCCCCTAACTCAAAAACGTCTACCAGCTGTCTGACTGTATGTTTGTTACTTATATAAATCGATACCGTTCGACCGATTTTCATCAAACTTGGCTTGGCACACAGGTAGGTAGGCTTGATCCGGGGAGTGTCGTAGGCAAACTCAAAAACCTCTATCAGCTGTTTGTCATTCCGTTTGTTCTTTATACAAATCCACACAGTTCGACTGATTTTGATCAATGTTGGCACGCATGTAGTTCTTGATCCGGGGAGTGTCTCACTCACAGTTTGGAGGTCATGGGTTCGAAACTGTGAACCCGAAAAGTTACCGATTTGTGTTATTATATTTTAACATTACTTATTTGGTTTTTCTAGATGCAGAAAGTAGGTGTAGCATGGCACGCCGGGTAACGGCTAGTATATATATATATATATATATATATATATATATATATATATATATATATATATATAAAAGTCACTTGTCTGTCTGTCTGTTTGTTCCTTATTCAAATCCACACCGTTTGACCGATTTTGACCAAACTTGGAACACATGTAGGTCTTGATCCTGGAAGCGTCGTAGACTAGGTCAAAAACGTCTACCAGCTGTCTGTCTATATATCTGTTCCTTAGCCAAATCCACACCGTTCATCCGATTTTGACCAAACTTGGCACACATGTAGGTCTTGATCGGGGAGAGTCATAGGCTACGTTAAAATTGTCTAGGACTCACAGTTTGTAGGTCACGGGCTCGAAACTATAAACCCAAATAGGTTTCTAGTAATAATATAGACAGAAAATAGTGTGCTCAATACGATGCCTCAGCCGCCTGGTTTTACATTTTTCAGGTACTCGATAAATTACTTAAGGGCTGGATATGACCCCGAATCGAACCCTCGAACGAAAACACTAAAAGATAAAACGTTTAGTTCGCGCCCAAGTTTTGAACTCCAGAACATTAGTCGAGCGCTCTACCACTGAGCAAATCTTGTCCCCACTTATCAAAAAGCTATACATGTTTTAACGATTCTGGTGACTGCAATTAGCAGGAGATCCACAATGCCTAAATGTCAGACGATCGTTTTATATACCGCCTTTGGACTATGGATGTGTGGCGAACGCGTTTGTCAAAATCATTATCCTTAATGTACTAAATCCAATATTGGATGGAATTAGAATAGCACTAAATGCTTTTAGTTCAAACACAGTAATCAGTATGTACGCATACTCAGCAGAGCCTTCGCTGTACAATAGCCCGGTGAGCTCTGTTACTATGCAATTAATTTAAATTTTCTATGTTTATTTTTTTAAGTTTAACTTTTCCGCCGCTTTTCTTTAAAAAATGTTTATTTCATTATCAAATCGTACCTCTATTTATGTCTTATTTTCAAAATATATTTAATATCTATTTCTTAGTAACATAAAATTGTTTTTATAATAATGAATCAAGGACCTACTTTTTTACTCATCCTCAATTAATTCTATATAACGTTCATCGATATCCCCGCGATGGCGCTGTATACCGGAGATTTGAAAATAAAATTAGAATTTTCTACATTTTATGCGAACACTTATGCTTAAGTTATAAGTATTTTAAACTAATTTGGAATGTTATACCGTCCGCTGATTTATTATCTTAACGCGACGACGTAAAATCGAAACACCGAAACCCCGTTTTCGAAGACAAAGATGTTTAAATTACTCTTTATTTTATTTAAATATTTATTTTTATTTATTGATGGTGATGCTCCGCATCTAAAGCGAAGAGCATTTAATTTCCTCTATTAAGCTGATGCAGGTGTTGAACTTAACTATGCCCCTCCAAAACAGTAGTTGCTACAGACAATTACATAAGTAGAGTATGTATGCTTAAGGTATAGATAGTAACGGATACAAAAATTAAATAAAAATAAGTATAAAGAAAAATAATTAAATAAAATTAGAATTAGTGAGGTATATGTTAAATATGTCAATATTTTGTTAATATAATGGCTGCCTTCAGAAAGTATATCTGTCAGATCATGAGGAATGTCCAAAGTATGCCGTAACCGACAGTCTGTTATAATATGTTTTACAGTAACATCTGTGTTACAAGTCGTGCATTTGGGTTTGTCCGTTTTTGTCATCAGGTACTCGTGGGTAATGCGTGTATGGCCGATTCTTAGTCTCACAAGGACTACTTCTCAGCGTGAGCTCCTGTACGATGATGACCAGTCAGTAATAGTGGGTTAGTTTATTGTCAGTCACAGTATGCCAATCAAGTCTCCATTTGTCTAGTATGATTCTGGTAGTATGTCGAGTAACATCTTTGTGAAATAGATCAAATTGTCGGTATGTCTGTTCTTCTGTCACATTTTATTTATATTTAAATAAAAAGAGGAAAAATTACTTTAAAAAAAACTGAGATAAAATAATTAAATAATATATCCTTTTTTGTATTTGCTAGTAAAACAAGCTGCTTAAAATATCAATGAATTTTTGCTTGTTTGGATTAGAGCCTTCTGAGCAGTAGAAGAGTGAGTACTTTTTGTACAGCCTTCCTCAGGAATGAGGGAGAAGGAGAATTAGGAATTATCCGCTTCTGTGTAAGTTTGCTACTGTCAGTTACCTGTGCGTTGTGGCGCCTAATCTATCCCAATTCTTCGAGATGTTGTTGACATTCTTCACGAAATACAAAAACCCAAAAAACTGTTCATTTCTATTCTAAGCTTTCCAAATGTCACTAACCGTAGTAAATAAGTACGGAACCACGCTAAGATGACGCAGTTCCTGCGAGTCGGACTTTTTGTTATTTAAATTTATATTCAATTTCCCAAATTATATTTACTTTCTGTATTTTATAATCATTAATTTTAATTTATTCATTAATATTACCATTTTGTTTAAAGCTGACATCTCCATATAGAGCATCTAATTTCCTAATCGCCTCCGTTGCGGTCTAGCAATTAATTCATGAATAAATAATTTTCTTGGAACAATTTAATATTTTGTTCATTGTCAATTTCTAAAAGAATTTTATATTATTTTAAATTGGTAATCGGTTATCTTACAGGATTACAGTGGTTTTCCTCCCTCTCTCCATAGGGAGGAAAACCGCTTATAAGGTTGACCTCTTAACGCAATCCGAAAGTGCAGACTAGAAATCTTCACGTTTCAGATACCATAGATCACGAAAATAACGTTGGTTATTTGTTTACACACACACACACACACACACATAGGATATATATATATATATATATATATATATATATATATATATATATATATATATATATATAAAACCTCATTTTTTCGTGGTTACTTTGAATCCTGGGATTCATTGAAATATTTTATACATCTTTGAAATTCATCTAAACTAAGATTTTTAAATTTTGGTTACATTTGTAGTCAAGAAAGTATTCGAAAAAAACAATTTTATTAGCGGACATGAAACGTTTTCGGATCTTCGTATATTTTTGTAAATATCTTGAAAACGGTTAGGAAATCGTGGTAAGAGGAAGGTGACCTTTCGAATGCTTACTAAATTTTCTAAAAAAAAGGTTCCTAACTAATATTCAATGGGACAAGGTCCATCGGAGGAACAAGTGCTTTAAACGTTAAAGTGTTTGTTTTGTTCTTCTAAACGGGGTTTTGTGTTTGTATAAGTCACTTTTTAATTGGTTGTGTTCAATTGCATTTATCAGTAAAATTAGAATTTTAGTAAAAGAAGGCAAGAAAATGAGAAACTTATTAGCAATATTGGTTTCCGAAAGCGAACGTTGACATGGCGGCGACGCTGAGAATACTGTCAGTTTCCAGTTGTGACCCCTTTAATTATTAACTTATATATTTAACGGAAGATCCAGCAGTACCAATAACTCTTTCTATTCCTTCCCTAATGACACTAGGGATAAGAACGGAACCACACTAAGATGGCGCAGTTTCTGCGGGTCGGACTTTTTTGACTTATCGATTGTATCCTGCCCGTTGGTGCCCTAAGAAGAAATCTTACTCGTGATGTAGCCATTTTAGTTGAATTATCTCTGTAGTATAATGAGTATTTCAACTCCTGAAGGTGAACCTAAGGGGTGTGAAACATTTAGAGCTGTTATTACTAAATCAATTGACATAAGAATTTTATTTCTATTGAACTTCCGTGTGGCACATATATACCTAAATATATATACTTATATATATATATATGTGTATACACACACACACATATATATATTGCTGAAATTAAACCCAATTTTACCCGTATACGTTTACACCCTATCCGGCCCCTAGTCGAAGGACATTCATCTACATCCACCGAAGTTTCAGACGAATATAAGTAGGAACTCCTCCGACGGAGCATCGTTCTGTGATGCCGAAGAGCCAGTAGATAAGAAGAGTTTTAAGCTATTATCGAGGTCCAAGCCTGCTGCTTTAAGAATAGTCTTCCTGTTTATATGTTAATTCTACAGGGCTTCCTGATCAAGATAATCCCTGGTATTTAACAAGGCGGCCCATTGGGGCCATAGGCCTTGCTCGTTAATTGTATTGTCTTTCTGATCTCCTCTGCAACTCGTAGGCCTGGCATTTTATAAAAAAAACAAAAAAACAAATCTTCTAATAATAACTTGAGAGTGATATTGATATTTTCTCTCTTTAGGATATCGCTACTGTACGCCTTCTTCGCATCCAATCCTGCCGGCTAGTAACGGTGTGATTGTATGGCTTACCTACAGGTCATCCTAGAATCCTTCCTAACAAGGAAGGTATTCTGCTTACTACAACAACGTATTAAGTATTACAGTAAATAGGATAAGTGTACAATCCAGCTCCCACTCTCGTGGAAATACTGCTCTATATAGATGGTTATATATAAATATAAATTGCTTAAAATAAAGATAGGGAAAGAATGCAGAAGCTGCAACCTAAAAAGAGAGAAAACTTTAGTTCAAATTTCTTGCCCTATGAATAGGATCCCTCGATATCGCTTCGTCGAGAACTATCTTCAACTCGGGAGGGACGAAGAAAGTTTAGGCCACATCTTCGCCGACATTATCAACTCTATATGCAGCAGTTTCTTCTACTTCGTCATTGAAGCCTACTTCCCATTTTATCAATACTTTAGACTATTTATTAAAGATAGAATCGTTAATTGTTTTAAAGCAACAGAAACATAGCAAAAATATAAGGGTTGTGAAACTTTTTTCTTTTTTTTTTTGTTTGTTTATTTCTTATAAATAGGGGAATAATCAAAAGAATTTTAAGTATATACACTTTAATTTATATATTCAAGATCAAGCCCTACTAAGAACGGCTGACATTTATTATTGACACAAGAGGTATGAAAGGGACCGCGCTGAGATGACGCAGTTCCTCTTCGTCGGAATGTTTTTTATTTGAGGGTTGTTTTCCTGTCTCTTTCGCTGGGAAATCCCACATATGATGCTGACTCGATGACACGCTCCGAAATACATCCTATTGTTCTTTATGTTTGTTTATCTTGAATCATTTACCAAGAAGTTTGTGTTGGTAGGGTTTTTCCTTTTTTTGTGCGTATTCTTCTTTCCTCAAAACTGTTTGGGAAACCCAAAAAAATGCAAACCCCCTATTCTAATGCATCTTACATTTCCTACTAATATGCTTTTTGATAGAGCGACCTGTTTCGGGAAAATCGGTGCTTAAACGGAGCAATTGTTTTTAGGATGCCGCCAGTTTCCTAGCGCCTCAGATCTGGCTTCGCTTTGTGCTTTCAATTTACATTTTTACATGTGATTAAACTTTTCCCGAAAGATTATGGCAAAACATTAACTGTTTCTAATCTAAGGTAAGGTCTAATCTAAGGTTATTATATGACACTTCGGATAAGAATGGAAACCACGCTAGGATGAAACCCGCTTATGAGGTGGACCTCATGACGCAAACCGGAAGTGCTGACAAGAAAATTTCGCGTTTCAGAAAGCGTATATCACAAAAATGGTTTAAATTTGTTTGTGTGTGTGCGCGTGTGCGTGCGTTCGTGCGCGTGCGTTCGTGCGCGTGCGTTCGTGCGCGTGCGTTCGTGCGCGTGCGTTCGTGCGCGTGCGTTCTTGCGCGTGTGTGTGTATATATACAAATTTGTCCGATCTTCGTATATTTTCTAAAATACCTCGAAAACGGGTAGAAAATCGTGTTAAGTGGAAGGTAACCATTCCAAAGCTTACTCAATTATCTTTAGCTTCAGAGAGTATACGAACTGATTATAAGAGATTTTTTTTTTCTGAGCCATTAGTGCAGCCGGGAATTTTTTCAACGGGCCCTGTAATGAGAAAAATCCTTGCTGCCGGTGGGACTTGAATCCCATATCTCGCATGAAAATTTAAGGCGTTAGCCACTAGACCACGGTGAGGTCCTAAGAGAATATAATGTAGCAAAATACATTAGAGGAACATGTCATGATGATACTCTTATTTCACCTGGCTTGAAAGTATTACAGTGTCAAAAGACCATAAAACTTCCACCTATTTCAGACCAGAAGATAAGAAAGTACCAAATTATGCGGGCTAAATAACAAGACCTGGAATGGCCAGCTAGGCCAATAAAAAGTGAGTCATCCATACTGTATAATTTCTTCTCACAAGCTATTTGGAAATAAATCCATACTACATTTCTTGACAAAAAAGGGTCAATCGTTCAACCTAGGGAGGTTGAACTTCATTTGAAGGGATTTAGAGCTTACTAATTGTAGAGGTTTTCCTACAAGTAGTGAATCTGTTGTCCTTTGTGGCAGAGGAAACAATTCGCGATAAACCTCTGCTAAATCGAGATACACAACTGTGCGTTATTGGCTCTCCAGATAGTATCTTCTATCGACGGTTTTAAGGATGTAAATCACTGTTTTCTCAAAGGAAATTTTGTCTCTTTTACGACAGCTTAATTAGAATTTAATTATCATAAACGGGTTTTAAGCAATTCTTTCTTATTCAATAAAAATTAAATTATTTCTAGACCCGCCTCCAACAGATCAGCTACTTAGACCTGAATCACCCTTTATACTTTCCAGTTTTCTTCATAAAATGACGTCATAAACGTCGGAAGATCCCTCCTTTCTTCCAAAGAAAACGCGCTAAAACAACGTCCAATAATTATCGAAATGATTGCCTTGCTGAGGAATGTGTACAACTTACAAATATTTGTGGGATGTGCTGTTTTCATTTCTTATTTTAATATTGATCTATGAATGGCATGAACCCAACCATAAGCAACAACAGAACATACCTTTTAATCCCCATCGAGTGATGAGACTCATTAGGGTACAACTCTTGAAGTTATTACATTCCCGAGCTTCTTCTTCAGTATAATCTTATTATTATAGCTTTAAGAGGATTTATTACACAACATCGAATGGGCATATTATATCAACTAGAAATTACTTAAGTACTCTTGAAATATACAGAAATTCATTCAAGACTGAACAGATATAAACGAGTGTTTAATATTTTTTTCTTTTCTTGAAATCTTCCTTTTTTTTAGAACAATTAGCTTTGATCAGGTTTGGATTTAAACCCATTCCTCTCGTTTCCGCTCTAGTAATTTACTACTTATGCTACTGTGCTTCTTGTGACATCGTGGGAAGTTTATTCATACAATATCAGCTTAACTTCAGATGGACGGTACACAGTGGTGTCGAACGATTTTGGGGGAAAACTGTTTGAATCTTTCAGATTTCGGTGTCATTTTTGAAGTATTTTTTTGTATTGAGTCGAATGGGACCACTACAAATTCGATAAAATAATTATTTTGGAAAATAGACGGGCTTTAAATTAAGAAAAAGCTGAATACCAGCAAGAATTCAATTTAAAATAGTCAAAGGTTACTTAATGGGTGGATTCATGTAAACTGAGGTCTATAAAATTTGGTTCCATTTGGAGATGAAGTTTTAGAAAAAAATGTATTAACAGACATGAGCATTTTTGGAATTTTCTTTTATACATTTCGATAACGGTAGAGAAATCTTGGTAAGTGGACAGCAACCATTCGAAAGATGGTCTATGAAAACGGTTCTCAAGACATTTTTAATTGGGGGGTCTCCGGCGAACAAATAAGTTCTTAAAACCTGCGTTGGATTCTTTGCTTTAAACGATTCTTTACGTTTGTTTTCCTCCTTGTTTTATTTCCTTTTGTTTTTAGAATTGATTTTAGGAGTTAAATGAATTTGCTAGTAAAACAAGATGCTTTAAATAAGAACGAGATGCTTGAACAAGATGCTTTTGGTTGTTTGTAATAGAGCTTTCCGAGCAGAAGTCGATGTGGGCTAGTGTGTAATTTCTGCTGCTTTACTTTTTTAGTATTTTATGGCATCTAAATCAGTCTTCTCTTCAAGGGTTCATGAGATTAGGTATTTAACGTTCTTACAAAATATTACGTACACTTTTTATAAGCTTTCCAAATAAAATCAGGGATAAAAAGTTATGGAAACGCACTAAGATGACGTAAATCCCGAGAGTCTGACTTTTTGATATGGGTATGTATTTTTTTTTGCCAAAAAGATCTTTTTCCCCTCAATAACAGGGCCCTAACATGGCATTATATTTCTCTCATGATATTAGTTATTTATGATGCATGTTACATTATTGAATAAAACTTTGCTTATGCATAGGGACATTAATCGAAAATAATGTAATTTAATCCTCATTAATACTGAATTGTGTCAATTAGTTAGCTTTCGTTATAATTATAAATTGAAATTTATTGTTGGCATGAAACCTAATGCTTCGTTCTACCCTCAATTGTAATTTACTTGATTAACGGCGTTTCATGTGAAGGTAAAAGGTTTTTTTTTGCTTAAATACCTTTCAGTTGTTTAATAAATTGGAAATATTACAATATTTCCAGCAGATTTGGTAGATACGAGTTTGGCATCGTTTTATTATTCCGTCTGTTTTATCTCCTTGCACGAGGGTATAAATATAATAAAAGCACTGGAGCTAAATATCATATTTCCAGGAATCATTATTGATTGTTTTTTGTTGGTCCTCCTTTAATGCATTTCCAAATTAAAACCCATTTTTTTGACTTTATTGCAAGAAAGTATGAAAAAAAAATAACTGGGAAAAAAATGAACATTTCAGAACATTAAACTTTAAAGTTGTTTCCTCAAAACTAGATTTTTCAAATCGCGCGATACTCTGGCGTCTTAAAGTTTTGCCCGATTAACTTCAAATTTTAACAGATTTTAATTTTAATGATATTTGCTATTAAATTACGTAGAATGTTTTCAATTCATTGAATTATAAAGATTTTATGATCGATTTTCGACGGTTATTGTAATGGGAAATGAATAATTGCTAAGTATTTCCGAAAAAAATAACATTTCTTAAATATTCCACGTACCTTACCAAATTTAACCTTCTTCTTTCTAAATAATTTTAATAATTTGAGTTCTTTCTACTTTAAAAATTGCCGCCTACAGGTTATTGCCCGTAAAAAAAAGAGGATTTCCGTTCGTCAGACACAGCACCGCCATTTTTTTTTCTAAGAATTGAAACTTACAATTTTTTTGTTTCTTTCTTGTTACGTTAATTGCAAAATTCAGTACATGGTAAACCAGAAATAAAAAATCAGTACCTTTCTGATGCACTTTCCGATCATCTCCTTCAAATTTCTAGGTGGAGACACTAATTGTAAAATGGGAGCATTAATTGAAGGCTCAGCAGAAATCCTTGAAAACAATGAGCTATACTCCAGTAGAATCAAAAGACAAGAGAATAAATAAAAAGAATAAAAAGCCCGTCACGCAGGAGCTGCATAACTAAGCACTTTCCTCAGAATTTTTATAGTAAAGACTACATTACTGAATAATTTGATGTAAATAACCTATATAAATAAAATAAAAACGTGAATAGTTCTGCTCATTTACATTTCTTATGAGAACTGTTCAATTATTAATTTTGTATATAATTTGCTTCCAGATTTATGTTATTACATGATACTGTACTACTTAATAAATACACAAAACCTTCATTTTCCGTCTTTTGATCAGACGCAGGGACTGGACACACTCCCACAAGGGAGTGCACCTTTGGGAACCTACGTCTGGCCGGCTAATTCTAATGAAACAGAGTTTAAAGTAAACCCTCCTTTTCAATTGACCGATTTAATTCTTTTTTACAACACTTCTTTCTCATGAGATACCCACGACGTATACCGCGTTTCGTTACAATACAGCAAAAATTACGACCGCTATGAGTACATTAGTACTTTACGTCCGGAGTAAACCCCTCCTCCAAATAACCCGATTTAGTTTTTTTTTACAACCCATTTTTCTCTGTTGATTACCACCACGAATACCGAGTTTCCTTGAAATGTAACAAAAATTACGGCTGGTAGTGGCAAATTGGTAATGTGGGTCGGGAGTAAACCCCCCTCCTAATAAACCGATTTAGTTTATTTTTACAACGTATGTCTCTCTTTAGATCAACATAACGTATGCCGAGTTTCGTTAAAATATAACAAAACCTACGGCTGGCACGGTCAAATTAGTGTTTAGGGTCCGGGGTAAACCCCCCCTCTCGGTGGACTGATTTTAGTGGTTAACGAACTCGTTCAATCATTTGCTAATTGAACGCTATATACCACGTTTCGTGAAGAAAAAAACAAAAACTCTGGCCGCTATCGTGTTAAGAGACATATATATATATATATATATATGTATATATATATATATATATATATATATATATATATATATATATATATATATATATATTGATAAATATAAATTTTAACGGGGATCATTTTCGGTGTCTATTAGGTAGGATCGATGGAGATTTGATGAAATTTTTCAAAAATTCCGTCATGAGTGCAACCTCAATAGCTACTTTCCTTCAGAGGAAAGATAGTTCTCAATCTTGAAACTTCTGCAGCAAGTAGTCATATAATACATCTATGCAAGAAAAAAAAGTCCTTCACGCAGGAGCTGCATAACTATGCACTTTCCTCAGAATTGGGTAGTGTCGATTGCATTCCTGAATAATTTGCTTAAAACCTTTTACCTATATTGATAAATAAAATAAAAACCTAAATAACACCTGTTTCAATTCAATTCAAACATAGTACAAAGTAAATCTCCCCCCCTTCCAATAGACCGATTTAGTTCATTTTTACAACACTTCTTCCTTATTAGATACCCAGGACGTATACCGCGTTTCGTTACAATACAGCAGAAATTACGACCGGTATGAGCAAATTAGTAATTTGGGTCCGGAGTAAACCCCCCTCCTAATGAACCGATTTAGTTTATTTTTACAATACATTTTTCTCTTTACTTGACCAGAACGAATACAGAGTTTCGTTGAAATATAACAATAATTACGAATGGTATTGGCAAATAACTACTTTGGCTCCAGAGTAAACCCCCTCTTCGGATGGACTGATTGTTGGTTAACGAACTCGTTCAATCGTTTGATTGGGGAATACTACATACCAAGTTTCGTGGGGAAGAAACAAAAACACTGGCCGGTATCGTGTTAACGGACACATATATATAAATTTTAACTGGGGTCATTTTCGATGTCTACTAGGTGGATCGATAAAGATTCGAAGAAATTATTCAAAAATTCCGTCATGAGAGCAACCTCAATAGCTACATTCCTTCGGAGGAAAGTGCTAAAAATTGAAGGTGAGTCTTTATTCCTTCTAATAATTTTGAAGTTCTAAAACTCCCGTTTTACGTTAAATTTTAATCAATTTTCGTGATTTGTTTTCTTCAATTTCCACACTATTTACAAAACACAATGCAGGAACAAAAATCACAAGCATATCGTTCTGATAATTTTAGTGTTTGTTATGTTTTGATATCTATGAAATTAAGAGAGTTAGATACATTTACGTAAAACTTGTATTCGGACAAAAAGTAGTTGGCCTGTGAACTTGGCCTCTTTTTTCCAAAATTAGTTTTTGGGGGGATATCAATAATTTTTGTAAGTGAATTTTCTGTCACGCTGTTGACGTTTGGCTTGAGGAAGATGACGCTTAGTAGTCCGTAGCTGTTTGTCGGGAATTTTTGCGTGTAAACGAAAAGGACTGGGGTTAGGCTCCAAGTCAACTTTTCAGAATTTTCGGATTTTTTCTTTAGTTTTAGTTTCTCCTCATTTGGTACCCCACAGGTATAAAACAGGTAGCCCCCCCCCCTCCCGGGAGTGAAATCAAACAAACCTTTTCAGGATTGTTTTGATTTCTGCCTATAATAACACCCTAATAGCTAGATTTCAAGAATCTAGCTTGATGAGTGAGTGAGTGTGTTAGTGAATTAGTGGTATAAATTCTGATTTTCCATTTCCTATAACTCAGAAACGCTTCAACGTAGAATTATGAACCTAATTTTACTCACGTTTATTAGCATACTACCTGCATGAAATTTCAGAAGTTTATGTTCAACAGGTTTAATGTTATGAGAGGGCAAAAATCGTTCGTGTAATATACACACAGTGTGCGTAAGCCGGAACTTGGCATGGTGCAATACGTTGGCCTAGATAGTAGGTTCAACGGGTTTTAGAACTATTCAACCCTATTCCAGTTAGGGGAAGGTGGTATCCTGTAGATAAGGCGTTCTAAAAATGTTACTTAAGTTACGATTCAATTCTGACAAATCCCCTGCATATGTCGCACGTCATGTGCCCGAGACTTCACAGAGGTATTTGATGCAAGAATGAAATATAACATATGTTAATCATATATGAAGATTAGACACTTATTAGGTTAGGTTCTGTGGGCACTAATCAGGGTTATATGTGTAAAGGGTATTTTGGGCATGCGCGTGTCCTGGCACAAGTTGTGGGCTGTTTCCATTACCTTAGGGGGAACTTACGCTGGACCCGTTCCGATCCGATCTAATAGCTACCGACTGTCGGAAGAAAAACAAACGCATGCATCTCAATGAAGGTGCCTACATTGGTCTCGACCCGACCCGATTCGATCCAATCCGATGGCCATGGATTCTTGGCCATTCAAACATGTTGTTTGACGGAGCAAAATGGCGCCAACCCTTGTGGGTGTTTCAAAAAGGTCTACAGGTTCTAAATCTTAACCGATTTCAATGCATTTTCTTTTAAATCAAAGGAAAAAACATTTAGAACAACTTTGTCCATTCACATTTTTGTTTTTTGTTTCCCTTGTTTATTTAATTGCGTGGAAAGATGTTCATAACAATCCAACGTCTATAACCTCCCAGTGTTTATAACCTTCCAATCCTTATAACCTTAGGTACAAGTCGCGTGCACATGTTTTGTCGTACAATCGTCTGGCGAATTTTTGTCGCAGGCACACTACACGTTCCGCGACTTGTTGCGAATGGTTTCCATTCTGCGTATATATATATATATATATATATATATATATATATATATATATATATATATATATATAGAGAGAGAGAGAGAGAGAGAGAGAGAGAGAGAGAGAAAGAGATGCTTAGCGATTCAGTGATACTTTCCTATTTTTGTTAGAGGGTGGGCTAGTAACATACCTTTTTTCTCCGTAATTTTTCTCATGAACACCACGTTAAGAGTCCAACCTCCCCTCGGCCATTCCCTACTCTACATCATCAGTCTTGATAAAGGCTCCTTCTACAGCCACGAACGAATGCTCACTCTCATTGATGCTCGTTCTTAGTGGGTCGCTCCTTTATTTCTTCATTAACTACTCGTAGAGCAGAATTCATAGAATAACGATTATGAAAGACCAAACATTTTTATCAAGGTATATGTGAAGAAATCGATAAATAAAAAAAAATATATATATATATATATATATATATATATATATATATATATATATATATTTAAGGATGTCTTAATGTAGACGGAACAGTGTTGGGCATTATTCGAATAAATTATTATTCGAATCATCATTTAAATAAATTATTAATGAATTATGAATGATGAATAATTCACTAAAGTATATTATTCAAACAGTACATCATGAATTATTCATCATTCGTTATTCTTTATGTCCAGTTGCTTTACTGAATAAATCCACCTCAAAGATATATATATATATATACATATTTCCGGCTATCGACATCATAATATGTCTTTCATTATTCAATAAAATATGATTATTCGAATCATCATTTAAATAATTTATTAATGAATTATGAATGATGAATAATTCACTAAATTATATTATTCAAACAGTACATCATGAATTATTCATCATTCGTTATTCTTTATGTCCAGTTGCTTTACTGAATAAATCCACCTCAAAGATATATATATATATATATATATATATATATATATATATATATATATATATATACATATTTCCGGCTATCGACATCATAATATGTCTTTCATTATTCAATAAAATATGATTATTCGAATAATCTGTAAATAAAATATAAATTTCATTCACAGAATAATAAACAAAAGTAATTATTCTTCATTCGTGAATAAAATAATACATTAATTCATTATTCTTTATTCATTATTCTGAATAAATTTTGCCCAACACTGAGACGGAATCGCGATAATGTTTGTATGGAAAAAATTCCGACTCACAGGAATTGCGTCATCTTAGCGCGGTTATGTTGTTATCCCTACTTGAAGATAGAAATAAAAACAGTTATTATTTTCGTTCTACATTTCCTGAAATGCTTTTATGACCCCAGATGCATGCCAAATGGCCTTACTCTTATCTGGAAATACACCCTACGGCAGGGTCTGCCAGCCCTCAGCAGCTAATACAATACATACTAGAAATACGAATTTCACAGTTCAATGCAATGAAAAATATTCAAATGTTTCTCATTTTCTTGTACTACTTACTTCATTCTAATAATAAATGCAATTAAAAAAAAAAACAATTTAAGAGTGAGTTAAACAACTACAAAACCCGTCCAAAGGAACAAAACAATACTATTCATAACAATAAAATATATAGAAAAATATTATCTACTATATATTTGTCAAATACCACTCACTCACTCACTCATCTATCAACGCCCAGACCAAACCGCTCGACAGAAAATTTTGAAATTTTGCATGGACACTCCCTATGTAACGTAGGCACTCGCTAAGAAAGGATTTTTCGATATTCGTATTTTTAAGCATTTTTAGGGGGGTTTAAAGTTTGAGTTGGTTAGAGAAGACAAGCCTAGGCAGCATGCGTTGCTAGGACGATAAAGAACAGCTGTTACCTTACATTATCTATCTCATAGTTTTATTTCTATTTGAGGTTAATTTCAACTATGACGGCAGACCTTGAATTACTAGAAATTAACTGTCCCTCATAGAGTTTTAATTGCGTTTCTTTTCTCCCTGTTCCCGTCAGATAGGCTTGCCATATTTTTGGAGAGTTAACCCGCGACACATTAATATGGGATGGGCATACCAGGGGGGGGGGGGATAAAAAGAGTACAAATTATAAGCAAAATGGTTGGTGAGTTTTAAGCCTAGCAACTAACGGGAAGGGGGAATCCTAAACTGTTAGTCTACCAAAACCTTAAAAATAAGAACGGAACTTTTTTTGCTACTTGATTTTCTTAAAACAATCTCTCAGCCAAATAGTAGTGTCTGGCAGCTGGCAGCGCTGTGCAGGTAGTTCCAGCATTTTACACTTAGATTACTTCTGATTTTTTTGACACTGTGAGGAGTAGTAAAAATGTTAATTGTAGAAAAGTAACCGATTTAAAAAAGATTCTTATAAACATGAATTCATTACTTTTTACATCTTACAGCCTTTTCCGGGACATTGATAAAACTGGGCGGGACACCGAAACAATTGCAAAATACCGGGACAGTCCCGGTCAAACCGTGATGTATGGCATATCCTTAGGTTTTCCAGGTGAGGTAATAATCTCCGGAACCCTTGCACAGCCTCCTCGCCTATAACCTTGGTAATACTCGTAAATATATTGGGTGTTACCATATGACTTCTTGGAAACATAAACTTTTAAATTTTAACGCCCATTGAATAAAATATAGTATGACGGGAACCGTGCTGTAATAAACTGCACAGAATTGTATAGTAACGTAATTTTAATGAAACATTATTTAACGCAATAAAATAACTACTTATCTGCCGTGACGAAGCACGGGTATTCAGCTAGTATTATAATATATTGTATACACACACACCCAAACACACAGCTTTAAAGGTTGCTCTTGTTGTGGCAAAAATTGTGCAAGTACTTGAGTTAGAATTAAAAAAATCACATTTAAGAATTTTCTTAGATTTTTATTTTACCTTCATTTGCACAACACAATAAGGGATGCTAAGGCCTCTTCATCATGTATTTGTCAAATACCACTCACTCACTGACTGACTGGCTGACTGACCTATCATCGCCCAGCCCAAACCACTGGACAGAAAAATTGGAAATTTTGCATGGACAATCCCTATAGAACGTAAACACTCGCTAAGAAAGGATTTTTTAATATTCGAATTTTTAGGTATTTTTGAAGGGATTACTTGTTTAGTCGGTTAGAGCATGCACGCCTAGGCAACATGCGTTGCTAGGACGATAGCAGAACAGCTGTTACCGTACTGTATCTATTTCATAGTATTATTTTCAATTGAGGTTAATTTCAACTATGATGGCAGACCTTGAATTACTAGAAATAAACTGTGATTTTGTCTCTCATAGAGTTAACGCCCTGGTGATGGCCCATCCGAGGTACCAATATTCCCAACCACTTGACACAAAAATTTGAAATTTTGCAAGGACAATCCGTTTAGAATTTAAACATTCGCTAAGAAAGGTTTTTTTGGTATTCAAATTTTTAAGTACTTTTAGGGGGGTTTGAATTATTAAGAAGTTCGTTGTCGGCTCAAAAATGGTCCAATTTTGATGATGTTTGGTACAAAAATCTTTCTTCTCATTTGAAAGGTCAAGTTCATTAACCAGCTGAATCCGTTTACTGGAACATGGTTTTTGGAGCAAAATGTGCGTGAATAAACCAGAACGCTTACATTTTCGAGTCCATATGCTTGCATGTATTCGTTATATAGGTTCCTTAACGTAGGAAATCGAATGAAACCATTTTCAAACGATTTATGCCACCTTTTAGGAGACAAATTGCTAGAAATCTCAGTATATTTTCTTAAATATCTCGAAAACGGTTGGGAAATCGTAGTAAGTGGAAGGCGGCTATTCGAAAGGTTACTAAATTCTCTTCAAAAAAGATTCGGTTGTAATTTTCGGTGGGGCGATGTCAATCGAAGAGATAAGTGCTTAAAAATTAAAAGTTGTTAGTTTTATTCTTTTCAACGTGAATTTGTCTCTGTTTACCTAACTTTTTAAGTGGTTCTTGTATTTGTTTTTTTTTGTTTGTTTTTTTTTTACTCCCAAACGGATACAAGCACGGTTACCTCCACATAGTGTTTCCTGGTAACTCTAATGTCCGGGCAATAATAAACTATACAAAATTATGTAGTAGCATTAATTTTGATTTTACCTTATTTAACGCAATATAAAAACTACTTATCGGCCGCGGTGAAGCACGGGTTGTCAGCTAGTATTTAATAAAATACGTATATTGAACTACCTCTATCGCACTACCCTCTAGATTCCTGAATGGTCTTGTCACAGGAAGAACCCGTAAGTTTAGCAGAGGACGGGATAAAGCATTAAAAAACTCTTCATTCTTCGTAAGTCTGTTGTTGTTTGGTGTAGGGTAACATTTCTATTTAATTGTATTTTCCATTTGGAAAAAAGGCTTTCTTTGACATTATGACTTAAAAAAAACTGTTCAATGCTATAAATATTTAATACTACTAAATAAGTTATACATAAACCATGCTTTCATTCTTTCTTATTTCACATATTCTAGTAGTGTTGATTTATATGCTGTTAAACCTTTGCTTTAGCTCTCTTCCCTTAATGCTGAAAACATGTTCAGGTAATGGAGTGCGCAAGGATAATAGGAAAAGAAATAATAACTTTTCCTTTTTTAGTTCTCCCTTTTTTAGTTTTATAGTTCTCAGTTCCGTAATAGTTTGAAAATATTTTACCGTCTAGGAAGTTGGAAACTGTACATTAAAGTTGCTTGAATCCGTTGTCATCTCTGAACCATCGCCAACAATCTTAATCATCAACTAAAAACATAACAATCGCAATAATTTACTAAAATAATTCATAATTTTTTAAAATATTTTATTGAAAATATCTAAACGTTTCGCATTTTCTTGTCTTCTTCTCTTCTTCTACTATAATACTCCAGGACTTACCTGTTATTCTACAAATAAACTAGAATATATATATATATATATATATATATATATATATATATATATATATATATACACACACAAATATGGGGGCTTAGTCAGCTCAGTGGTAGAGCACTGGACTAATGAGTTGAAGGACCTGAGTTCAAATCCCGAGCAAGCACTAAAGATCTTTTCTTCCAGTGTGTTCGTTCATGGGTTGGATTTGGCCTCCCTGACCGACCCTAGGCCAACCCAGCCTTTAATTAATTTAATAATGGGTACCTTGGTGCTAATGAGCCTAGCAGTCGAAGCAGCCAAGGGGAAATCAGGCGGCCTGAGCATAGTACTGACCACACTATCTCCCTAGTGTGCCGTATGGTCATGGATACCTCTATAGTATCTGCCCTCAGGGCCCTTGTGGCGTGTAACAAGCCTCAAGGGCCCTGACTGATATATATATATATATATATATATATATATATATATATATATATATATATATAATTCTCGTGTCACAGTGTTTGTAACAAAACTCCTCCGAAATGGCTTGACCGATTTTTGGTGCAGCGTGAAGTTCTCTCAACGACCCGTGAGATGAGAAAATTCCTGCTGCCGGAGGGAGTCGAACCCACCTCCTTCCGCTTATGAAACTAAGGCGTTAGACACTAGACCACGGGGAGACCCGAGATGTAAACTATTTTTCATACCCCTCTGAAGGTCCTTCCCAAAAAAAGTTATTTTTATTTTTCGAACTATTTGTTTTATTCTTATTTTTATTTGTTTTTATGATTTAGCATAAAAAAATGCATTCAACCCTAAATTTGCACCATCCTACCACTCAGCCCCATTTTTAATAGCGATATTAGTACTTTAATAAATTTTTTAGTTGAAAACTGATCAATTATCACTCGATCAGATATCCCCGCCAGGCGTCTCCGGGTGTCACTTGTCATCCCGTAAATAGCACGGAGTAAATATGAGAACGAAGCCGGACTCCTGTATTTCTCACACAATAAGCGTTCTCCCATTCCCTAAACAGTTGTCGGCATTTTTATAGGCCGTTAATATTCACAACGCCCTATTCCTCGTTTAAACATGGACCACACGCTTCCACGCTTACAAAAAGTTAGTTACTTTTTATTTGACTAATTTTTATTTATTATGAAAATTATATATATATATATATATATATATATATATATATATATATATATATATATAAATATATATAACTTTGAACCACCGTTATGTTCGTGATCTGAAACATTAAATTTTCTAGTCTACACTTCCGGATTGCGTCATGAGGTAAACCTCGTAAGCGGGTTTCCTCCCTATGGGGGAGGGAGGAACCGCGCTAAAAAAAAAAAAAAAATAAATAAAAAAAAAATTAACTCCGTTGAAATAAATGTTTTGTACCTCTGGCTTGTAGTTATTCTCCTTTTCTAAATGTATAATTTATATCGTGTTTTGAAAAAATATATATTTTTGGTGAGGTAGCTTACGCATAATTAGCGGAGCATTTCTTACATTCTGATGAATTTTCTTAACTTATTCTTTGGTGCAAATGATGGAAGATAAAAATATAAAATTACAATGTCTATTTATACATTATAATAAATCATAAAACCAAGAGTTAGAAGAATAGAGAACATCTTCATACTATGTTCAACACTGATTCGTCTTCTAGTGAAGTTGGCTTTTTAGGACTACAGTAAACAAGAATGATTCACAGTTGGCGGACTAATTTCAAAGAACCTAAAAGAGCCCACAAATATAAAAACTGTTATAAGAACTGTAAACATCCATTACATGTGCCCATTGCACAGGCTTCCCTTTTTCTTCTTTTATCTCTTCTCTCTCTCTCTCTCTCTCTCTCTCTCTCTCTCTCTCACTACATACTTACTAAGCAGATAGAGACCCCATCTTCTTTTGGCTAGCCCCTATGTATGGCATAAACGTTTTTTCTTTCACTCGCCTGTTCGACGCATAACTGACTAATAACATTTATTCTTTCCTGGATATGAGGAGCAATTGTATAGAGTAAAATTTGACACCCATGTCAAAATTCGGCACGTTGTGAATGAAGCCAGAATTAGTTCTTTTGACAAAAGCAAAAGCTAAGAAGCCTTGTTCTATGCAAGCTTCGAATTATAAATTTATTTTTTAAGTATTTCATCCAATAGAAAAATAGGAGCATTCCTATCTCTTCTGAATTATACACATCATTTTGGTATTGGTATTTGTTCAATATCACTCAGCGAATTCATGACATTTCACCTAAGAGGTCTGATTTTCCATTAGAATGGTTGTTAACAAAAGGTTTTTGTACAATTATTAGTGAATTCTTGAAAACGGGACCTTTAAGAGCTGAGAGATGTGACGTGAGGGAAAATTCCTTGATCTGAACTACTTAAAAGGAGTTGTTGAGGTTGTCGAATCTTCAAAGGAGCCGCCTCGAGAGTGAACTATTCGGTGGCGATAAATACTTGGCGTGATTTCCTCCCCCTCATTCCTATAGAGATGGAGAATTTCCTAGATGCTAGTTAGGGGATGGGGTTGCTTGGGAGAACTAAGTTCTCGCTTCACAGTGTCCGGTCCTGAATGGGAATAGGCCCTTCCTAATTGCCAAGAGCTGGGCTCTCTGTAGTTAGAAACCAGCCTGTTTTACCAATCTATAGGGCCTTTACCACAGCCTTGTCCATTTCAACAATTCTAAATACTATAGCTTCATTCTTAGATTATATTGTCCTTTAAATATATTTTCAATTTCCTTCGTCATTTTTCATATCTGACTTTACATTTAAGGCATAAAATAAAAATACAAAACTGTCACGCAGTAGCTACACATTCCTCTGCAGGATGGTTAGTTTAAGCCAACCTTGCTGAAGCATCTGCTTAAATGAACCCATAAACCATAACTGTATAAATTCACAGTAACAAAAATAATTTTGCCTTTTATTATTTGTTAATACTGAATTTTTATTTAATTCTTTTAGAGTAATGCCCCAATTCTAATAGACCGAATTGGAGGGTATCGTAACTAGAGGCAAATTAAAAATTTGGTTTTTGAGTGAACCCAACTAGTGATGGGCGATTCTTGAATATGAATCGATCTTTTGAATCAATTCGAATCGAAATGAAAAGATCGATCCACCAAAAAGATCGGCAAGTTCAGGTCGTTTCAAAAGATCGCTCTTCGATATGGATCGATCTTTGTTATGGATCGATCTTCGATATGGATCGATCTTGATATAGAATCTTCGATATGGATCTTTCTTTCATATAGATCGATCTTCGATGTGAATCGATGTTCGATGCGGATCGATTTCACAATTTCTTACAATTATCTACGAAATTTGTATTCAATTTCGATTCGAATCGATTTTAAATCGAAAATCGCACATCAATACTACGAATTGATCTAAATAATTTGCTTTCAATACTTGATAATATGAAAAATATATCAATAACCTAAACAAAAAAATAAAATCGTAGTGCAATGGAGTGAACGAAACTTTTGGTTAGTCCATCTTTAGCCACACAATACAAACCAACTGAATGGTTTACCCACACGAGAACGTGCATTGAATAATTGTGAATAATATAATAATAATTCGTGTGAAAAAACGATGTGTCCAAATCAAAGTGACAGTCAGACATCGGTTTGCCTGGCGACTTATTGGTTGTCATTGCGAATGCCAATCTAATTGGACATTGAAAGAGTTTGAAATCAAATGGCACATATGAAGGAATAATGGCCGAAAACTGGCGAGTGCGAGAAAGCCTATTGTCTGAGAAATACAGGAGACCGGGTTCGTTCTTATCGCTACTCATTGTTGTTTACTGGGTGAGAATTGACACCGGTAGACGCCTGGTCCAAAACTATTAAAGTACCAATATCGCTATTAAAAAATGGGTATTAGTGGTAGTTAGGTGCAAATTTAGGGTTAAATGCATTTTTGTATGCCAAATCATAAAAACATAAGAATAAAACAAATTGTCAGGAAAAAAAAAAAAAAAAAAAATGAACTTAGTTTTTCTCCATCACGTATCACGTTTTTCAAAATTCAGGAAATAGTAAAATTTACATTACATTATGTTATTTTATTAAAGATAAGTATATAAATTCATAAATGTCAACTCAACAATGTTCAAAATTAACTAAAGTTTCCCCTCATCACTTACATTTGAATATTTGAGAAGATTTTTACATACTGTCTTCAAATGAACGTTTTGTAGAGTTCCTACTATGGAAAGAATTTGATACTTCTATTTTTAGCAACCAGCAATAATCAGCTGTCTTATTTATATTCCACTATCCCTGGTATTGTCTTTCTATTTCCTTTATGTCCAAGTGAAATCACCGTGCTCTTCACTGTCACAGCTGAGATTTTCTGGAAAAAACTCCAAATGGGAGTGCAGGAAATGTACTTTCACACTCACATAGCAGCCCAGCTTTTTATTATAAGCTTTTTATAATATTTTTGTGTTATCCCCGATAGCTTTTGATGACACTCTTAAAACCAATACATGCCTGTTTTTTTCAGTATCTGTCATCATTTCTTCAAATAAGGTATCAGAAGTCAACATTCTAATTTGTGCCCTACGAATACATCCTCATTAAGTTTAGCATCAAATATTCCGGGGAACCTCTTCCAGATATATTTGTAGCAGTTGCTATCCTTATTAAAATCCTTCAGATATTGCTCCATAAGCCTACTTTTATGTGGTATTGTGGTAAAAGAACATGTTGGGGCCCACAAGACACTCATGAATCACATTTTTCAGTTCCAGGCACGAGAATTTCTCTCTGCTTCAAATGTTTTCTTGACCAGTGATCGGATCGGGCTCTGCTATCCCATTCACAAATAAAACATGGTATTTTAGTGTTACCTGATTGCTGGTCGAGTAGCATGCCAATAACTTTTAAATCTCCACAAACCTGCCACTTATGTTCATATTTTACTTTTTCTAGAAGTAATTTAAGTTATGGTATGTTTCCTAAAGCTAAATTTGCAGGGGTTGAACTTAAAATAAGGCATTTATTGTTATCTGTTACACTGTAACATCGGGAACAGTATTATTTCTTCGTTTTCTGGTTTCTTTTGAGTTTCATATGTACAGAAATGCATTAGAACATTTTGGGTATAACTACTACTTGTGCAAAAATGGTAACTGGTAGAAAAAAACCGATTACAGTTTTGAAATCTGCACATAAAATTTAGTAAAGTAGACCTATTTTGGAGGGAACCTTAGATCATGCAAATCGGTGTATTCTGCCTATAATATTCACCTCTTCCGTCTTGTAACAACTATTCTATTCTGTTGGACACCTTCAATCTCTCTAGGTTAGGCCTGTACTTCTTGAACTGGACTTGGACATTAAAGGAGAGCTTATTGGATTTGACCCTTCAACCCCTCCTGGCCAAGGCGGACATCATCTAATGAACTGAGCATTGGATGTAGCCATAGGCTAAAGCTCAACTTGAATTAATTTGTTCTGTAGCTGTGTTCTCAATGGTCTCTGCTCTAATATCTCATTATAATAACTAGAAACTTATCAGTACTATTTGTTTAGTTTCATTATATTACTACCTTCGGAAAAACTATCATTTTAATGTTTTTTCTTTAAAAAAGTCTTTAACAATGTCGGCTGTACAACTTGAAAAATTGAGAAATGAAACTCATTGATTACCTACTTGCATTCCAAACAAATGAATGTTAATTTCCATGAATTAGTCGAATGATATAAATTAATGATTAATCATCAGATGTTTGGTTTTGGAGTTAAAAGTCGTATGCTTTTAGTCTCCGACTAAAAACCAAACATTATGAATTTAGGCAAGCAAAATAATAATTCAAAAGTTCAAAATATTAATATTAGAGACAGTGAAATCGTGAAGAATTGGTTTGAAGCCACAAATGAAGAAAATAAGTCACCAGAAGAAGAATTCTATGAATACCTAACCGTTACCATACTTGATGAAGGTAAAAGTTTTAATTATGTAAACCCTTTCATAATCTATAAGTGGAGTAAACAGTTTAGTAAAGATATACTACTTAACAAAAATAGAAGAAACGGAACTTTATTAATACGGTGTCCGAATAAAAAAGTTAGTGAAATTCTTATGAAATCAAATAAATTCTACAATGAATATAACATTTCCGTTACTCCACATGACAAATTAAACTGCATTAAAGGTATTTTTCGTTGCCAAGATATTGAAACTATGTCTGACAGCATTATTCTGAATGAACTTAAAGACGAATACAGTAATATTGTTAATTTACAAAGAATAACTCCGAAAAAAGGAAGAGTTTGTAGTAACATTCAATGGCGGCTCGTTGCCTAGCAAAATAAGGTTAGGTCATCTGATAACAAGACTAGACCCCTTCATACCATTACCTATGAGATGTTATCAATGTTTTAGACTCAACCACCCTGCTAAAAGATGTGCTTCTCTACAAATGTGCCCAAATTGCTCAGAAATTAAACACGAAGGCCCTTGTAGTCAAATAAAATGTGTCAATTGCAACCAAAATCATCATTCATTAGATAAAGACTGCCCTTTATATAAATTAGAACACAATATATTATCAAAAATGACTCTTGAGAAATTGTCTTATGGAGAAGCAAGAAGACGTATTTTAGCAACAAATACGTATGCCAAAAGAGTCACACAAAACCAAAAGCCAGAGGACAATCTCAGTGGATTGACTAACGTAGTGAGGGGACTAGAGAAGCAGGTTAACTCCATTGCACAGTCTGGAATAGTCACTCAAAACACTGAAAATATTCTCTCCAAGGCCTTTGAAGGAGTCATTCGTAAAATAGAAACGCTTTTCGTCCAAATGGAAGTCAGAATTCTGAAGAAGTTTCAGTCAAAATCTATTGAAGGACATTTAGACAAGGATCAATCGAAGAAAGAAGAAACAAAAATTATAATCAATAGGAAAAATGAAGAAAACACCACGGAAATTGCTGGAAGAACAGGATTGGACATGGAACTGGGACCCAACGTCATCCCTGAATCATCAGAGGACTGTAGGATACTTACAGATGAAACTCAACTACCACCAAATAAAAAAAGGTATCCACTACCAAGAGGCAGATATAAAAAAAAATAATTCTAAATAAAAAAAACTAATTGTAGATTCAAACAGAAATACCTACTTTATTATTTCAATGTTGTCAATTTTATAGTCTCCCATTTTTTAATTAACATTCTTTAACTTCACTTTGGACCTTTTTAGTTTTTATATTTTTACTTTCTTCTCTATTTTTTGAAATTTATTTTAGCTCTTAATTCCTTCTAATGTTTATTTCTCATTACTTTCAATAAATGAACTTTTTGAATACTCTTCAAAATTAGCAACAAAATCCTGTTTATTTTTTTTTTTAAGTTATTTTATTTTTATTATTTTTTTTTTACTACATGCACACCGATGCACATGTGTATGCATACTACATTTATACGTATATTTATATATACTTCTTCATTTCTTCAATCTACACTAACCAGATCTTTTATGTTGTATTTACTCCTAAATTTAAAAACAATATTATTCTCCATGCATCAGATATATTATTCGGGAATTCAGGAATCCTTTATTAAGAATTTATTATTACTAACTTATGAATATATTAAGAGCATATTATTTACTCGTTATTTTACATATTAAAAGTGAATATTATATATTTGTAACTAAAATCTGAATGGCTTACAAAAAAAAAGTTGATTTATTAAACCGACATTTGCCCTAAAAATAAAACCTATCTACATTAACAAGTCTACCTCTTAAAACTATGTTCCAAAATATTTCTCGTAAAACGTACAGTGCACTATCAGTAAATTTTATTTCAATCAATTAACAAAAACTTCTTCTATAATTCACCATATAATAGAAAATCATTACGTTTTCAGGAAAATTTTATTTTATTCTGATACTTGCCTGAAAATTATCGTAGAGTTTAGTACCATGCCTCTTTGTAGTGTATACCATTAATCTTCGGAATTTACAATATTGTATTTATATATTAGTTTTTTTTTTGATGAATTTCCATTGTCGCGTCCTCACAAATGTATAAATAAATAAATAAATTAATGATTAAAAACATAACAATTGTCTTTTTTCTTGAGGACAAGTGAATTTTCGGAGTAACAAATACTTACAATATGTAGATTTACTATATATATATATATATATATATATATATATATATATATATATATATATAAATCAGTCCAGTAACAGGCAGATACTGTAGAGGTATCTGATTCATGACCATACGGCACACTAGGGAGATAATGTGGTCAGTACTATGCTCTGGCCGCCTGATTTTCCCTTGCTGCTTCGACTGCTAGAGTCATTAGCACCAAGGTACCCATTAATAAATTAATTAAAGGCTGGGTTGGCCGAGGGACGGTCATTGTACTTAAGATCGTTCCATTCGTACTGGGAATGATGGATTTTCTTTCGGGAAAAATGTCCGTCTCGCAGGAGCTGCATAACTAAGCACTTTCCTCAGAATTGTGATAGAGTAGACTGCATTACTGAATAATTTGTTACAAATAACCTATATTAATAAAATAAAAACTTGAATAGTTCTGCTGTAAATGAACTGTTTAATTATTAATTTTGTAAATAATTTGCTTCCAGAGTTACGTGTATACATGATACTGTACTTCTTAATAAATACACAAAAACTTCATATTCCGTCTTTTGATATGGCGCAGAAACAGGACACAGTCCATGTAGTGGTAGAGAGCGCTCCTCGCGGTAGCTTTGTGAACCTACGTCTGGCGGACTAATTCTATCGAAACATAGTTTAAAGTAAACCCTCCTTTCCGATTTGCTTCATTTTTACAAGACTTCTTTCTCATGAAATACCCACGACGAATACAGCGTTTCATTACAATACAGCAGAAATTACAACCGGTATGAGTATATTAGTATTTTAGGTCCAGAGTAAGCCCCTCCTCTTCTAATAAACTGATTTATTTTATTTTTACAACCAATTTTTCTCTGTTGATTACCACGACGAATACAGAGTTTCGTTGAAATATAACAAAAATTACCTCTGGTAGTGGGAAATTGGTAATGTGGGTCCGGAGTAACCCCCCCCCCCTCCTAATGAACCGATTTAGTTTATTTTTAGAACGTATTTCTTTCTGTAAATTACCACTACGAGAAAACAAAAACTCTGGCCGCTATCGTGTTAACACACACTCACACACACACACACACACACACACACACACACACACACACACACACTCAAACATATATATATATATGTGTGTGTGTGTGTGTGTGTGTGTGTCTGTTAACACGATAGTGGCCAGAGTTTTTGTTTTCTCGTATACATAAATATCGGATATATTTATACATAAATTTTAACGATGGTCATTTTCTGTGTTTACTAGGTAGGACATTTTTCAAAAATTCCATCATGAGTCCAAGCTCAATAGCTACTTTCCTTCGAAGGAATGTGCTAAAAGGAAACGCAGGAACATTATCATGGCTAGAAAAGGTTGCTATCCTGAAAACAAAAGTTCCAAAATAATGGTCATGTTTAAGTGAACGTTGATATATAAATAAATAATTATAAACTAATTTTACTGAAAAGCAAATCTTTAAGGATGATTTACAATATTTGCATCATCAGAGCTTAGGAAACCAGCTAACATCGTACATAGTGTGGTAATCTGTCTGCTGTAAAACGTAGTACAGCTCTAATTAAATCTCCGATGACAGAACTTTCATTCCGTATGCGGCTTTGCCTTATCAATGAACCATTTCCGGCGGGAAAAGGCCTTTGAATCGTCTTAAATCCCCGACTAATAGTATGATAAATCTTTTATAACTTTTCATAGTAAAGAATGAATTTTTTTAGCATGATACTTCTTGACATAACAAATTGGAACATTATTCCTATGGAACATTATTCCTTCTTATAAGCAGAATGTTATTGAGTTGATCCCGGCCTAAGTAATTCTAGAGAGATAAGTAATTTGAGTGATATTCTATGCTAATGTTACATGGTGTTTAGCTGTAGTACGACAGTGTAGCATATTCATTACCCCGTCCTAGCATTCCGAATATTGGGCGGTGTTCACAACACAGGATTACTCCTCCCAAAGGGCTGCTTTTAGGTAGTAAATTAACAATATTTCATGACAATTTAGAAAATTTCATGAAATTTTTAAATAAATATTATGGTCTATCTAATTTTAGATAAACCAGATATAAATTTATAAACTCATATTCACGGGTGAAGATAGACACTTTTCTCCGCAGAATTTAATTAAAAAAATTCTTATCCTCTAAATTTACATACTATATAGGTAAACCTAATTTTTATAATTTTGAACCTCAAGTTTTAAATAATCTTTATATTTATTTATACCAGGACAAACGTTAATAGTTCAAGATGTATTACACCATCTCCAAATGTCTCTGAGATGAATTATTAATATTTTTTTTTGGCACTTTCCGTAGCAATTTAGCTGTTTCAGACTCCCTCTATTTTGGAGATTGGATTCTAAAACCGGAGGAAAACTTCTTATGACATCGAACTTATGTTGCAGAATAAAAAAATCAACGTTTCAGAATCCAGAGATCACGAATGTAACGGTAGTTCAGATTTTTATTCATATATATTTGTCTATTCGCTCACTTCGCCCCATAAATGGCTCGATTTGGAGAAACTTTGCTAAAAAAATTCTTTTAGGTTATAAACGCCACATATGTTTGATAAAGTTGGGAATTTCATTTCATAAATTTATCGTTGTAATAACTGTTATTAAGCCTTTATGTGATGAATTATTGTCCTTAATTTAAATGTTTCAAAATTTTATATTATTGAAATTTTTAAGTTTATGTTACTTGATTTATATATTAGTTGGTAGTTAATTTAACTACCTTAAACATTGATTCTTGTTTTTTGCACACAGCCAGGTTTTTGTTTACTAACTCCAGGCCATGACCGCAACAATCATAGTTTATTTATGAATAGTGTATATTTAAAACAATTTAATAAATTTGTGATGTTTGTCTGGCTATGCGCATATCTTCACTAAAATCACCGGTGAGGTTAAATAGAGATCTTTCCTTCACGTAGACATCTTTCAGTGAAGACATGTTTGATTGAAATTATGTGACCACAAGCTGTGTACTCTGGTGCTTCATTCCTCGACATCAGATAGGAATGAGTCAATCTTGTGTGGCCTATCCTGAGCCGATCAAGGACCACCCCTGCTCTCCTATTTTCTACTCTATTTTTCACTATTAAAGTCCTCAAGGGCACAGGGAAAGCTTTAATTACTTTTAATTTGGTTTCTCTGTCATTATACCATTTAGAGATTCAGCATCTAAAAAAAATCCTAAATATATATAATTTGTATAATCCTAAAGGTCAAGTTCCTTAACCAGCAGAATCTGTCCTCCGAGACATGATTTTGTGGGCGCCATTTACGGGAAACAGATCGTAACAATTACGTTTTTGCTTTAATATAAAAAGTCCGACTCGCAGGAACTGCGTCATCTTAGCGAGGTTCCGTACATCTGGAAGAAATGGAATAGATTAGGCATCACAAATCACAGGTAACTGACAGTAGCCAACTTACACAGAAACGGATAATTCTTAATCCTCATTCTTGAGGAAGGCTGAATAAGTCAATACAATTATGTACTGAAAACGTACTCACTCTACGACTACTGCTCAGAAGGCTCTATTCCAAACAACCGAAAATTTGTTGCCATTTTAAGTTCTTTGTTTTACTAGCAAATTCGTTTCACTGTAATAATCAACTATAAATATGTGCTTCATGGCAAATAAAAGTCCATTCTCTCGTGGGTTAAATTTTTCTATAAAGTAGAAAATAATGATAACTTCAGTTTTAGCAGTATTAGGAAGGTTTTATAGATAGGAGAATTCAAAGCAAACGCATGTATATCCCATTACGATTATCCATAGCCATCATGATTACCACAGCCACTCCAAACTTATTACCAATACCTTTCAAAGTTTTTTGGCTTATTTTACTAAAATACTAATTTTACTGACAAATGCAATTTAAAACAAGAATAACCAATTAAAAAGTGTCTTAAAAAAAGACAAAAACAGGTTCAAAAGAACAAAACAAAAAAGTTTTAAGCGCTTATATCTCGGATTGACAATACCCCATCGATTATTGCTTGAGAATAATTTTTGTAGAGAATTTAGCAAGCGTTCGAATGATCACCTTCCACTTACCACGATTTCCCAACCGTTTTTGAGATATTTACGAAAAATGTACGAAGATCCGAAAACTTTTTATTCTATTAATGAATTTTTTTTTCGCATACTTTCTTAACTGCAAATATAACCAAACTTTAAACATCGTACTTGAGATGAATTTCCAAGATGTAGAAAATATTTCAATAGAATCCCGCGATTCTAAGTACCCACAAAAAAATAATGACTTACAAAAATATTTGTCCCACTTTTCTCGAAAATGGTTAAGAAACCTATAAAACAAGTACCTGCAAGCATATGAACTCAAAAAAGTAAGCGTTCGATTTTTTTTTCACGAATTTCATCCCAAACACCATCTTCCAGTGGGTGGATTCTGCTGGTTAACGAACTTGACCTTTCAAATTAGACGACAGACTTTTGTACCAAATTTCATCAAAATCGAACCATTTTTGAGCTTGCCAGTGAGCGAGCAGACAAACATATATATATATATATATATATATATATATGAATTTGCCCGGGGTAAGTGGAATAGTACTTAATGAATCCTATAAAGTTGGATAGTCGCCATTTGCATGTGTGCGTCACATTCTACTCGTCATATATACGTCACTAGACTCCCGTTATAGTGAATTAATTTAAGTTTGAAGTCATTCACCGAATGACAGGTGTCAAAACTATGTTGAACAATGATTAAACATTTAAATTATTCCTTCGCACAGATTTATGTTTTGTGGTGAAAAGCGTCATCAAGCAAAAGTTAAAATTAAAAACGAAAATTTAAAATGTTAATGATAAAAAGAAAAATATATTGAAGATATTTTTCACGAAATCTTACACATGAATATTGTTTGAGGATCCTGCACAGAAGCTACATTAGCGTGGACTGGATTAGTGAATGTGGTACTTCACTAGTTGGAATCAATCATTGTTTACATGTAAACAAGTGGAAGGTCGTCAGTACTTGTAAATAATGATAGTTATGTTTACATAAAAGTACATTCTTAGGATAATAGTATGATCGATACTAGCTCTATAGTGTCTTGTCTGAATCTTTTATCTGAATAAGTATAGTAAATATATTTATCCCCAAACTTTCTAATAATAATGAAAAAAAAAATATATATATATATACACATATATGTGTTTATACAATATATTGAATTTTGTCGTTTGAGAATGAGATTGTTCAGTTGACATTTTACAAAAAAGAAAAAGAAAAGAAAGTGTTATCAACATTGTGTCCTAAGGGCCTTGCTTACAGAATGAATGTTTGTATAATTAGTTTACTATATAATTAATAAGTAAGGAAACACATATATATGTATGGGGGAAAGGAAAGACTTTATTTATAACTATACATGAAAGTTATAATATAAAAAAAAAAAAAATAAATAAGTAAATTAAAAGCTTATGTTGTATGTATATGCATGAATTTCAATAATTTATTTCTTAATATAGGAAGGTACTTTATATTTATTGTATTATGAAAACATAGTGTAATTGATGAAATCTACTGATGTCAGTTATTTAAAATAGGTTTAAGGGGGTTTAAAATTGAAATATCTTATATCTTATTAAGCGTTTTTTGTTTTATATTGATATATTATCGAACATCTATTAATAAAATGGAGAAAAAAATTGACGAACTGTTAAAGTGCTTTTCAGATTTAAAAGAGAATGTCGCAAATAACCAAACAATAATTATGAATTATTTAGAGGAACTGAAAGGAACAACAGAATTAGCTAGAAGTAATAAGGAAGAGATTAAAGTTTTGAAAAATGAAAATGTTCGTTTAAAAGCTAGACTTAATGACTTAGAAAATGCGATTGCAATAACACAGCAGGACAAACTAAGAAAAGCAATAAACATTGGCAATCTACCGTATCGTGAAAATGAAGATATTTCTAATATTTTGCGAAACATCTGTGATTTTCTCGAAGTTCCTTTCAAGTCGAATTTATTTGAGAATTACTACAGATACACTAAAAAAGACAAAACATACTCAAACACTATTTCAGCCTTTTTTTTGGTTCAAAAGGATAAGGATTTTTTTATGTCCAAAGTCAAAAGCAAAAATCGTGAACTCACTTGGGATTCAATAAAATACAGCCAAACGCCGTCAGATAAAACGAACGGAGTATTTATTAACGAACCAATGTCGAAATACAATTTTCAGTTATTTTCTGAGGCTAAAAGTTTACTTCAAAAAGGAATCGTTAAATACGTGTGGTTCCGGGCGGGTAAGGTATATTTTAGGGAGAAAGATAACACTAGGGCTATGGTTGTAAGATATAAGGAGGATTTAGATTGTTTAAAAGAGAAGTTGTTTGTAACAGATTCTTCCGAATTCAAGTCCACAGATAGTGAGCAATCAAATTCAGAAAATAAAAGCATGAAGTATCCAAGGATTAACAGGAGAAAAAGAAAAAAGGTCAATGACTCTTCCTGACTAGATTAAAGGAAATTCAATCGTAAACATGGAACACAAAAACACTTCAGTAAAAATGAAATTTCAAAGGCTAGATTGATTTATGTTAATAAGATAAACTATGAATATGATATAAAAACTAATGCTCTATCCGTACTTGCTTATAATATATCCGCTCTCAAAAAATAAAATTCACAATATTAATTTTCTTGACTATGTAACAAGCCAAGATATCTTCTTATAAACCCAGGTTGTGAATGATTTTGAACAATATGCCGTAAAATTTGGTAATTACGTATTAAAATGAATTCCAGCGGTGAAAGCTGCTAAATTTGGAAGAGCTAGTGGAGGATGTCTTTTGGCGTAAAAAGTAGGCTAGTTAAAAAAAAAAAAAAATTTGCCAAAGTTCAGAATCTGTCAAGACAAATCGTCATACAAGGCAATAGTATGTATGTGTGTATTTTAGTAGTTTTCGTTTTTATGTTTATATTTTGGAAATATAAATTATATGTTAATTATTAGGTACCATAATATATTGTTATTTAGCAGATATTTAATAAATAATTTTAGGTGGTATAATTATTTCAAAATATTAAAATTTGGTTGTTAGAAATTGTTTAGTTGTAAGCAAGTAGCTGTGATGTAGGTTTGTAAAATGTATGTTGTCTTTGCCTTTTTTGATTTTGGTTTTTATCACATAATAATGTTATTATTATGGTTGGTATTACCTCCCTCTGATGGCAGTTAGCCAAGAGTATTAGTCTTGAGAGTTATATGTATGTAGTATTATAGCAATTGTTTTGTCTACAATTTGTTTTGTTGTGTGTTATGTTTCTTTTGTTGCTTAATAAAGACTATTTATCTATCTATCTATCTATATATGAATTTGAACCACCTATATTTTCGTGATCTATGGGGTCTCAAACGATTTTCTAGTCGGCACTTCCGGAATGCGTCGTGAGGTCAACCTCATAAGCGGGTTCTCCCTATGGAGGAATCGCGCTAAAAACTACTTTTTATAAGTATTTTGCCTTGGAGAATGAACTGGAACAATATTCAAGGCCATATAAAAACAATGTCTAAGAAAAGTGGGAAAAACTATAATTTTCTAAAGTTTTCGTATAGTTGCTAAAACATCTCGAGACAGACCGGAAATCGTTGGAAGTTTTAATCATCTATTTGAAAGCTTAAAAAATTGCCTAAAAAAACTTTTTTTATTAAATTTTTGATAGGGACAAATAATTGATTGATCTCATAGGGAGAAATAGGTGCTTAAAATGCGAATGCTCGAGTTTCTTTCTTTTGATTTTTTTTTGTTTCTTTTTTCAGGAGTTATAAATTTGATGTTGTTCGTATAGTTTTAATTTTTCCATTAAAACACGATAAATGAATGAGAAGAATGTTTGTATTATGTATTTCAAGATCGTTTGTGCTTTTTGATTAATAGCAAGTAATTTATATTTTCATAAATTCATCTAATGTACTGTTTTGTTTATTATGATTAAGATTTATATTATGTATGTTTATTACGATCCATTGAGAATTTTTTTTTTCTTTTCTTTTATTATTATTATTTATCTATTATAATTTTTTGTAGC
This sequence comes from Gonocerus acuteangulatus, assembly GCA_946811695.1. Classification (NCBI taxonomy): domain Eukaryota; kingdom Metazoa; phylum Arthropoda; class Insecta; order Hemiptera; family Coreidae; genus Gonocerus; species Gonocerus acuteangulatus. The sequence goes on along the minus strand of OX328123.1, from coordinate 96,649,912 downwards.
CAGACCCCTGTAACTGTTTTTCAAACAAAATACAGAATTTTATCTATCTATCTATCTATCTATTTCATAGCGGAATACCGTTTCGATTGCGTAGATATTGGTCTTCAACGCGATGTTTTTGCTGGAAGCGTTTCAATATTTCATTATATGATAATACAATATATTAACTGTTTCTATTCCAAGTTTTGGAAATGACACTAGGGCTCACAACGATACAATAGATGTCGAACACGTGTAAAGACGTGTGTGTGTATATATGTATATATATACATGTCTTTACGCGTGTTCGATCTCATAAATATATATATAAGATCATAGGCGTGGGGGTGTATATATACATATATAATTAAGTTATCAGCTAGAACCCTACTGAATAAATGATTAGCAGAATTTCAGGGATATTTAATATGAATGAGTCTCCTAGCTTCAGTATTTTATTATTTACTGACTGTCATTAATCTCTAAAAGCTCTCGCAGACATCTGCACCACACAGCCACTATTCTGAATCAAAAGTCCCACTCGCAGGGGCTGCGTTATTTTAACCCATTAAGTAGCCAATTTTTATTTTTTGAAATTTTTTAATAAAATTTTAACAGTGTTTATATACCTTAAAATAGCATCTACACAAAATCTAAATCAATTCCAACAATTACTTTCTGAAATATTAGCTGTCCTATATATAGGACGCTGCTCCATTTGGGATAAGTTATGGTAATATTACTGAAATATAATGCACGAAAAATATGTTATTTATTTTAACATATTTTTACATAAAATAGAATGGCTGAACATAATAATACATATATAGAAATAAAATACATATATTCTCGGGTTATCAACATTTTTTATGAATGAAAGTTTGGAAAACAATTCGTGTTACATTGCATTTTGTGCGAAATGCGGTTTTCCTTTACATTCAGCAAATTGACATCTCTGTTGCTTTTCTCTCTTCCCAATGATGTGGCCCTTTCCATCTAGCCTCACACTCTCCATCACTTTGGCTTTGAAACTTCTAGAAGCTGGTAGTCTTTCATCACTCTTATGGGCATTTGCTCCTAGCTTCAAATATGTCACAGCAATCATCCTGCGAACGTCCTTTAGGGTTTTCTTTTTTTTTTTTCTTTTGAAATTTAGTTCTGGTCTTGTCTCCTACTTCACTAAAATTATAGATAACATCATATTTCTCCCAAGATAATTTTCCTTCCAAAGTTTTGTTTTGGGGAGAATTCATAATTTTTTTATTGAATATCTTTTTTTTTTTAAGGGGTCGTGCATTTATAGGTTTCTCTTCTTCTGAGCTTCATGAGCTCAGACATCTACGTTATCTTGTTGTGGTTGGTCATCCGGGATATTTAGTTCAATAGTACCAGGAATGTTCTAGGAAATTGGTGGTCCCAGTTCTTCATCATCTATTTCCTCTTGGTCCGTGTCTTCCAGGACATCTGGTGGTAAATCTAATATATCAGCATCAATTTCTTCCGAGAATAAATAGGCCACAGTATCCTAACTTCTATTGAAAACTGAAGGAATAGACGTATTTTACACATAGGAAAAATATACTCGTAGTAGCAGCGTCCTATTTATAGGTCAGTCGATTCAATCTATATATATATAAAAATCACGTGTCTGTTTGTTTGTTCCTTATACAAATCCACACCGTTTGACCGATTTGGACCAAACTTGGCACACAGGTAGGTCTTGATACGGGAAATCTCCTAGGCTAAGTCAAAAAAATCTACCAGCTGTCTGTCTGTATGTTTGTGCCTTATACAAATCCGCACCGTTCGTCCGATTTTGAATAAACTCGATACCGTCTCCACACCGTTCGTCCGATTTTGACTAAACTCGGTACACATGTAGATCATAATCTGGGGAGTGTCGTAGACTAAGTCAAAAACGTCTTATAACTGTCTGTATGTATGTTTGTCCCTTATAAAAATCCACACCGTCGTTCGATTTTGACTAAACTCGGTACACATGTAGATCTTAATCTGGGGAGTGTTTTAGGCTAAGTCAAAAACGTCTTATAACTGTCTGTCTGCATGTTCGTCCCTTATACAAATCCACACCGTTTGTCCGATTTCGACTAAACTCAGTACACATGTAGATCTTAATCTGGGGAGTGTCGTAGGCTAAGTCAAAAACGTCTTATAACTGTCTGTCTGTATGTTTGTCCCTTATACAAATCCACACCGTTCGTTGGATTATGTTTGTCCCTTATACAAATCCACACCGTTCGTCCGATATCGACTAAACTCGGTACACATGTAGATCTTAATCTGAGGAGTGTCGTAGGCTAAGTCAAAAACGTCTACCGGCTGTCTGTCAGTAAGTTTGTTCCCTATAAAATCAAAACCGTTCTATATGTTTTGATCAAACTGGGCACACAGGTTGGTCTTGATAAGGGGATTGTCATAGGCTAAGTCAAAAACGTCTACCAGCTGCAGTCTGTATGTTTTTTTTTTTTTTTTTTTTTTTTTTTTTTTTTTTTTTTTTTTTTTTTTTATTTAAATCCACTCCGTTAGACCGATTTTCACCAAACTTGGCATAAATGTATGTCTTGATACGGAGGTGTTATAGGTTCGTCAAGTCGTCTAGGACTCAAAGTTGGGAGGTCACGGGTTCGAAACAGTTACAGGTTTGTGTTATTAGATTTTGTTTAATAATACTCTTTTTGTTTCTAATTTTTTTGGGGCTCTTCTATATGCAGAAAGTAGGTGTAGCATGGCACGCCGGGTAACAGCTAGTTGCAAATAAAAATTAGATGAAAATATATTTTCAATAAACTATTACTTAGAATAACATTTTCAATATGTTCTAATTCAGAAAATGAAAGAAAAAGTTACTCACCATTTTTTTAGTGGGAATAAGAGACAAAGAAAATAAGGAGTTAGGTAGCAATTGTAAAACACTATTTTATTATCGCACAGCTCAGAGGAAAAACTGAAAGAATGAGGGTCTAAACACTTGGAAATCTTAAACTGACATGTCCTTAAATGATTTGAGGGTAGAGGGAAGTTTCCCTGCACCTCCTAATCCTGTCAGGTCATGAATAGTGACTGTCCTATACAATATGACTCATATTATATATATTAATTATATATAATGGGTTAACGCGATTCTTTTATTGTCCCTACTGATATTAGTAAAGGAATATAAACTGTTATTAGTTGTTTTGATCTTTGTGAAACATCAGGAGAAGTGGAAAGGTTGATGGGGAGGCTTCCAACCGGATGAAGAAAGGTACAGTATATTTAATACGTATAAAATAAGGTTATAATGAGCGATCCGCTGTGGCATACACCAAGTACTACCACCGTGTGGAGTGCAACTAGTATAGACCGGTACGTCTGTACCACTGTGGTATGTAAAGAGCGGCTGTTCTGATACTGGCAAAAATTAGAAATCCTACATTCCTAAAGTTGTTTGGAGGCTTATCTTTATGACTCTAGACAAGGACTTGAAGATGACGAGGGTACACAGGGAGACGAGGGTACCTGGGGACAGGGAAAACGCCCCCCACCCTAAGCCTCCTAGCTCCTCACCTTCGAATTCATATGATTTCGTTCAATGAATTTAAAAAAAAAATTAATAAATAGATAAAAACTTCTGAAAATAGGGAATACCAAAAACAATTCTAAAGAACGAAATCAACACCAGTACAGTCATCTAGATATTCATAGGGCATCTTCGAATTCCAAGATACCGTTGAAACAAAATATTGTTTCTATATATACGTATCCTGTTTTATTGACTAATACATTTGACTACTATAAGCAATCACAAAAATAACGAGCAGTGAAAAAAAAACTGTAGGAAACAAACAAAAAGATTCGTTCAAATGAACGAAATTACCTATGTTTTAAGCACTTATTTCTCCAAACATGACCATCCCATCGCAAATGTCTTCAAAACATTTTTTGTAGAAAATTTAGTAATCTTTTGAATGGTAATCTTTTGCTTGCCAAGATTCCAAACCGTTTTCGTGATATTAATGAAAATATACGAAGTTCCCAAAACTTTTCATGTCTAAAAATGAAATATTTTATTTTAATCCTTCCTTTACTCCAAACGTAACCAAATTTTCAACATATTAGTTTTGATAAAATTCAAACATGGAGAAAATGTTTCAACTGAAGCCCATGATTCTAAGTACCAAAATCAAAGACAAAAAGAACAGTTCGAATAAGCGAAATCAATTACTTTAAAGTTTTAAGCACTTATTTCTCCGATTGACATCGCCTAAATAAAACTTTCAATAGAACCTTTTTTGTAGAGCATTTAGTAAGCATTCTAATGGTAATCTTTTGTTTAACAAGATTCTCAACCTTTTTCGAGATATTAAGGAAAGTATACAAAGTTACCAAAACTTTTCGTGTCTGTTCATAAAATATTTTATTCTAACCCTTCCTTAACTCCAAACGTAACATAACTTTCTACATATTAGTTTTAATGAAAGTAGAACATGCAGATAATGTTTCAACTGAATCCCGTGATTCTAAGTACCCAAACCAAAAACGGTATTCAAAAACTATTTTTCCAATTTTCTCGAAAACGGTTAAAGCTATCGCCTTGAAAATGGTTTCATTCGTTTTCCTAGCCCAAGAAGCCTATAAAAAGAGTACTTACAAGCTTATGAACTCAAAAACGTAAGCGTTACGATTTTTTCTGCGCGAATTTCGCCCCAAACGCCATCTTACAGTGGGCGGATTTTGCTGGTTAACGAACTTGACCTTTTAAATTGGACGACGGATTTTTGTACCAAATTTCATCACAATCGGACCATTAGGGAAGCCAGAAATGAGCAAACAGACAAATATATATATATATATATATGTGCAAATTTGAACCACCGTTATTTTCGGTCTCTAGGGGTTCTGAAACGCGAAATTTTCTTGTCGGCACTTCCGGATTGTTTCATTGTGTCAACCTTATAAGCGGGGTTCCTCCCTATGGGGGAGGGAGGAACCGCGCTAAAACGTGATGCTGTACATTTTGCACAAGGCTATACCCCTACCTACTCTTATCTATGGAAGCTAAAGCTGGGTCCCACTTTACAAGAACTTGAGCCGAGTAACAGCCGCAGAAATGAGGTACCTGAAGTGAGAGTGGCTGTCCGAACCAGAAGTGTTTCCGTCAGAAATCAGCGAAGAATATGCGAGTGTCAGCTGTAAAAGAAGCGATCGAAAAGAGGCAACTGAAATGATTTGACTACCTTCGCCAAATTGAGGAAGATCGGGGACCAAGGAAGTTTTTCGAATGTAGGCCAACTGGAAGTCGCCCCCGGCCCTGGCTAACATCTCCATGCTGTAGCAGCAAAGAGGACACGGGCTGAATGCCATGAAGGCGCTGGCCAGGGACCGTGATAAATGGCTGGCATGGACTGAGGCACCTTTAAGCTGAAAGGACCAAGGAGGAAGAATAAGAATAAGAAGCTCTTCATGAAAAATGTAAACACCTTGAATAAAAGTTTTATTTTAGAAGTCGTAAGGCACACGATACCAAACTAAATACATAAAATAATTTTCATCTTTTCTTAAAATCAGTTATAGATTTTGCCACGAAAATGGTTTCATTAGTTTTCTTAAGTTACAAAACCTATAAGAAGTTTACCTGGAGGCCTAAAAAAGAATTTCGCCCGTAAAACAGTGTTCTGGTTGGCGGATTCTGCTGGTTACTTGACCTTTCAAATAAGACAAAGTATTTTTTTTATCAATTTTCATCAAAAACAGAACATTTTTGGGACAGATAGAAAGTTTAAAGACGCACGTTTACAGTAAAAAAAAGCCCGTTCTGGCCCAATTTCATGAGGAAAATGGCGGCTCCCATGAGTTTGCTCCCAAATTCCATTATCTTTATGGAGTTTGGAGAACTTCTATGGATGAGATTGAGACTTGTGTAACTAAGTATAACCTTGAGACTATAGTTATAAAAATAAGGACAGCGATCAAGGAAAGGAATTTTACAATTAAATTTTTAAGCTTTGGTGAAAAAGTATGGAATTAATCACGTTTCTTAATTTTTTTTTTTTATTAATAATTTTTTTATTTATAGAATATTACAATCTACAATTCAACTGTATTTTGTAATTTGATATTAGTTACACCCTTAAAATAGTAAGGCTGAACAGTGTAACACAACATCAAAATCGAGAATTTTTGAAAGTTTTATTTTAAATGGAAACTATAAATAAATAAATATCTACCAAAGTATATATATATATATATATATATATATATATATATATATATATATATATAATATATATATATATATATATATATATATATATATATATATATATAATTATTCTTGTAGATGACCAAATATATTTATTTATGCTTGTTTGTTCTCTGAGGATTAGGTTTGGAAAAGAAGTAATTCTTTGTATTGCACCACTTTATTTTGTATGCCCTACATATTTTGTGCTTTATTTCTTTCGCACCTCCTCGGGGGCACTTCTTTGTCCCATGTACCCTCTACGCCTGCCTCTGACTATTCCGACCCTAAGACTCAAAGGACAAAAAAGTAATAATGCGGCCATGAGTGTCAAGACGTGAGTACTTAACACTCAGTGCCAAGAAACATGGGTTCACTTCCCACTAGTTATCTTCCCTATTTTGGCTAGAACGTGGTGGCGACCTGTAGATAACCCATCCAAAAATTCTGAGTTAATTATAAGGGACTTTTAAATTTAAATAAATAAATAATATAATGCATAGTCTCATGATCTGATTTTTTAAAATAGAATGATGTCTAGTTTCCTCCTTATAAAGCCGTTTGTAGGAAATTAGTACTGGTATAGGACTGACTTTCCTACTCATGAAAGAGCCTCCCTCATCAGTCCTGCACTACAGCCTCCCAGAAGCTGTGAATAGTATAGCCAAGTCCTGTGGTTATCATGGGCACGCCCGGCTTGCTGTATTATACCTACCTAGTCAACCAACAGGTCCATTCTCCAATTGTCCGCTACCTGATTAGCCCTCTACTAGTTTCCAATAGTGACAACACTTTAATCCAATACAATATCCATTATATCTCTTTCAATAACACTTTAAAATTTAAGAAAGATGAATTGAATTACCTACTTATATTCAAGTAGAATTACAAGGAGGTGCGCGAGTGTGAAAAGTACATGGATACAGTTACTAAGGAGAAATTTATTATTTTTCTTCAAGAACGTGGAACCAATTAAAGCAAAAGTCTTACAAACAAGTGCTTCTTTAACTTCAAAGTTAAGTGAGTAAACGTTTTTCATCAAGTAATAACTCTTCTTCAGAAAAATATAGTCATGGAATCGCTTGTACACATAACCTCTAATGTTGAACAAGATACACCTTTATGCTCCAGCGATTTCGCTGTAGTTTTAGATACTGTAAAAGGCTTAAAACAAGAAGAGTACCTATTGAGTTTGGCAGATATTGTTGATACTAATCACATTAAATTTGCTTCCTATATTTCAGGAAGCAGGTTTTGTGTACATTTCAATAGTAAGAAGGAAGTAGATAAATTAGTAGAACAACAACGTAATATTAAGATCCGTGGACATGATATTTTATTAAGGCGTTTCGTAGAGGCAGGAAAAAGGATAGTTTTGTCTAACGTTTTCCCAGACATCCCGAATAAAGCCATAGAAGAAGCATTAAAGAGGCTAGGAATAGAAATAGTTTCGCCTGTCAAATGTTTAAAAGCTGGCCTTCATGATCCACGGTTAGCACATGTACTCAGTCATAGAAGGCAGCTGTTTATCAATCCTAAAGGCATTGAAAAGCTACCTTCTTCGTTGGTTATCAATGTGGCAGATAAACAGTGGAAAATATTTATTGACTCAGGTAAAATCAGCTGTTTCATTTGCAAAGGGCATCATTTGGCTGCCGTATGTCCCGAAGCTTGTAAAAATCAGACTGAAAATAACCAAATACTCGTAAATACTGATCAAGGCTCATCCAAAGCCTTTAAAAAAGAATCTAATGGCCTCAACAAAGTCTCCAACCTGCATCGAGAACCAAATGAAATTATATCTTCTTCCTACAATACAGAAGACGGTTCTACTTGTTCTACAGCTCCATTTTCTGATTCAACTGACCAAAAGCTTTTACCCTTCGAAAACAAGTGTCAAAAGTTTCCTACTTCTACGGTAAACCCGAAGCCAATAGAATATGAAACTGGAACTGAGGGTGTACCGAATGAAAATGGAAAAATCGACGAATTCCTGAGGTCTGCGGAACTCGTATTTCAAAGAATGGACAATTTAGAAAAGCTGGCCTTGTTATCTGTTTCCAATCCCAACATTCCCGTTCCAGCTGAACCTCACCCTCAACAAGTTAATGTTGTTGCTAGTGAAGAAAGGATGGTGACAGCAGAAGATCCGGAAGAAAAGGATAAGGCAGTACTGACTGGTCGAAGTGAAGAGCCGCCCAAGAAACAGAAAAGTACCAAATCATTGAAAGCGAAAAATAAGAAATCTCTGGGAAAAATACCAGAACCTCGAGGACGGAACGTAAACATTAAGAAGACGTAGACAGTGTACCTACTTTTTTGTAAATAACTCGGCTATTTTCAAAACATTATTTTTCCATACTAGCAAGCAATCAGTAAATAGCACAGCTGTAAATTGTAGATACTCCACGATTCTAGCCTTTTTGATAAATTTATTTTATTTTTTATTTTTTTTTTGTACAAGGTTTTGTATATTTAATTTCACAATTTTTTATATTTTGTACTAGGTTATTCAAATTACTGTTATTTGAAAACTAAAATTTATTATATTTTCTGTTTGCTTAAATTAGAGCTTATCATCTTAGTTACGAAGCTCTAAAATAAAATAAATAAATAAAAAATAAATTACAAGGAAAATAAATATTATTTGACAATTTAGTTTTGTGTGGCAAAATACCCGTTATTCTTTTATAATCCTATATTTATTTGTGCATGTTTCACGTTTCATTTATGCCTCTTCAAGGGAACCAAAACGACAAATCAGAGCCTCAACCTCAGAGAACGTACCACAGGTGGAGTCACGTCTAGACCAGCAAGAAGTCAGTATTAAATAAGTCTTTATATGTTAAGCGTTGCATATAATATATAAAAAAAAACATAATTTCGTTTAGAGCCTGCTGCTCAAATTCAGGAACATAAATATGCTTTAGGTCCACCCGACAAACCTATGTAATGTACTATATAACATCATGGTCGTATATAGAAAATAATTTCGGGAGGGCCTGGGAAAATTTCGGGGGGGGGGGCTGAGACCATTTCCGGGGTATGGAATACTAAAAATTTAGAATTTGGAATAGTTTTAGGCATCTAAAACGCTATTTTTTTTTTTTTTTACGGCGCATCTACTTCTAGGTCATTAGCGCCGACATCCAAGGTGCAGCGAGGAATTTTCCCAGCGAGCCTTGAGATGAGAAAATTCCTGCCGGAGGTGGGAATCGAACCCACCATCTCCCGCTTATGAATCCAGCGCGCTAGCCACTAGACTACGGGAGACCCCCTAAAACGCTATTACACGTAAAATAAAATATTTTTTTATGAACTAAGTGATCTTATTTAATTTATTTTTAAGGGTTTTACGACAAGTTTTTACCATCAAATCAAAATTTAGGGGGGGGGCTGCAGCCCCCTCAGCCCCCCCCCCCCTTATATACGCCCATGTATAACATACAGTCTTCTTTTTCGTACGTGGCTACTGCGCATGCGCGAACGTGGACACTTTTTTTTTCAGTTTAGTCATCGCTAAATCATATTTATGCTAATATATTATCCAAATATTTAATTTAGGGGTTTTTTATTAAGTATTTTTATATTTGCACATTTTCGTATATATTGTTTTCGTTTTATGAGATTGTTCTCTTTATCTCATATTTTAACTGAGTCAAAATTAAAATCGTGATTATGTTTTATAGCATGACCGACATGAGCATTTTTACTATCAGACTGGTCAAGGTATTTAGCGCGTTTTCTCTCTTTTCAAAAAGTTGACTTGATTGTCCTACATATGTATACACCTTTCAGCACATTGCAATAATAATTGATATACGTTACACTTGGTTTCGTTTTCTTTTAGTTTGTCCTTATTTCGCCTGTAGCTGTTTCTATTTTTTAAGAAATTATTCCAAGATCATTACAAGTCTGTTTGTTTTATCTTATTATGAAAACTAGGATTATAACTCAATATGATGTTATTAACTAGTTACAAGTTCTTTATATATTTACTTTCTTCAGCTCTGTTCTGATCATAATTACGGAATTATGTGTATTGAATGACATTTTAGCTTCTGCCACATAAAATACATTGTGAAATATAGGATAACCATCTTATTATAACCCACCAAATTACCTTTAAGTTGATTTGCTAGTTTTTGCAAAATAAGTTTTCAATTGAGGTGCGGACGACGTATTTAGCATTTTTCCAACTATTAGAAAATACAAGCGGAGATCATGACTTATTTAAAATATATTTTTTTAAAATAAACTAAGGCTCTTAAACGTTCAAACGTTTTACAGAAATTCTTCCAATGTTGATGGCTTCGGGAATTTATTTAATTTATAATCAATTTTTTCATATATAACAATTGAATTCCTCCGCAATCCCAAATCTAAAAAAGACGCTTAATTTGCCGCTTTTGGTATTACATTTCGTCAAGGAGATCCTGAGATTTGCAATATCAAACTCCAATTAACCGTGTATTTGAGTACTCTTCAATGCCGTTTACTGATTTTGATTTGGTCGAAAATTTGTTGAGATATTCAATTTGTTTACAACTTTAAAAAGCCTGAAGCCACTCTAATTGACAGGTTTTCCATGTGTTAAATGGTTGTGATAACTCAATTGCAAAATTAGTATACAAAAACTATATGCATATATACAAAACATTTAAACCATTCATAAAATTAGTTAGTAAAAGAAAACGAAGTACTATTTTTGCATTACATTTGCTACAGGAATAACTGAAATAAATAATGATAACTTAAGGATATAGAAAGTAGCCTGTCATGGAATACACCCAAAGGTTGGATATTGCCTGTCAGAGCAAAAAAAAAACCTGGGCATAGCTATTGTCAGAAATTTATTCAGCGGGGGATAAAACATGTGCTAAATAAGTAGTTACTTAGTTTATTCTTGAATTAAACTAGTGTATGTCATAGTTTTGAGGCCGTATATTCAATGCAGTTGTACTAAAATGTTACGGTGCAATTCGTGCCAATTCAAATGTGCTTTTCTAGTCCAATTTCGCTGGCTGTTTAATGCATTGGTTATTCTATGTAAATTATTGTTTTAGTTTCAGATTCAGTTCTGCCGATGTTTGCAGAACCTATTCCCAACGTCACTGTGACTATTGGAAGAGACGCTCTGATGGCCTGTGTTGTTGAAAACCTTAGCAATTACAAGGTAAGAAACTAATTATAAATTTCCCTAAGAGATGGGCTAGTGAAAGTAATTGTAAAAATAGTAATTGGGGTCCTATGGGCACTCTACATCTGAGGTATTTGTGCCTAGAGGGTCTCCCCAAAGTGTAGCCATACATTCCCATGCGGGGGATTCGGGCTCGAGTGTCACCTGCAACAAGGATTTTTTTTCATTTCAGGGCCCATTGCACCAAGGATGTCGGCGCTATTGGCCTTGAAGTCGGTGCGTAGTAGAAAAAAAAATTGGCACCTAGAAGAAATTAAAATTATTGATAATCGATGTTGTTATATGCCAACAAATACAAAAAAAATAGACGGAAATAATTAAAATACAATAAACATGCTAATAAACATAAGAAACTGCATAATCGTAGATCACTGTTAACTAATTTTATATTAGGATGTGTTTATTTTTAAATTCCTGTAGAAGCATCTTTAGATACGAAGCATGTACACTCTTTTTAGCGCGGTTCCTCCCTCCCCCATAGGGAGGAACCCCGCTTATAAGGTTGATACAATGAAACAATCCGGAAGTGCCGACTAGAAAATTTCGCGTTTCAGAACCCCTAGAGACCGAAAATAACGGTGGTTCAAATTTGTATATATATGTATGTATATATTTATATATATATATATATATATATATATATATATATATATATATATATATATATATTTGTCTGTTCGCTCTCTAGGTAGAAGACGAATGGTCCGATTTTGATGAAATTTCGTACAAAAATCCGTCGTCCAATTTGAAAGGTCAAGTTCGTTAACCAGCAAAATCCGCCCACTGGAAGGTGGCATTTGGGGCGAAATTCGCGCAAAAAAATCGTAACGCTTACGTTTTTGAGTTCATAAGCTTGTAAGTACTCTTTTTATAGGCTTCCTGGGCTGGGAAAACGAATGGAACCATTTTCAAGGCGATAGCTTTAACAGTTTTCAAGAAAATTGGAAAAATAGTTTTTGAATACCGTTTTTGGTTTGGGTACTTAGAATTACGGGATTCATTTGAAACAATATCTGCATGTTCTACTTTCATTAAAACTAATATGTTGAAAGTTTTGTTACGTTTGGAGTTAAGGAAGGGTTAGAATAAAATATTTTATGAACAGACATGAAAAGTTTTGGGAACTTCGTATACTTTCATTAAAATCTCGAACACGGCTGGGATATCGTTGTAAGTGGATAGAAACTATTTGAAAGCTTACTAAATTCTCTACAAAAAAGATTCTAAAATTATTTTTGATTAGGTTATGTCAATCGGAGAAATAAGTACTTAAAACATCTAATACGTCTGTTTTGTTCTTATGAACGGGTTTTTGTCGTTCTTTTTGTAATTTTTGTCTCCTTCCCTTCGTTTTTTATTGCTTTTTATTTTTTTAATTTCTTATGTTGGTAAAATTTTGTGTGTAAAACAGGATATGAAAAATGAGACCAATTTTCTGTTGCTAGAAATAATGTAAATTTTGGGAACTTTCATTAATATCTCGAAAACGGTTGAAAATCTTGGTAAACAGAAGAATACCATTAGAAAGCTTATTAAATGCTCTACATAAAAGGTTCTAATGAAAGTTTTGATTAGGCGATGACAATCGGAGAAATAAGAGCTTAAAGCTTTAAAGTAATTGATTTCGCTTATTCGAACTGTTCTTTTTGTCTGTTTTTAATTCCTTGTTATTTTTTAATTGCTTATAGTTGGATAGTGTATTCGAAAATAAAACAGGTTCCAAGATTCCAAGACCTTGTAACTAGCGGGACGGTTTCTAGTGTTGCCGACCCTTCCAGGTAAGATTGTAAATCCTACCTTTCAAGACTGGTGGAACCAAAATAATAACTGTCGGGGTTCGGTCACTGCTACTTAATAAAACTACATTTTATCGTAAAAATGGTTTTATTGTGCCGACGTTTCGGCTTGAACTTGAAGCCTTCATCAGGGCTGTAAATACAAGTAGGACATATTTAACACTAATATATGCACATATCTATGTAAATATACCTCACATATATATATATATATATATATATATATATATATTATATATAATATATATATATATATATATACATATATATATATATATATATATATTTATATATAAGCATATACACATACACATATAGACGCACACATATGTACATATATATGCCCACATACATACACATGTGGGGTATGTATTATTAAGTAGCAGTGACCGAACCCGGACAATCCCTACCTTGCATCATCAACGGTCAACGAGCTCCTCTCAACAAAATAATAACTGCTTCTATTTTAATCTTTCGAAATTAGACTAGGGATAAGAACGGAACCGCGCTAAGATGAGGCAGTTCCTGCGAGTTGGACTTTTAATACTACATTCCGTTTTAATTCGCCTTTTGCCAACATATGAACAAAAATAAAAGTATTTCATATAATATTATAAAGATTTATATTATCTTAATAGCTCTTATTTCCAAAGTATATCTGTATAAATAGATTATGTTATACTCCATTACACATAGTATAAATAAAACGTAGGAAAACTTTTAATTGTCGAACTTCAACAACCAATATGAATGAGGTATTGTTTTTGTTTTTTTAATTTCTAAGGAACGTCACGAGTATTACAATTTTCGCTGAACAAGTGCAGTTTTCATTAATATTTATTTCTAACTCAGAAAATGTGTTAGCATAAGAATTATTACAAAGCTGTGTATAGTGAATTTTATTTATTTATTTCATTTTTACGCATCCCAGGATATACTCTATTATACAAGATAATTAAATTTCATAAAAACTAAAAAGTAAAGTAACTTCATGTTTAGTCGTTTCCAGTAATAAGTGTAAGATGAAGTGTTATTACTTTGTCTACACAGTGGTATATCTTCTTTTCTCATTGGGTGAGAGTTGGTTAGTAGTGTATGCCCAATGTGAAGTCTTGTAAGGATTACGTCATCTCTCCGGCAGCTTCTATAGCTGAAGTTCCACTGTTTTAGGAATAAATTAATTTCTGGGGATAGATAGATTGGGAATTAAAGCATTGTTCAGCTTTTTGTATCACGCCAACTAAAAATATACATGAATTGAGCATTTACAGTCAACGAATTGGAATAAAAACACTATAATATGTTATTTCAAAACTAATTTAACTGCTGAATAATATAAAAATGTCCAGATCCATGAACGGAACTGTGAATTAAGGCCTACGTGTCATGACACTTGACACAGCTCCATATAATCTCCACTTAACAATTTCCCGCAATTCACGATTCAAGCTTTTTTATTCTCTTTTTTTTTTATCCCTTTTTTTTCGAGAGGTGGAAATGTTCAGGCAAAAAAGATGTCAAGGGTTTGTCGAATGTCAGAACAGAGTTCCAATCAAACGACCCTCATTGTGCCGCAGACACTTATGTCTCTGTCAATTAATCCAGAAGTTAGTAATTGGACTAAACCTTTATCCGAATCAGTTCGAGTCATTAAGATCTAATCATTTTACTGTCAAAAACATCATGGAGGTGTCTTTCATTTTATATATACTTTTAGGCCGTTTCTTTCTCAAGTAAATATAACTCAGCATTTTACTCATCTAGTATTACTCATATAGTATTGGTTTATTTTTTACCAATCTAAACAACAATTTGCATTGCTCTTATTCATTAATGATTCTATAAAAATAAACTGAAATACATTTTATGAGTATTTAATATTAAATGTCCCTTTACCGAACACTTGTGAAGAAAATGCAAATCGCCAAAGCAGTATTGCATACAATTAATAATAATAATAATATTAAATAAAATTCAAACCAGAACGGTTCTTTTTGATTAATCAATCTAATTCGTAGAAAGATAGTGTCCGGTTCGTTGCATGGAACAGTTTTTAATTCGATTTTCTTAAATTACATTTATCAGTGAACAAAACTTTAGTAAGTAAAGACTCGTACAATGAAAAACGGGTTTTTCCATTAGTGCTAACGAGCAGAGGTCGAGGTGGCCAAATGAGTAACTGTCGTTACAGTTTTCTGTCGATTTTAACGATAAAATGTCAATTTTCTTCATAAAACCATTAGTAAGAGCAGATTTTTCACAAAATATTAACACTTTCGCTGCGGGTGTCATTACGGAAGGACACTAGCGATCCTACCCGCTTACGAGTGTTTCTTCGGAAGGACACTCCTCCATTACATTTCCCTTTCGATTCAAAAGGCTCGTAAATGGAGGGGATTCACTTTTACAGCTCCAGGTAAAAACTGTTGCCTTCAGTATTGTTTGGGCTTTCCAATAGTGTTTTCCGTTTTTAAATCGGACAAGAAGATTTTTTTTTAAGATTTTTTTTTTTTTTTTTTTTAAAACAAAAGTCTGCATGAAAAATTCAAACAAAAATGGACCCGATCCTGAGGTATTCCCAAACAATGACAGTCGCAGGGAAAGTGTTAAGTAAATAAATTTATAGCTTTCCAAATTACACCAGAGATATGAAAAATAAAGAACGCGCTATGAATAAAAATTAGAATTATTTGCTTTTGGAAAATTATTTAAACGAATTTTTACCCATAATGAGCACTATATCGATAATTTGTTAGGAGATATCATGGGCGTGGTATAAAATTAAAACCGAATGCCTCTCAGAATTTGAAAATAAATATTAAATCTATATCTACAGTACATACGTATTTCATTCCAGCTGTTGAATCGAATGGAAAAAGAGAAAGAATAAAAAAAGTATATGTTTTTAGATAATTCCCTTAACCCCTTTGTCTGAGTTATAACCTTTTTTTATCTTTTTTTTTTGTTCACGTTATCCCCTGTCATAAAAGGGACAAGCCATGCCCCGTTTTGTATTTTATCTTCTATTTTAATTTTAATTTTTCCACTCTTTTTCTGACAATGCTTCCTAAGCCATGGCTACTGCCTATGAGTTGCGAAAAGGGGTTTGAAGGAATTAACAATGAATGCCGTCATTACTGGGAACAAAGGTTGTCCTTTTTGTCTTGAAGCTTTGAGAGGTTATGCCTCCCTTAACACGAACAGATATGTCCCTGCACTTTTAGTTCTCACTTCAACTTAATTCTATTCTTATGCACGGATATTCAATTTATGACGAAGAAATGAAGAGATTGATTACAGTCAGGTCGAAATGTATTAAAACAGAGGTAGTTTTGTTATCCCAAAAAAACTTTTTTTTTTCCTGTCTCTACTTCAAGGTAGGGTCATTGGCAGAGCGGTGTTTTACGTGTGTTCCTAGATGTCGATTTGTTTAATGAAAGTGAGCCGTTTTTCATAGTTCATCTTAGACGTCCAGTAATTTTTTGTGTATCATAAGTGTATGTCTCATGTGGTCTTATTTGTGGCAGTATATAAGTATGTTCAACTGAGTTTGTTTGTGTCGCATGTTTTGCACTTTGGGTGATGGAGATTGTTTAGAAGGTCAGTACTGTTTGTTCACCTTTCATTCCATTTTGTCTCGTGACCTTCTTTAAGTGTTTCTATAAGTCTTCTTTAGTAGTTTCATTGATTACATCGTTCTCAGTTTGGCCAGGATGAGCTTCCAGCCTCACAATAGGAGACGGGAAAGAATTTATTGGACCTCATTTCCATTTGCGATTCCCTCCTGAAACGCAATTTTATTGATCCAGTTCTAAAGAAGTTGATAACTGGGGATAAAAAGTGGATTCAGTACAAATATATTGAGTGAGGAAAACGTCCTGAGAAATGGAAGTGACCAGCCATAAAAGACTCTAAAAGCAGAATTACATCTGAAAAAGGTTCAAGGTGTTGAATGTTTTACTACGCTTAAGGTAGTAGTAATTAGTAAAGTAAATTTTATTTTATAAATGTACAAATAATAAGTCCTTGAAAAATTCACAATAAATTTACATAAGCTTGGATATAATCCATCAGCTAAGCGACAGCACATAATATAATACACATGAAAATAAAATAAAAACAATATGCTTGATAGTAAACAATATAAAAACAAATAAATAAGTAAAACAAAAATTGATCCTCCTTATTCCTGATAATCAAATTTAAAGTTAATTGCCTCTTTAACGTAGTGGTATAGTTTTGAGTAGTCCTGGCCGTTCAAATAGTCTATTGCTTGCGTGTGGGTTAATCTATTTTTGAAGAATATGTTTAATCTTATCTCGGAGAGGATTGGGCATACAGCTAGGAAATGGATGATATCTTCGGGTTCTTTCATATTGCAAAGAGAGCAGAGGGCACTATGATCAGAACTCCAAGGCTTCCTATTCAGATTTAGGGTTTCTGTTCTGGCTCGCATGATGGTCCTTATCATTTGAAGGCTGTTGATATAAGACAGCTGCTTACATTCAAATTTCAAAATTTTGTAGGTTGTGTGGAACTGCGCGTTCGTTAGCCTGTCTTGTAACTTTTCTTTTTCCTGGGATGTATCATCCTTGCATGTATCTTGTCCAGTGGGGTTGAAAAAAACGTTTGCGGTTCGAATCCTGCTTTGATACAGACATCACGCAAGTCATTGTACCAACCTACCTTACTCACAACCACTTTAGCTGCAAGCTGCTTAGTGAGCCTCTATTCAGGCGCATTCAACACCTTTAGAACATACATGAGATGAAGCTGCAGAGTGAAGATGTACATGGATGCTCTTCCTGTTTCCAGCTGCAAAGCGTAGTTCGGCGTATTCCTAGGGAGGCAGAATAGTCTCATTATAAAACTTCTTTGAACCTGATCAACCTTGTCATAGCTTCGCTTAAGGTTACTGTATTGGAGGAATATACACATATTTTTCTGCATCATCGGGCGGCTGCAATTTTGGAGAACGTTTGTGGTTAAAAAAACTGAACTGCTGGTACCATTATGAAAGGGGAAGATGTTTAAAGAGAATTATTCTTATAATTCTTTGAATCTTAGTTGTCTGAGGCAACATCATTAAGGGCAGTGTTATGTTCAGCACCGAATTGCTGATGAAAATGTATAAGAAAATGTTTATCGGAAATGGAGCCGAACATAAAGGTGCCTATTATTGAGGCTAAATAATTGAAAATATAGAGTGAGAAAAAAAATTGACTTATTTATTTTAGAATAAAACAACCAAAAAAAAATATCTCCTTGTGGAGCGGAAATTTAAAAAAAAATAAACTTCTGTGCAAATAAAAAAAATAAGAAAAATAACAATTATGTATAAATGGTGGTCGGGTGATTAGTGGCGACTGAGGCTTTTTTTTTTAAATGGTTATAGTCTGTCTTATCTGTTGGTGCTTCTGCGTCTCCGCTGTAGCCGCTGACGTCAAGTTGAAGATGGAGCTTGTCGGGGCGTAGAAAAAGGTGCACCTCCAAAGGGTGAATGCAGCAGGTGTAGCAGTAAGGTGCTCCTAAGGGCCTCAAGGCTGTACTGTCTTAGGGCGGGCAGCTCGCAAATCGGCGTTAATCCGGTGACGAGCCCGTAAGGTGCTGCCCTAAGCTCGAAGATTGCACCGGGAGGTGGCGGACTATGCAGGCTTGAAGGTAAATCACCCGTCATATCGCAAAGATAGTGGTGAGCCGAAGAAGATTAAAGTTCGACTGATAACCGCCTCAGGATCTGTATCTCAGCTGCCAGACTATTCCCCTATAGCTAGACGCTACAATAATTCATTAGGAAATAAATAATAGATAATAAATGATTGATAATTTATTCTACTTGGTCTCTAACAGGTAGTTTTTCAGAAAATTGATATTAGCTACTTATAAATTTCTGAATAACAAGATTCATTCAAGCTCTAAACATTGACAATGTTGAAAGGCTTTACTATTCGTAAACCACCATGTACATACATTTTCCAGAATACAGAACACGTTAAAAGACATAATGACTAATGGGTCTTTATTGTTTGATATCCCATGGATATCAATCTTTTTTCAGAAAGGAAAATATATAAATGAATATGCGGAGAGAGTGTTGAATGGAGTGGGCGTGAGTGGTTGTTGAAATCAAACGAACACAGGTTATGTGTGAAGTCTGATGTGATATTGTTAAGCCCCGGGGTACTAGGAATGTATTCGAGACACGAACGGATTCGAAGCACGCTAGCTACCGCCGCCCTTACCTTCCAACCTCTAGCACCCTTCTTATGTCTCTACCTTCTATATTCATCACTACAATATCATCACTCTTTCAAAGAAATTCACCTAACTCTTTATTATGTGCTGGCGCATTTGCAAGAGAATGGACTTCTCTCAAAGGATTCATTTCTCACATTTATATTATTGGAGAGGTCTAATCTAGTAGGGCGTTATTTGCCATCTAAATGTCAACGGTAAAAACAAATACTAGAAAAACGAAAAAAAAAAAACTTACTTATTCAGGAAGAAATAAAAATGTAAATAACAACGCCAATTTATAAATTAAATTGAGCTCAACAGGTTTTAGATCATTTAAAGTGCCTCTTCAGGAGTCATAAAAAACTTACATACATGATGACATATGATAAGCTCGGACTACATCATCAAGCATGGAAATGATTTTCCGAAGTTTCAAAGGAGACTTCGAAGCTTATTATATTTGGCCTGCTGTATGTTTGGGGACGGTCTTCTCGTTCAGCTATCTGACATTTCCGCAAGCACGAAGTGAGCCATCCTTTTAGCACTTTCCTCCGAAGGAAAGTAGCTATTGAGGTTGCACTCATGACGGAAAAAATGTCTACAAACCTTCATCGATCCTACCTAGTAGACACCGAAAATCACCCACGTTCAAATTTATATTTACCAATATATATATAATAATAATAAATCCTTTTATTAAGTTCTTAAGTCAACAATAAAATTAAATTACAATAAATATATACAAATAATTATAAATAACTGAAAATAAAATATCAATTTCACTCGGCAAAAAATGCTTATATGAATTTGAACATAGGCCTTCCATGTAGGAGTAAAGGTCTAGACTTTCCCAGGTGACCAGCCTATTGGGGAGCCGTGGTTCCTATCTGGATCCACTTCTCCTTCCAAGCATCTCTATCCCTCGCCAATCTCCACTATAGGGGACCAGCCATCGTCTTGAAGAAGTCGCACCATCTTTTCGTTGGTCTTCCTCGTCGCCTCTTGTGACCATAGGGTGTCCAAACAGTCACCTCCGTTGACCACCTCTTATCTGATCTTCTTAAAATGTGGCCAGCCAATTCCCATTTTTGCCTCCTAACCTGAAGGATTATATCCTTCAGACCTGTCCTCTGTCTGATGACACTGCTTCTAACCTTCTTCTTCCTTTTTATGTTACTCAAAATTCCTTCTACTGATCTTTGCCAGGTTATCAGTTTTCTTGAGTGAGCTTTAGTTAAGGTCCAAGTTTGACAACCAAAGGTGACGGCAGGGTGTATACAGGAATCAAAAACTTTTTTCTTAACCTCTTTCGGGAAATTACTTTTCATTACTTCTCTTAAAGCCCAGTACATTCCCCATCCTATTGATGTCCTTCTATTCACTTCTTTACATGATTTGTTAGCAAAAGAGACCAACTGCCCAAGGTAAATATAATCTTCCACATATTCTAGCCTATGACTTCCAACGTTTATATCTACCTTTTCCGCATTCGTCATTACCTTTGTTTTATCAAAGTTAGGTGAGAGACCGACTACTCTACACTCCCCCAGCAATGTTCTTATCGTCATTGTAAGATCTTCTCCAGTGCCCGCCAACAAAAAAATGTCATTTGCTAATCGGAGACAGTTTATCCACCTTCCACAAACCTTGATGCCCATGTCCTTCCAATACAAACGCCAAAATACTTTTTCCAGCACTAATATGAACAGAATAGGTGATAGAGGATCCCCTTGATGCACTCCTCTCCTCACAGCAAAATTGGGACCATTCCGCTGAATTTCCGTTCAGCTGCAATGAATGCTTCCATGTCCTTATAAAGCTGCATCACTATACGAATGTATTTGTACTCTAAGCCTATCATTTGTAGGGCCTCAAAGATGCTTCTGTTGAAAATACTGTCGAACGCTTTCTGAAAATCGATATAACACAAATAAGTAGGAAAACTATAATCCTTTGCTGTTTTAATTACTTGATTAATTGTCTGGATGTGGTTGGTCACAGAGAAGCCTTTTCTAAATCCAGCTTGGTCTTCATTTAAGAATTGCATTATTCTCCCAGTAAGGCGCTCCTTAAGGATGGTTGCAAACACTTTTGACACAGTCGAGCTGAGTGAGATGGGTCTATAATTGCCTATAATTTTCCTACTACCTTTTTCATGAAGCAAAATGATCTTGGCTGTCTTCCATTGGTGGGGTATTTCTTCTTCCTGTAACATAGAATTAAAAATGTTTTCTAAATGCTTGATTAAGTTTGTACCTCCTGCTTTTAACATCTCGCACCTTATTCCATCGGGCCCAGGACTTTTATTTCTTTTCAGGTTATCTATTGCTTTCCTGACTTCTGCTCTCGTAATCTCTGGAACACCCTCTTCGGAATTTGGCTTTGGTAAGGTAGGTACCAGATTAGTTTCTTCACAATCGTATATATTCTTGAAATAGTTGGATGCTGTGGCTATCATCATTCCTCTGTCTGTTAAATTCTCTTGATCCTGACTGTCCAGTGATAATAACAATCTTCTACCTTGGCTTAATTCCTTCTTTAATTGTTTAGTGGAGCTATTCTTGGAGATGATTTCGGTTACCAGTTCATGTCTGTATTTGTGTAAATCCTCTTTAATTTTCCTTCTTAATAATGTTGATTTTTTGTGAATATTCACTTTTTTGTGATTATTTACAATTTTTTCTGTGAATTTAGTTGTTTTAGCTGGAAAATTTGCGAATAAAATTTTATTTGTATTTTTATATTTAATATACGTGAATACAAATAAATTCGTATTCACACTTATGGATACGAATTTATTTATATTCGTATTTACAAATATATTAAGTACGAATAAATTCGTATTTTTAATTTTTATTTATAAATAAAATTATGCCCATCTCTGTCTGCTACTATGACGTCGTGGGATAGCCGATGGCCCTTAACCTCGATATTCAACGTTTGAACACCGCGCACAGGGACTACCACACCAGTAACCCCCCTAATCTTACTACACGCTGGTCTTAACTTGGATCCTGAAACAGGAGATCGGATGAGGGTAACTTCCGCACCGGTGTCTACTATCATTTTATGAATCCGCCCATTAATCCAGGAACTCACCTTTAACCCCTTCTCCCCGCCCTCGCCTATGCCTAGTAACTCGTAACGTGATCCCCTTGTTGCTGTCTTAGGACCGGTGTCCTTCCTTAGCCGTTTTTCGTTTGGCACATTCTTTCGCGAAGCTCCTTTTGTAGGAGATTTAACAACGAACTGGGGAACAGCTTGCCCAGGACGCCCACATTTTTTTCTTATCCCTAACCCCTCTATTTGTCTACATCCCCTGGCCCAATGGTTTGTCTCCCCACAGCGAGAACATCCTCTAGGAATATCCCTCCTAATGTCTGCTACGTCACCCGATCTAACCTCCTCAGGATAAATCTTTTCGTTACGCCGGTGATGCACCTCTACCTTAAGAATCTCCTTTTCTTGCCGTCCTAATTCCGCCTCAATGGCACTCGCCTTTTCGATCGCGGTTTGTAGGTTGGTTGGGAACGCGAGTCTTGTCAACTTCCCCGTTTCACCTTCAAGAGCATTTAAATATGACGCGAGATCGATTTTTTCTAGCTGTTTCTCTAGCGAGCTCCTAACTTCCTCTTCCGAAAATCCCTCAACCGAATATGATCTTTCCCCATCCTTCGACAACGATCGGCGAAGGTCCTTGCATCCTCCCCATGTTCCTGTCTCATCGAACTGAGCTGGAAGAGAAACTGCTCAGGTGGTATGTTCGTTCTACAGTGTCAAAACATAGTTCATATTAATAAAATTTCATAATATAAAATAGTATTTCATCAAGTAAAAACCTACTCACCAGATGCTAAAAACATAGCTAGTCATACTGTTACACTAATAGCCTTTCTGAATTTTGTATCTTGTTTTGATATAAGAGGTTCTATTTTACAAGCAAGCTTTTCGAAATCTGCTAGTTTCATTCTTTAAAAAAATCGATAACTAAGCTGTATCCTCGATACTGAGCTCAGGCATTAATTGACTGAGAAACCTAATTTTTCCCGGCTCCAAATCCATTCTCGAACCCATGCAGAACGTTTTTTTTTTTGTTTTTTTCCCCAACATTTTTATAATAATTACACAGGGGGTCTCCTCCCGTGGACTAGTGGCTAGCGCACTAGATTCATAAGCGGGAGATCGTGGGTTCGATCCCCACCGGCGCCAAAAATTTAGTCATCTCAGGGCTCGATGAGAAAATTCCTGGCTGCACCCTGGATGTCGGTGCTAATAGCTAAGATTTGTTGATGCGCCGTTAAAAAAAAAAAAAAAAAAAAAAAAAAAAAAAAAAAAAAAAAAAAAAATTACACAGGCGTTCCGTACTTTCTTCATAGTTAGTTAGCAGAATGGTCTGCACAGGACAGATATGTATGAGTGTAAACGGGCCGTACATTTATCGCAAATCAAGAACTATCTTATAGATATCCATGATATAAATGTCTAGCTATTTCTCTCCGTATGTAAACATGCAAGAGAATTTCTATCCGATACATATATATCCTGCGAGTAATATCAAGTGTAAACGTACCCTATCCATTTCACGCAGAGAAAGGTCCTTGTTTGCCTGTCTATTCCCGTCCCTGGTCCTCTCTAATTCATTTCTAAATTGCTCATTTGCATCCAACCTGGTTCAAGGCTGCTTTCATATCGGCAAACTGCTGTTCCGTTACGACCATCGTGTAGATCTATTTTAAACCTTTACAACGAACTCCAACACATCATGCTTATGAATAGGGATTACTTTACTCGCTAATAGGGCCCCCAAATATCCGTATTTGGCGGTCCTTAAACCAGGAAACGTGATGAATTTTGACGAACAAGTACTTAGTGCCGAGATATCTGTTCGAGGAATGATCCTGTCAGCTTCAGCAGTACAGCCGCCGGCCTATCTCGGGAGCAGGGTTCTTATCTAATGCCCGCTTGCAGATGGCAATTTAAATAATACCCGGTAACCTAACTAATAATAACCGGATTTAAAGGAATAGATAATGGGGAAATATTTTAGAGAAGGGAATTCCATTCAAAACTATAATTTACACTGAGGTTACTATTATAAACATAAATGCCATAAAACATCGCTAAGGTGAGAGAAAAGGTTGAGTGAGAGAGAGAGAGTTATCAACTCTAACTAGATAGAGTTATCAAATATTATCATTTGGGGAGAATAGAGCATATTTTGGAGCTGACCTACCTCTCATCGCCATCTCGTCCATGACCTCAGGAACGGGCGTGAACTCTGACCCGTCGGAGGTAAGCCAGCTCTTTATGCCCTATTTACCCCACCCCTGCTTTAGCACGTGGCTCGACGAGAAACTCTTGTCAGGTGTTAAATCTTCCGGGAATCTTACAAATCAGCCACGTGCGGTTCCAACAACCCAGACGCAACGTTTGCGGATTCGTTGTTCTCACATCTCCAGAGATGGACAGCCAACCTTTTCTCTCATCTTCATTCACTTAACAAACACTAAGAGAAAACTGTAGCCTTTTTTGAAAAACAATTAGTCGTTTGGCCCCTCTGTTCGTCGGTCGTCCGATATCGGTCTAGAATCAATCAAGATTGAAGGGCCAGGATTCGGGAGTTGTCGGGTCCAATGTAGGCACCTCCGTTGAAATACTAGTGCTTGTTTTCCTTACGACAGTCGGCGGCTATTGGATCAGATCGGTTCCAATGTAGGTGCACCCTTATTAGTGTCATGCGTAACTCAGAGTAAGCAAGTACATTATGAGCCACGTCCGTCGTCCTAACTTCAACGGATGTTTAATTATCTTTAAACGGAATTGCTTTAATTACTTAAAGGGAATGTGAGTGGACGTCCGGCGTGGGAGCAAATTCATAAGAACTGATTTATTATTTAGTACAACATGTAATTTTGAAACATTAATTTAACCCAGTAATTATGATTTACAACATCGGATAAATTATATTATCAAATCGATTTTCACTTTGATGTTCCGGGGTACAATAAGTTAAGAGTTTTCATTAAACTTTTATTAAATTCTTCAAATGAAATCAGTACCTTTAAAGTATTACCTTTGCTGAAAGACTGTCTGTTTAACGGTTTAAATTATTTCTAAACTAAAGTCGGAAATTAGATTTTTAAGAAATACAGCGATAAAAATGAGACTCGTACTCCCAGAGCCCAGCTGAGTTGATTGTGGGTATATAAACTTTATAGACACTTAACATGTGAACAGCTACCGATCAATTCTCTCCCTTTGCTACTCTACTCCCAACTGAGAAACTGATTTTGAAGATTTTTTTACATCTCCATACTAAATTTTATATCGCTAGGTAATTGAAAAAGTTTACTGATTCTCGTAAACAGTACATAAATCATTTTCAACGTCTACATGATACTCGTATTTCATCGAAAAGACCAGAAGTAGTCCGTATTACAGGATCTGCATCGTATAGGAGGCATACCTTATAATTCTGATATTTAGCCAGATTTGAAAGGGAAACTCATAGTATTTCTTGTAAATGCATGAATAATAGATGAAACCAATACTACAAATTCACCGACTATGGGAGCTTATTAAACATTTTTTAGTGAAGATAATATAAGAAAAATCGAAACATTGTGATTTACATCATTAAAATTAAACAAAGTAACATTATATCAGTTCATACTTAATATCCCTTCTTACATCCCTTCATGACACGTATCTAAAGTTTATATATCCTAGTGTCGGTAATTGTCAAGACATTTTAAACTCATTACATGTCATTTTGGAGTACCCAAAATCAAACTTCTCCTTTTATCAATATTGGTTTAAAATATCGCCTTGGAAAAGTTTTCAGCTTCAACTGGACAACATGCATTTAAAATGTGTACCTTATCAGTACCTGCAACCAGCATAAATCTCAGCACCACAATGTTTTTCGGTTGAATATCACCGAACAAAGCAGTTTCCCTGTGCGCGGATTCTGCTGTTTCACCTCTCGTTTTTTAAAAAGTATGGTTGAAAAGGCTGTTTTTCTCCATATGGGACAAATATGTCTAAAGGATCCCTTCAATTCACAGATACTCCTAATTACAGTTTCAGCCGAATCTTAATTTAATCTAGCAGAATACTTATTATTACTTTTCATCAGAGTTGGAAGAAATAAAGTGGGTGAAGTTTTTTAGTTACCTATAATGCCTCAATTTCCACTTAGAGAATAGGAAG
Source organism: Gonocerus acuteangulatus (assembly GCA_946811695.1). Classification (NCBI taxonomy): domain Eukaryota; kingdom Metazoa; phylum Arthropoda; class Insecta; order Hemiptera; family Coreidae; genus Gonocerus; species Gonocerus acuteangulatus. The sequence goes on along the minus strand of OX328123.1, from coordinate 96,623,247 downwards.
ATAGGAAAAAATTAGTAATTTCGTATATTAGATTTAATTTCTTCTAAAGTAACTCAATTTAGTACGATTGCTCCGAAACAGGTAAGGGTCACAGAAAAATGTAATATAAGGTGCTTAATTATTCCTGTGCGTAAAAGGGTAAAAAAAAATATTCTAAAAAGTGCTGTATGTTGAAAATTCGTGTTCTTAATTAGAATAAAAATAATTTGGGACACTAACTTTCTAAACATGCTTAATTTCCGAAGAGGAACTGACCCTAAATTCAGAGAGATTAAGCCTTACTCTGTACCTTGGAGAACCTCGACTAGAGGATAGAATAGAAGAACAGAGCTGATCATGACTCGTCTCATACGGGAGTAAGTTACATAGATATGAAGGAAAGAAGAAATCGAGTGTCTAGTCAAATTATTACAGTCAAATATATTTTTCTCAAATACAGACTTTACGAGGAGGGGAGGTCGCTATTCGAGATTAACAGTAAGTGGAGTGAAATTATTGGTGAAAATCCAACCAAGATTAGAACTCTTTTGGACTTAATAGAACAAACAGAAATTTGTAATGAAATATGGCTGGTATTCCACAAGGTTGAATAAATTATGTAAGTGTGTATGTATGTCTGTAAGATTGTGTTCGTGTGTGCATGCTTGCATGTGCGTATAAGTGTGTGTATATATATATATATATATATATATATATATATATATGTAGAGAGAGAGAGAGAGAGAGAGAGAGAGAGAGAGAGAGAGAGAGAGAGAGAGAGAGAGAGAGAGAGAGAGAGAGAGAGAGAGAGAGAGAGAGAGAGAAAGAGAGACAGACAGATAGATGTGTATGTGTGTACATATACATAGCAATGTTAATTTAAAGGAAAATCAAAAAAAAAACTGATTATGTAAACCTGGCAATATAATAATTTTAATAATGTTCATCACATGCTGGACATTTTTGATTAAATCATTCATTATTAAAGGGGAAAAGTGTTTAACAACAAGCATAATATATATATATATATATATATATATATATATATATATATATATATACACATATATATGACGTTAATAACATACTTCAAAAAAATCTGAACAACAAACAAATGAACTTTTATAATCATAATTGTTTAATGACATTAACTACACGTATTTTTATATTTTCTAAACATAGATAGTGTAATTTGATGATTTGATTAATTAATGCCTTGATATTTAACATTATTAAGAGTGAGGGTTGAATAGCTACTATTTTAGATCGTGTATAAATTGAAAGTATTAAAATAGACGTCCCTGGATAAGTAGAATTATTTATAATTGAGCTGTTCATAAAAGTAAAATCTTTATGTAGAATGACATGAACTACAATAAAACACCAGTAAGCGAATGAAATGTCGAATTGAAACGTTTAATTGTTTTTCAATAAACTTACATTTCCCCCCCGAGTCTCAGCATATAATTTTTCTTAATATGCAATAAATATAAAAATATTGTCATATTTTCGTGAATCAGTTTATGTTGCCCAACGATGTAGAGTTGATTCGTAATCCTGTATTTATATAGGAATATACGCATAAAGTATGAGTATTTAAGTGTGTTTAATATCATTATAGTCCAGAATATGAAGCTTCGATGTTGATTAGGAGGCAGGGGCAAGGTCATTTTTGCGAACATGTCTTCGGAACAACTCATAACAAAAATTGAGGTATGCGTAAATCTATTAATTCCCGAACCATTTTTTGTCCATTTTTAGCGCGGTTCCTCCCTCCCCCATAGGGAGGAACCCCGCTTATAGGGTTGATACAATGAAACAATCCGGAAGTGCCGACTAGAAAATTTCGCGTTTCAGAACCCCTAGAGACCGAAAATAACGGTGGTTCAAATTTGTATATATATATATATATATATATATATATATATATATATATATATATATATATATATATGTATATATTTATTTATATATATATATATATATATATATATATATATATATATATATATATATTTGTCTGTTCGCTCTCTAGATAGAAGACGAATGGTCCGATTTTGATGAAATTTGGTACAAAAATCCTTCGTCCAATTTGAAAGGTCAAGTTCGTTAACCAGCAAAATCCGCCTACTGGAAGATGGCGTTTGGGGCGAAATTCGCGCAAAAAAAAATCGTAACGCTTACGTTTTTGAGTTCATAAGCTTCTAAGTACTCGTTTTATATGATTCCTGGGCTAGGAAAACGAATGAAACCATTTTCAAGGCGATAGCTTTAACCGTTTTCGAGAAAATTGGAAAAATATTTTTTGAATACCGTTTTTGGTTTGGGTACTTAGAATCATGGGATTCAGTTGAAACATTTTCTGCATGTTCTACTTTTATCAAAACTAATATGTTGAAATTTTGGTTACGTTTGGAGTTAAGGAAGGGTTAGAATAAAATATTTTATTAACAGACATAAAAAGTTTTAGTAACTTTGTTTACTTTCCTTAATATCTCGAAAAAGGTTGAGAATCTTGGTAAACGGAAGAATACCATTAGAAAGCTTATTAAATGCTCTAAAAAAAAGGTTCTAATGAAAGTTTTGATTAGGCGATGTCAATCGGAGAAATAAGAGCTTAAAACTTTAAAGTAATTGATTTCGCTTAATCGAACTGTTCTTTTTGTCTGTTTTTTATTCCTTGTTATTTTTTAATTGCTTATTGTTGGATAATGTATTTAAAAATAAAACAGGTTAAGAAAAATAAGAAAAACAATTTAATGTTAGAGATATGGATATCCAAGATAAAAAGCTTTTCAACTGCCTAGCGTCCTTCCTAGGGAGGGTTTTTTGTCTTTGATTTTGGTACTTAGAATTATGGGATACAGTTGAAACATTTTCTGCATGTTGGAGTTTCATCAACACTAATATGTTGAAATTTTTGTTACGTTTAGAATAAAGGAAGGGTTAGAATAAAATATTTTATTAACAGACAAAAAAAGTTTTGGTAACTTTGTATAATTTCGTTAGCATCTCGAAAATCGTTGACAATCTTGTGAAGCGGACGATTACCATTCGGAAGCTTACTAAATGCTCTACAAAAAAGGTTCTGAAGAAAGTTCTAATTAGGCGATGTCAATCGGAGAAAAAAGTGCATAAAGCTTTAAATTAATTGATTTCGTTTATTCCAATGTTTCTTTTTGTCTGTTTTATTTCTTGTTATATTTTAATTGCTTATAGTTGGATAATGTATTTGACAATAAAACTGGTTAAGTAAAATAACAAAAACAATTTATTGTTAGAAATATAGATTTCCAAGATTCCAAGACTTTACTACTCACAGGAATGGCGTTAGTGACCTTAAGGGTTGACACGCCATTATTATAATTAATTTAAAAAAAAAGACTGGTGGAACCAAAATAATAACTGCTTCTATTTTAATCTTTCCAAATTAGACCTGGGATATGAACGGAACCGCGCTAAGATGATGCAGTCCTGCGAGACGGACTTTTTTATCTCTATATGTTTGCATTTCATCTAAACTAAGATAGTTAATTTTTGGTTCCGGTTTGGAGTTAAGGAAGTAATAGAAATAAAATATTTCATTAACAGGAGTGAAAAGTTTTGGGATTTTCGTATATTTTCTAAAATATCTCGAAAATCGCTAAGAAATCGTGGGAAGTGGAAGGTAACCAGTCGAAGGCTTGCTAAATTCTCTACAAAAAAAAGGTTCTGATATAATTTTCGATGTAGCGATCTCAATCGGGGAAATATGTGCTTGAAACTGAGTTTGTTTACCTAACATTTTAATTTTTTTTTTTTTTTTGAAATTGAAGTTAACAGTAAAATGAGTATTTTAGTAAAACAAAGCAAGAAAATGGGAAACAGTTTTGTGTTTCCAAGAGCGAACGTTATGACGGAGGATAGAGTAATTTCCGCTTAGGATACTGTCAGCTCCCTGCTGTGGCACCTTAATCTGCCTTCTTTGATTTTATTTTATACTAGCTGTTACCCAGTGTGCCATGCTACACCTACTTTCTGTCTGTGACTCTCCCCGTATCAACGATGTACTTGATACCTAGTTGTCTATACCCAGTTACGAAAATCGGTCAAACGATGTGAATTTGTTTTAGTTAATGATACCGGCAGAGGTCAGCACAACAGCACTTCATCTAACAGCCGACAGAGGCCAGTAGTAGTCGATTCAAAATGGCCGTCACAATCTGGATGGTTCAGTGTAGCCAATTTTTCTTGAACAAAACTTTTGACCTTTTGACCAAATTTTGAAATTTGACTATTTTGATTTAGCCTAGGAGATTTCTCGTATCAAGACCTACCTGTGTGCCAAGTTTGGTCAATATCGGTCTAACGGTGTAGATTTGTATAAGGAACAAACAAACAAATAAATAAACAGAAAAACAGACAGACACGTGATTTTTCACGAAAGATCAATCCCAACTAATAACTGCTTATATTCCTTTACTAATGGCACTAAATGGAAGGCGGCGGATCCGCGCTAAGATGACACAGCTCCTGCGAGTCGAACTTCTTATTTGTAAGAAACAGCTGAAATTCATTTTCAGTTAATTGTCTTCTGTAGTCAACCCCAACTTCTAATGAACTGATTCTTTTTTTTTTTAAAGCACACGTTCTTCGTTGGTTGGGGATCATATCTTCGGATTTACGTTCCAAGGACGTAAAAATAACAGCAGACAGCGGAAATTAATAAATCGGCTCCAGAGTAAAGCTTTGTTTATCATGAAACGATATAGTTTATTTTTACAACTCACTGTTCTCATTAAATATCCGCACGTATACGTATCTTCGTTGTAATATAACGAACATTTCGACTGTTTAGGCATTTCAGTACTTAGTCTCCAGAGTTAACTTCTCTTTCAGATAGACTGATTTTGCGGGTTTCGAGTAAGATCGATGACAATTTTTAACGAATTTTCATAAATTAATTCATGTGTGAAACCGCAATTCATACATCTCATGAAAGAGTCTAATTCATCCTACAGATATTGCTAAAAAAAATGGTTGCAAAATTAAAATCACCTAATATTTAGGGCCATTTAGCAAACCAGTCAAATTTGACACCTTATGAATTTATACTACAATAAATTATATTATGTTTTTGAATTCGGAAATATTAATGTAATGACATGGTGGTAATAATACAGCTAATAGAATTAGTCCTTTCTCAATAGGCACTGAAATGAAAAAAAAGTCCGACTCGCAGGAACTGCGTTATCTTAGCGAGGTTCCGTTCTTATCCCTAGTGTCATTTGGAATGATTGAAATAGAAACAGTTATTATTTTGGCTCGACCTTTCGTGAAATCTATTTATGGGCCCTATTCATGGGTAGGCCAACCCCACTACTAGAAATAGTTGTTTCACAGTATCAAATATCAAAATGTTTCCAATTTTCTTGACGCCTTCTACTATAATACTAATTCTATAATTTGTTTTCTGAAAACAAAAGTGTATTTTGCTCCATTCCTATTAACATTTTAGGCATTTAAAGGTACTTTTTGGGAAGCAAAGTTAATCCTCTACAACGTTTATATCGACTATTTTTTTAATTACGGGCATACTTTCTACGTTATTGGCAGAAAAGTGTCGAAAAACAAGGGTTTTCTCGGTTTTTGGCAATTTGTTACTCATTGGTGCGATTTAGCGAAAAAGTTACAGATATAAAATCGACATAAAATTCAATTCTCTACAATAATCCGTCATAAAAATAACCCCTTTCCATTGGAGATTCCATAGTTAGGGTCTCTGGAGAAGAACTGGAGAAAGTTGAGGGGTCGTACATTAGGTCCAACGAATGTACATTCGACCAGGTTAAGACCCACCAAGTTTCGTTTTAAAATTTCAAAAATTGTGGAAAAAAGAGGGGTGTCAATCGAGTTTTGAGCACCCTGTATATACAGGGCTATATTGGAGGAACAAATATTGAGAGCAGTTGACAGCATACGTTCCAGACTTTAAAGGTGTCCGGATGTCGAAGGTGACATCTTTGAAGGCACTATTCATTTTTGAACTAATAAAAATACAGTAAAATAGATGCTTTGAAACTGCAAGATAAGAGTTTTCTTTACAATTTATTATTTAATCTATCAATGAAGTAGGGTTAGCACTTAAATTTAACGTCTCAAGCGAAAAATCAGATCAAATACTTAAAAAAAAAAATGCCTTATTTTCAATTTTATTGAAGTTATTAGGAAAAATAATCCTTTTAGAGGATCGGTCATATTTTTTTCAGTAAGTTGAGAAGAAAGTACCTTAAAGTCATGTATCACACATTCAAAACCGACCTTTGTGAGTGCCTACAAAAAATCGTTTTAATTTAAAACAATAAAATTTGAATCGCACGAAACTCATTTGATTTTAAAGATATCGAAGTGCGGTTTGCGGCAAAGGTTTTGTTTTTTTTTAATTCTTTTCAAAATGATGTGCATAATAACAGGGGTCATCCGTCTTATTTGCCGTCTTATTTGGGACACCCTGTATATATATATATATATATATATATATATATATATATATATATATATTATTTATTCTTCTAGATGACCCGAAATATCCAAATTCTTTTTTATCCTAGGAGGCATGGGGTCATTAAAGCAGACTTCCCTTTTTTAAAAATAAAGTAGTATAAAAAAGGGAAGTCTGCTTTAATGACCCCATGCCTCCTAGGATAAAAAAGAATATATATATGTGTATACACAAATTTGAACCACCGTTATTTTCGTTCTCTAGGGGTTCTGAAACATAAAATTGTCTATTCGGCAGTTCCGGATTGCGTCATGACGTCAGCCCTATAAGTAGGGTTCCTCCCTATGGAGGGCGGGAGGAACCGCGCTAAAAATCCCTGCTTCAAGTGAGACTCGAACTCCCAACTCCCGCAGGAGAATCTAAGGCGTTAACACTAGACCACTAGACCCCCCCTACTTTGATTTACTACCAAAAGCGTGGAATTTTATGAATATTAAAGCTGAGCAAAATTATAAATAATAACTAAAGTGTTGCATTAAAGGAAAATGTATATGTGTTAAAATAATGGAAATAGGTGCAATTTCAGTAGGTAATTTGGATGGAGCGAATCCCACATGACCTCACACTTGCTAGGTAAGCCCCTCGATGACGTCACAAAGTGAAACACTGCTAACCAGCTGTTACGTTACGATGATAGTGACGTAGTTATGACAAAATTATTAGGTATATGTGACGAAATTATGACCTACGTCAATAGCGTGTTTCATCGGTCAAATTGTCTCTCGCAGACAGACATTCCTGATAAAGAAACATTCAGAAAATGAGCTCATTCGAACGGAATGAAATAAGTCTAGGTGCAATGAAAATAGAATTATATGTAGGTAATCAAATGTATTTCTTTTGTGAATATTAATGAAACAAATTTTAAGTTGCATGAATATATTTATCTATTAAATAAATGTTTCATGCCTGGTTCTACTCTTTTAGAGATAAAGGGAAAGTGAGACATATTTAATCCTGAAGCTTGAAGTGGCCTTTAGGCAGTCTTATTATAATCTGCGGTTTCATTCTATGTTAAATCATAGGACGTGATATTTAGTTTCCTCACGTCTTACGGGGGACTAGAATCACTTCTACAACTCTAGAAATAAAGATGAAATAAACCCTGAACAAAGTGTAAGTTGAGCTTAATTATCACACATTCTGAGATTACAAACGAATTTTCAAGTCTATAAACTAAAACTAGACAACCGCAACAATTTCTCTGGTCTCAGCAGTTTACTCGTTCTCAAGGCTAAATACAAGAAGAGCTTTTTTGCATATCTCGTGTACACAACAAAGCACTAAATGACGATATTGTCTAGTGCCTCTTTTATATATATGTATATATATATATATATATATATATATATATATATATATATATATATAAGGTCCGGGACAAAAAGATAGCTCACCCAATATTTTTTCTCTTAATCAATTTCAACCATTGATATAATTTTTTTAAATTAATATCTAGGGTATTCTACTCAAATTTGAACCGATGTTCAGGTTTAGGAGTTGAAAATAATTAATTTGTAAGAATTAGTAAATAATACTTGATTTGGGGTGAGACAAAAAGATAGCACAGTGAACAATAATAATAAAATTCTTTATTAAAACACAATTAAAATAATACAAATTAAAATTTAATATCCTGTATACGCACCACCTTTTTCTAATGCAGCAATCATACGATTTGAAAGTGAGTTAAAATGACGCCGAATCAATTCTTGAGGGAGATTTGCCCACTCCTCCTGAATTGTTTGTTTTAATTCTTCAACGGACTCAAATTGTCGGCTACCACTGTAAACACTTCTCGCAAGATGCCCCCAAACATTTTCGATGATATTAAAGTCCGGGGATCTTGCCGGCCAATCTATAGTTCTAATATTTTCTTTTCTAAAAAACTCTTTTGCAACTTTTGCCGTGTGGACTGGAGCATTGTCTTGCTGAAAAATTACGTCCTCTTTAGGAACAAGTTCAAAATATTTTTTTAGTTGGTTTTCCAACAAATTAACATAATGCTGACTGTTCATTCGACCAGAAATAAACACTAAATCAGTTTTGTGATCATATCCAATGCCTCCCCATATCATGACGCTGCCTCCTCCCATTTGCCTCTTGGAAAACACTTTTTCCTCCTTCCGTAGGTCATGGTAATAGTGAGCCCAGCCATCAGGACCGTCAAGATTAAATTTTTTTTCGTCTGTGAACAAGACTGTTTTCCACTCGTCTTTCCATTGGACATGTTCACGGGCAAACTCCTTTCTTCTTTCTTTATGTGCCGAGGTTAAAGGTGGAATACCTTTCATTTTCTTCCTTTTGATGTGAGAAGCTGCACGAATGACCCTTTGGACGTTTTTCACATTCGTCACTACACCAGCTTTCGCCGCAATTTGACGGGCCGTTAAAGTTGAGTTGGACGCTACCCTTAGAATTTCCCGTTTTTCACGTGTTGATAAAGCTGGCGGTCTCCCAGGTGATTTATTCGTCCCATAGCTTTCTGGAGACTTCAAAAAATTTAAAATTACCTTCCTACTCCTACCGGTATTTTTTGAAATACCGGAAATACAAAACCCTCGATTTTTCATTCGCTGAATGATATTTTTTTCACTTGGGGTCAGTGATTTTGCTCGTCCCATGGCACTAATTTAATGTTAACAGCATGAAAGCAGAAACAGAACTGGATTAGCATTGTCTACTCAGAGGGATTTGGCTTTGTTTGTAAATAAACAACAAGTGTGCTATCATTTTGTCTCATCCCAAATCAAATAATAACATGAATTCTCTCAAACTATTTTTTTTCCTGCTTTCTAACGGATCAAATCAGACCACATTTGAGCTGAATACACTACAGATTAATTCGAAAAAATTATATCAATGATTACAATTGATTATGATGAAAAATATTGGGTGGGCTATCTTTTTGTCCCGGACCTTATATATATATATTTATTTATTTATTTTGCACTTTTTCTTATCACTTTCATTATTTGTTTGTTGGTATTTTTTAGCATGAAGTCTAGTATAAGTTGAAAACCTGGAAATTTAATTTCCTGCCGAAATGTCGTCATATACTAATATACTTCAACTCATCATGGGACAAAATCCCATAATATTTTTGATCTACCTACATTTTTTGGTCCTAAACCGCAGCGGGCGTTTTAATAGTCGTACTCTACTGAATATCAAATTGATGTAAAATGCACCCATTGTCAAGTGTTTTTAGAAAAGAGATCCTAGTAACAGCAAAACCTCTAAATACAGTTACCTGAAACTATGATAATTATGTCCTGTTTAGGCATAAATCAATAGATAATATAAAGATTAACGATTTCTTAGATTTTTTAAATGCATGCTGAGAGGCCTCTTAAAGAACCTAAAACTAAGGAGCCTAAATAGACCGTAGGCGAACCTTCTGCAACAAAGCCTACTTCATAACTACATTGCAAATAAAAATAAGTTCCATTAGGCTGTTTTTAGGTTTAGCCTCCTAAAGAGCCTTCTGCGAAACTTTTAGTGCTATTTTAATAAATTGATGATAGTGTTAATTTTTACTTTTATTATTTTATCTTCTGGTTATATAGGAAAATAATTTTGATGTTTTACGCTACTATTCATATTAATAAATATACGTAATTAAAATATACATTTTTATTGAATCTCTTAAGAAAAAATATTCTAAGCTGATATATTTTTCAAATAAATTTTTAGTGAGGTCCCTCGATCCTTGTAGGTCCGTAAACGCAGTGACGCTATCCGAAAATGCCGGTCAAGCCATAACAAGCCGTGAAACGTAGACGTCGACGTGAAACGTAGACGTCGACGTGAAACGTAGACGTCGACGTGAAACGTAGACGCTCCTTAGAAAAAGTATTATATTTATAAATTTATTTTGTCCTATTAAACAGTTTATTCTCACACAGTGTTGCATATCCTAATTTAACCAAGCTAAACATTTTTTTTTTTTTTATTTATTACATTTTAACGTCCATTTATTATTAACTACGAATTTTAGGACGGGTTATCTATAGGTTGCCGCCCTTTTCTAGCCAGGATAGGGCTGATGCCTTTTCTTTTTTCTAAAGAAAAGCCACCACCCTAGTGGGAATCGAACTCACGACCCTCTGGCACGGAGTGTCAAGTGCTTACGCCTTAACGCGGACGGCCAACGGGCCTCCCCCGAGTATTAGCTTAATAACTTAATACTCCTTAATTTGAATGCATGGGCGTGGGGTCCTCAAGAACGTTTCACCCTTTTTTCTCTGACGAGCCTTCAGGATTGATTTTCATCAATTATGTGTGAACTCTGACTAAACCTGAGCCTTCATTAGAAGAACCCTTCAAGGTTTTACATTGTGTTTCGGTGTGGTTCTAGAATAAAATTGGTCTAAAAACGTTCAAATGCTAATGAGATTTCTATAGAAGGACTACACAAGAGAATACTCTTAGGTGCTCATGACGTGAAACCTCACCGTAAAGAAACCGATTTTAGTTAGGAGGCTTCTAAGAGACATTTTATTTTCGTGTCCCCCCTCCAAAAAAAATACGTTGTGTGTTTCAATATATATATATATATATATTCCTTAGACTCTTAATTGTAATACTACTTGGGGATAAACATTTTATTTTTAATTAATATTGCTGAAGGGATTTAACTTCAGCTACGTCCTAAATGGCAGAGTAACCGTACCCCAATTCACAAACGTGTGCTTTTCCAAGATTATCTATAAAATATGTGACTAGGTGACTCAATCACTGTAGAAAGACGTAGAAGATTGCTCGAATGTACAGTCCAGTCTAGTCTGGCTGAGAGGCCGACCTCATTCCAGGCTTCTTCTTACAAGATATATTTGATTTAAGAAATCAGGTACAGTGAAATGGAGAAGTAGGTAAGAGCCTTCCTAACTTAGTCGGGTGTGTAATAGGTGGAATAAGATCCAATGAATTCGGTTCAATGTCCAAGCAGAGAAAGATCTGCTGGAAGTGACGTTTTTGCATAATGCCTAATTTCTAAGGGAGCTCTAAAGAGCTCCTCGTGACTCAGTACGATCAACGTCCCCAACTTTCATGCCATGAGCACGAACACAATTTCGAACAGCATTACAAATATCGATGTTGTCAGAACAGAATTCTCTTTGCAATATCGAATGTATTATTTCACCTCTTAAATACTGTTTTTTTTTATTATTTATTTTTTGAAAGTTGTGTTAACCGTGAAAGGTCGTGGGGACGCAACGAAAGGATAGAAATGGAACCAAGTACGTCTCTACTGTGAGTTGTGCTCACCCCCCCCCCCCCCCGGAGTACGCCTCCGTACTCCACACCTCAGTCTAGTGACATTCTAGAGTCCAAAGCGATTTCAAGGCAGTACCGTACTTGGTGACGCTCAGGTCTGAAGTTCTCGTTCACATTTACTAACATAAATTAAATATGTAAGACTGTATTTTTGAAAACTGCCCAATAGTCAGTTGATTATTCTATACACTAATATAATTAGTTTATATATACTGAAAATTAAAAAATAAATAAATAAGGGAATAAATAAAGGCGAGTTGAGAAGAACCGGTTAAACGAGAGTGCAGAGGACAGCCTGCGGACCCAGCACGAGATCTCTCTTGGTGTCCTTACTATTAACAGAGCATTACTAGCAGGAATCGTGGGATGTGTTCCGCTTACATAGCATGCCTTCTTAGGTGATGATCACAGCCCTCCATGGTCGAGAGGCCAATGTAGGGACGACACCACACACTACCCCGAATCGCTCTTCATTAAAACAAATAAATTAGATTTTATTAGTTACTGACTCATCCCCTCTGCATTACGGGATGCATCTTGGGCCTTTTGTCCTAGTGTGCGAGACCTAGGATGGTCAACCTTACCTCACACTCTTCAATAACTTCAGGTCTTGCCTGACCACAGTCAACCTCCTGATCTCGTCTTCGTCGAGGATTCCAAAATGTAGGAATCGTCGTTTTTCCAGCACTACATACTCAAATGTAACATGCTTGTCACCTTGTCTCTACAACACCATCAGCAAACTGGTCAGGACCTGATCTTCATGGTATGAATAAAGTGGAAGGCATCTCACCTTGTTAGATATATTCTTATACGAAGATAATATCTTCTTATAAGAATATAACATAATTTGTTGAATCGTGTGAATGTTGATGAACTTAGTATGGGTACGTTTCATTCTTATGGGAGGTAGAGTCCAGGATGCTGTAAGGGTGCGGATCAATCTCATAGTTATTGCATGATATTTACGTCAGACAGAAATTTTTACTAATGTAAACTGCAAACAATTTATGTCTGAGATATATATTTCGATCACTAGCAATAAGGGTGGGTTTACATCTGACACTTCTCAGAGGAAATATATCTCAGGTGTTGGATATAATTATTATGATAATTATCTATCTGAAACCTGAGATATATTTCCTCCGAGAAGTGTCAGATGTAAACGGACCCATATATAGGGTGTTTCTGGTAGCATGGAAGGGCTTTCTGCTAGATTTAGACTTTCTAAGGAATGCTGCATTCTGTTAATATAAGGTTGTCTGTTTCTAAAATAGCTGTTTGCGTGACACTAGCTGCTTTTAAATCTTCTTTTAATGCAGCGATCTGTTTAATTATTTCTAATTTTGTCTTACTTCGATTTTCATAAAATTGCGCGATTTGCTTTCTAGTCTCAAAGGATCTATTCTTTTGGTGTACCCTTAGAATTTTAATGTCCTTTTTTTTTTTTAGTCTGATTGTACGTCCATGTATTCTTCTATTTCCTTCTTACTTCTGTAAGTAATTTGTGCAGTACTAATTGGGCCTAATATTTTTAGCTTGGAACATGCTTTAATCACGACTTAATTACCTAGAAAAAGGTTTTCGAACAATTTTCCTTTCTCTTTTATTTATTATTTTTTTTTTTTTTTTTTTGAATAATTACTTTTTTACTCTTTTCTTTTCTCTCTCGCCCTTCTTCTTTTTTTTTGTTTTACTAATAGTTATTTACTATATTTTTATATTCTCTTCCCCCCTTTATTACGTTTCATAATGGTCGTCCCTCACTCCTCCCCTCCGTGTTATCGTATCCCACAATCCCTCCATAGTCACTTCCTCCTTTTTTCAATTTGTGAAATATTTTATTTTATTAAGGTTTTGTAAATAGAGTTATAGTTTTTATTTTGTTTTTTTTTTTAAACAGAGTTAGCCTTTTATTTTTTAGTTGGTTTATTCTATTACCTAAATTTAATTGTTACTCTTACGTGACAAAGCCCAAAAATAAAGATTTTTTTCTTATTCATTTCTGTTTTGAATTTGATTAGTCAGTTTTTCTGTTGAGGACTAGCGATGTTTAATTTTAGTTCCTTTATTACAAAACAAAAATTCTTATTACAAAAAATTGGTGTGTTCTCCTGGAATTGTAGTAACTCGCTGCTTTACGATGTTCATGAATTATGCCGTTATTGCGAGCCCTTACAAACTTCAAGTGGTACTAGAAATCCACATACCCCATTAGTTGGGTGGGAATTATTTTAGACCGCTTCTCCGAGGAAATTAAACTAGGTAGAGTTGAAGTCTGTTAATTAAAATTCAATCTAACCACTTGAAGAGTCAGAACTGCGGTTTAGAATCCGCCTTTGAACAGGTGCAGTGAAACACTTGAGATGGAGGGTAGTAATATAACCTGGCCCGCGAGCCAACTTAATGAATAGCACTCAACAGTTTGGACATTGAATGGAGAGCTGTTAAATAATTTGAAGTTAATTGAACGAAATGTGTTGTAGTACAGGGCACGTCTCTAAAAACGGAGCTATACTTGGATATTGAGAAAGGGCAAGGTAATGTCCGGGGGCATATCCTTGGATGAACTCAAATTACAGTAATTGACTTATTCGTAAATATTTAAAAAGAACAATATTTTTTTTTCACTTCAATTCTAGTCACCATAGGTGGTAAGATTGTAAAGGCCCCTGCAGTTCCTGACAACTACTTCAGCAGTAACGAGGGCTTTTGTCTGAGCATTTCCCATAACATCGAAAATTCTCCGATTCTCTCGTTATGCATATACCACATTTAGCTCGCCGAAATCCCTTGCCTTTTGGCATAAAAGATCCTTCATTGAGATTGAAACTTGGGCTGAATATTTTATCTTTTTTATGTATATTTTATCTTTTTGTCTTATATATATATATATATATATATATAGAGAGAGAGAGAGAGAGAGAGAGTATATATAATTTCCTTAATAAAAGAGCTCTTACGCCAGCAGAAATCGGTGAGGGGATTAGTATAGAACCAAGTTGTTTTTATAGATCCAAAAGTGGAAATTATATTCTGTTGCCAGGAAACTCACTAAAAATCGGGCGCATTAGAGGAGAAGGATATGTTGTAAAAATAAACTAAATAGGCCCATTGGTAATAAAGGCTAGCTCTGAAAGTACATAACAAAATATGACAAATGTCTTGGTTCACATTATTGAATATCTCGTTTGAATTCTTATTATGAAATGATTCTGTTGTTGTGTACAATTCATTCTTACTCTTCGTCGTAAAACAATTACCCGAAAATTCAATCCATATCGAAATTTTATATTTATTAGGTCACTTCTAACGAATGAGAAAAATACACTTCATGCGTATGGAATCCATACCTCATTAAATAAGCTTGGTATTATTGTTTTTATTTGTTAACAATTGAATTTTGGTACAAACTTTTTGATTGAGACAAACAGTTTTCCATCCGTGTAACTAGTTTAATTTAACTTTTCCAATTATTCCTTCGATGAGAATGACTCAAGTTTTGAAAGGCCTTCTATAATAATGGTTAAACCCAAAGTCAAGTTTTAAGAGGGTTATTTGTAAGTTCCTGTCAGCTGACATCTAATTTGCAGCTAACATTGTTGATTAGATACTGCGTTATCCGTTCAGATTCTAATAATGGTAACGTATTTAAAGACCATTCGTCTCTAGACAGATATTCTGTATTGGATTAATTCCATATTCCATGAGGAACTGCTATAAAAGATGACATTATCATGTTCGTTGTGAAGTTATGGTTTAATAATCGCAGACAAAATATTCCAAATAATTATTTGTACATACTCAATAAACGCACTCAAGACCATGAGTAACCCATATTTACAACACCTATCAATAATAGATTGTACAAAATTACCGATGTCGGTCATTAATTATTGATTTATGCTAAAGCAATGACCGGACATCGAAACGATGTTACAATTTAAATGGCCTTGAATAATGTATATGCATTAATAATAGAACAAATACAACGAATGATGAGTCACCTGATGGCGACTTTTAACAGATTACAGAAAAACACCGCCTGTATATGGCCTGAAGCACACAAAGAAAAGGAGTTGTTCTTACATGACTACTGATAGGCCATTCATCCACATTATGAGAAAACTTAAGAAATTTTCTTGCCTTTCAGCGACTACTTTAGATTTCCACATTACATAAACAGAAGGTAGCCCATTATCGGAACAAAATTTCATACGTATCAAATTTACAGACATTTATAATTATTTTACCATATAATTTAATATTTCACGAATTTTTTATTGGTTTTTATAATATTGGTTTGGCCAATCCTTCTTCGTTTAGGAAACCCATATATAGATAAATAAATAAAATTCTATAATTCGTATGTTTTTTTTATTAATTATTTATTCTTAAACACCCGCTACAAAGACGATTCGCCCAATATAACCATTAAATATATCTACAATTACAAAATTTAAATCACAACATCTAGTGCAACATTCCATATACATCAAATACAAAAAAAAAATCATATTTTAGCTCAATATAAAAGCTGAATTCATGTAAATAATATATTATAAATATAACTTAAGGAAGAGACGGGAAGCAATAATAAACAAGGATTTTGTCAAGACAACTTGTTCTCTACTTGAAAGGTTATTCTTCTTAAGAGGCCAGGCTATAACTGAGTGTTTTATTTCACGCACTTAGTATTCAGTCATTGTCCATTTCTGTTGCCAGTCGTCCATAGAATGCGTCTGTGCAGTCATAAACAAGTCTTGTGAAGTCAATAGGTATTTGTCTACTTCTTGTTTTGGTGTCATTAATTTAGCGTGACTGTCTATTAATGTGCTTTGGTCAAGGTTTTCATGTCCAGGTAGCCACACAAGTGTAATGGCGTGGTTATGTAGTCTGTGAATATTAGTTTAGATGAGTGTAATTATAATCCAATAATTATTGGATGAGTGCTGGCAATATCCTCTAGGGAGAGTAGAGAAGTTAACGAGTTTGTAAATTACAATACTGAGAGATTTTCTGTATTATTAATATTAGAAAGGCCTAAATTTATTGCTTGTAACTCTGCAGAATATATGCTAAATATGTCATGTTGTCTAATTCCGTAAGTGTTATCGACAAATGCTGCTGACGTGCCCCGGACTTGGTTTTAGATCCGTCCGTGAAAATATACATTGAATTTGGATCATCTTTAATAATAGATTTAAAAAATGACTGGTAAAATTTGGAATATAGTGGATTGTGTTTGGTAAATTGAGTTAATGATTGACTAATTTATAAATGATCTACTCTCCAAGGAGAAAACTGTAGAATAGTGTTAATGTAGGTTGGATGTTGTAATCAAGCGGAATCAGCAGCGTTTTTAGCGCGGTTCCTCCCTCCCCCATAGGGAGGAACCCCGCTTATAGGGTTGATACAATGAAACAATCCGGAAGTGCCGACAAGAAAATTTCGCGTTTCAGAACCCCTAGAGACCGAAAATAACGGTGGTTCAAATTTGTATATATATATATATATATATATATATATATATATATATTTATATATATATATATATATATATTTGTCTGTTCGCTCTCTAGATAGAAGACGAATGGTCCGATTTTGATGAAATTTGGTACAAAAATCCTTCGTCCAATTTGAAAGGTCAAGTTCGTTAACCAGCAAAATCCGCCTACTGGAAGATGGCGTTTGGGGCGAAATTCGCGCAAAAAAAATCGTAACGCTTACGTTTTTGAGTTCATAAGCTTCTAAGTACTCGTTTTATATGACTCCTGGGCTAGAAAAACAAATGAAACCATTTTCAAGGCGATAGCTTTAACCGTTTTCGAGAAAATTGGAAAAATATTTTTTGAATACCGTTTTTGGTTTGGGTACTTAGAATCATGGGATTCAGTTGAAACATTTTCTGCATGTTCTACTTTCATCTAAACTAATATGTTGAAATTTTGGTTACGTTTGGAGTTAAGGAAGGGTTAGAATAAAATATTTTGTTAACAGGCATAAAAAGTTTTAGTAACTTTGTTTACTTTCCTTAATATCTCGAAAAAGGTTGAGAATCTTGGTAAACGGAAGAATACAATTAGAAAGCTTATTAAATGCTCTAAAAAAAAGGTTCTAATGAAAGTTTTGATTAGGCGATGTCAATCGGAGAAATAAGAGCTTAAAACTTTAAAGTAATTGATTTCGCTTATTCGAACTGTTGTTTTTGTCTGTTTTTTATTCCTTGTTATTTTTGAATTGCTTATAGTTGGATAATGTATTTGATAACAAATCAGGTTAAGAAAACTAAGAAAAACAATTTAATCTTAGAGATATGGATTTCCAAGATATATAGCTTTTCAACTGCCTAGCGTCCTTCCTAGGGAGGGTTCTTTGTCTTTGATTTTGGTACTTAGAATTATGGGATACAGTTGAAACATTTTCTGCATGTTGGAGTTTCATCAACACTAATATGTTGAAATTTTTGTTACGTTTAGAGTAAAGGAAGGGTTAGAATAAAATATTTTATTAACAGAAATAAAAAGTTTTGGTAACTTTGTATACTTTCCTTAATATCTCGAAAAAGGTTGAGTATCTTGGGAAACGGAAGAATACCATTAAAAAGCTTACTAAATGCTCAACAAAAAAGGTTCTGCTGAAAGTTTTGATTAGACGATGTCAATCAGAGAAATAAGTGCTTAAAACTTTAAAGTAATTGATTTCCCTTATTCGAACTGTTCTTTTTGTCTGTTTTTATTCCTTGTTATTTTTTAACTGCTTATAGTTGGATAATGTATTTGATAACAAATCAGGTTAAGAAAACTAAGAAAAACAATTTAATCTTAGAGATATGGATTTCCAAGATAATATAGCTTTTCAAATTCCTAGCGGGGTCCTTCCTAGGGCGGGGACCCCTTTCTTGAGAGTAAAGATGGAACTGTCAACTTTGGTCCTCCTCTACCTCCCGGCACTTTCATTGCTGACGAAGGCTACCACTGACTAGCCAAAACGTCCTAAATATAGATTTTTTAACAAAAATCGTATTGAGGTTTATTTAGCCGAATCCCAACCATTCCATCTTTACTTATCACCTCGACGGCTAACTATCTAATCTTCATGCTTTCTAGAAATGTGGACCCAAAATAATAACATCTTCTATTTTAATCATTTTAAATGAGTCTAGAGATAAGAACGGAACCGCGCTAAGATGATGCAGTTCCTGCGAGTCGGACTTTTTCAAGTTGCGTATAATTAGTGGATTGTGTTTCGAGATTTTTTTTTGTATATATTTATTAAGAAAGTTATTGACTAAAAAGTCATGAAT